>CM067167.1:267232255-267537255 GCA_034093135.1 Erigeron breviscapus
ATACTTGGCATTAACTTTTGCTTGCCACGTCGTATTTTTCTTATGTGTCATTTTCTCCTTTTTTTATTATTTTTAATGTTCATGTGATAAAAAATATAATTAAAGATAATAATTATTATTTAACATATTGTATTTAGAGTTTTTGTTACTCTATATAACTAAGAGAGGATAGTTTTCTATATGCTATATATTATGATTTTTGTTAAAGAAAATGAATAAATCATATTGACAAGTAGATAGAAGCGAATAGTAAAGAGTTTTGTAATATTATGTCTCAAACTGTATTCATTTCATTGCTTATCTACCAATAAACTAAAACAGGATTGTAACATTGTTTAAGTAAGACTTGGCATATTCCTTACGCGACAAGTGTCCCTTTTAATTTATAAATTAATAATAAATTAAATAAATAATTATAGAAAGTTTTTTCAATTAAGGAATCCTCAAATCCTTATCCTTCCCAAACTTATATAGGTTTATTATTTTCCACCTATCTAGCTCTGTTAAATTATATATACGCACGTATATCTACATATTTGCATCTAATTAAATCGATTCATACATATTTTGTAAGCATTGCTTTTACTTTTAAACTTTTTTTCTTTTAACTACTTAAATATAATTGTAAGTCATTGTTTTATTTATTATCCTTCTCCTTATAGTAACAATAAGTCGTAGCCGTAACTTACAATTTCTATATATTTTTGATTATACATGTATGTATACTAATATTTATATGGTATTAGTATTGTTTTCGTATTGCATAAATTGTTGTATAATGTTTGTTAAGATCAATATTTGAATCCTAACATGTAAATATATAATAACATACTCCGTAATATTCATATTTTTTAAGATAACAAACATTGAAATACATAATAAATGATTTAGATGACATGATGAAAAAGATATAAATTAGAAATTCAAGTAACGAATTTTTTTTTATGATTTACCTTATTTATGATTTAGATAACACATCATGGAGAAGATATATATACTTAAAAGTATTACATAAGTGTTATAGTTTTGGTTTAATATATTCAAAACGAACTAATATTTTATTCGGCTAGAATTTTCAACTTTAATATAAAAAAAACGTATAACATTTATAGGTAAACCGTACATCGTACGGATATTAGCACTAGTATCTCTCTATATAACTAAGAGATGATATTTTGGGCTTACTTGGCATTAACTTTTGCTTGCCACGTTGTATTTTTCTTATGTGTCATTTTCTCTTTTTTTTATTATTTTTAATGTTCATGTGATAAAAAATATAATTAAACATAATAATTATTATTTAACATATTGTATTTAGAGTTTTTGTTACTCTATATAACTAAGAGAGGATAGTTTTCTATATAACTAAGAGAGTACTCTATATAACTAAGAGAGGATAGTTTTGGGCTTACTTGGCATTAACTTTTGCTTGCCACGTCGTATTTTTCTTATGTGTCATTTTCTCCTTTTTTTATTATTTTTAATGTTCATGTGATAAAAAATATAATTAAAGATAATAATTATTATTTAACATATTGTATTTAGAGTTTTTTACTCTATATAACTAAGAGAGGATAGTTTTGGGCTTACTTGGCATTAACTTTTGCTTGCCACGTCGTATTTTTCTTATGTGTCATTTTCTCCTTTTTTTATTATTTTTAATGTTCATGTGATAAAAAATATAATTAAAGATAATAATTATTATTTAACATATTGTATTTAGAGTTTTTTACTCTATATAACTAAGAGAGGATAGTTTTGGGCTTACTTGGCATTAACTTTTGCTTGCCACGTCGTATTTTTCTTATGTGTCATTTTCTCCTTTTTTTATTATTTTTAATGTTCATGTGATAAAAAATATAATTAAAGATAATAATTATTATTTAACATATTGTATTTAGAGTTTTTTACTCTATATAACTAAGAGAGGATAGTTTTGGGCTTACTTGGCATTAACTTTTGCTTGCCACGTCGTATTTTTCTTATGTGTCATTTTCTCCTTTTTTTATTATTTTTAATGTTCATGTGATAAAAAATATAATTAAAGATAATAATTATTATTTAACATATTGTATTTAGAGTTTTTTACTCTATATAACTAAGAGAGGATAGTTTTGGGCTTACTTGGCATTAACTTTTGCTTGCCACGTCGTATTTTTCTTATGTGTCATTTTCTCCTTTTTTTATTATTTTTAATGTTCATGTGATAAAAAATATAATTAAAGATAATAATTATTATTTAACATATTGTATTTAGAGTTTTTTACTCTATATAACTAAGAGAGGATAGTTTTGGGCTTACTTGGCATTAACTTTTGCTTGCCACGTCGTATTTTTCTTATGTGTCATTTTCTCCTTTTTTTATTATTTTTAATGTTCATGTGATAAAAAATATAATTAAAGATAATAATTATTATTTAACATATTGTATTTAGAGTTTTTTACTCTATATAACTAAGAGAGGATAGTTTTGGGCTTACTTGGCATTAACTTTTGCTTGCCACGTCGTATTTTTCTTATGTGTCATTTTCTCCTTTTTTTATTATTTTTAATGTTCATGTGATAAAAAATATAATTAAAGATAATAATTATTATTTAACATATTGTATTTAGAGTTTTTTACTCTATATAACTAAGAGAGGATAGTTTTGGGCTTACTTGGCATTAACTTTTGCTTGCCACGTCGTATTTTTCTTATGTGTCATTTTCTCCTTTTTTTATTATTTTTAATGTTCATGTGATAAAAAATATAATTAAAGATAATAATTATTATTTAACATATTGTATTTAGAGTTTTTTACTCTATATAACTAAGAGAGGATAGTTTTGGGCTTACTTGGCATTAACTTTTGCTTGCCACGTCGTATTTTTCTTATGTGTCATTTTCTCCTTTTTTTATTATTTTTAATGTTCATGTGATAAAAAATATAATTAAAGATAATAATTATTATTTAACATATTGTATTTAGAGTTTTTTACTCTATATAACTAAGAGAGGATAGTTTTGGGCTTACTTGGCATTAACTTTTGCTTGCCACGTCGTATTTTTCTTATGTGTCATTTTCTCCTTTTTTTATTATTTTTAATGTTCATGTGATAAAAAATATAATTAAAGATAATAATTATTATTTAACATATTGTATTTAGAGTTTTTTACTCTATATAACTAAGAGAGGATAGTTTTGGGCTTACTTGGCATTAACTTTTGCTTGCCACGTCGTATTTTTCTTATGTGTCATTTTCTCCTTTTTTTATTATTTTTAATGTTCATGTGATAAAAAATATAATTAAAGATAATAATTATTATTTAACATATTGTATTTAGAGTTTTTTACTCTATATAACTAAGAGAGGATAGTTTTGGGCTTACTTGGCATTAACTTTTGCTTGCCACGTCGTATTTTTCTTATGTGTCATTTTCTCCTTTTTTTATTATTTTTAATGTTCATGTGATAAAAAATATAATTAAAGATAATAATTATTATTTAACATATTGTATTTAGAGTTTTTTACTCTATATAACTAAGAGAGGATAGTTTTGGGCTTACTTGGCATTAACTTTTGCTTGCCACGTCGTATTTTTCTTATGTGTCATTTTCTCCTTTTTTTATTATTTTTAATGTTCATGTGATAAAAAATATAATTAAAGATAATAATTATTATTTAACATATTGTATTTAGAGTTTTTTACTCTATATAACTAAGAGAGGATAGTTTTGGGCTTACTTGGCATTAACTTTTGCTTGCCACGTCGTATTTTTCTTATGTGTCATTTTCTCCTTTTTTTATTATTTTTAATGTTCATGTGATAAAAAATATAATTAAAGATAATAATTATTATTTAACATATTGTATTTAGAGTTTTTTACTCTATATAACTAAGAGAGGATAGTTTTGGGCTTACTTGGCATTAACTTTTGCTTGCCACGTTGTATTTTTCTTATGTGTCATTTTCTCCTTTTTTTATTATTTTTAATGTTCATGTGATAAAAAATATAATGTTATGAGAACTTATAGTGACTTATTGTGTTCGAATTGTTGAAATTATTAAAATTCAATCCAAAACATAAAGTAAATGTATGTTAAACTGCTGCTGCAGGTGCAGTTTTGGCTCTGACTGCGGCGCAGTGGCAAGGCTTAGCCTTGACTGCGGCGCAGTGGCAAGGCTTAGCCTTGACTGCGGCGCAGTGACAAGGCTTAGCCTTGACTGCGGCGCAGTGGCAAGGCTTAGCCTTGACTGCGGCGCAGTGGCAAGGCTTAGCCTTGACTGCGGCGCAGTGGCAAGGCTTAGCCTTGACTGCGGCGCAGTGGCAAGGCTTAGCCTTGACTGCGGCGCAGTGGCAAGGCTTAGCCTTGACTGCGGCGCAGTGGCAAGGCTTAGCCTTGACTGCGGCGCAGTGGCAAGGCTTAGCCTTGACTGCGGCGCAGTGGCAAGGCTTAGCCTTGACTGCGGCGCAGTGGCAAGGCTTAGCCTTGACTGCGGCGCAGTGGCAAGGCTTAGCCTTGACTGCGGCGCAGTGGCAAGGCTTAGCCTTGACTGCGGCGCAGTGGCAAGGCTTAGCCTTGACTGCGGCGCAGTGGCAAGGCTTAGCCTTGACTGCGGCGCAGTGGCAAGGCTTAGCCTTGACTGCGGCGCAGTGGCAAGGCTTAGCCTTGACTGCGGCGCAGTGGCAAGGCTTAGCCTTGACTGCGGCGCAGTGGCAAGGCTTAGCCTTGACTGCGGCGCAGTGGCAAGGCTTAGCCTTGACTGCGGCGCAGTGGCAAGGCTTAGCCTTGACTGCGGCGCAGTGGCAAGGCTTAGCCTTGACTGCGGCGCAGTGGCAAGGCTTAGCCTTGACTGCGGCGCAGTGGCAAGGCTTAGCCTTGACTGCGGCGCAGTGGCAAGGCTTAGCCTTGACTGCGGCGCAGTGGCAAGGCTTAGCCTTGACTGCGGCGCAGTGGCAAGGCTTAGCCTTGACTGCGGCGCAGTGGCAAGGCTTAGCCTTGACTGCGGCGCAGTGGCAAGGCTTAGCCTTGACTGCGGCGCAGTGGCAAGGCTTAGCCTTGACTGCGGCGCAGTGGCAAGGCTTAGCCTTGACTGCGGCGCAGTGGCAAGGCTTAGCCTTGACTGCGGCGCAGTGGCAAGGCTTAGCCTTGACTGCGGCGCAGTGGCAAGGCTTAGCCTTGACTGCGGCGCAGTGGCAAGGCTTAGCCTTGACTGCGGCGCAGTGGCAAGGCTTAGCCTTGACTGCGGCGCAGTGGCAAGGCTTAGCCTTGACTGCGGCGCAGTGGCAAGGCTTAGCCTTGACTGCGGCGCAGTGGCAAGGCTTAGCCTTGACTGCGGCGCAGTGGCAAGGCTTAGCCTTGACTGCGGCGCAGTGGCAAGGCTTAGCCTTGACTGCGGCGCAGTGGCAAGGCTTAGCCTTGACTGCGGCGCAGTGGCAAGGCTTAGCCTTGACTGCGGCGCAGTGGCAAGGCTTAGCCTTGACTGCGGCGCAGTGGCAAGGCTTAGCCTTGACTGCGGCGCAGTGGCAAGGCTTAGCCTTGACTGCGGCGCAGTGGCAAGGCTTAGCCTTGACTGCGGCGCAGTGGCAAGGCTTAGCCTTGACTGCGGCGCAGTGGCAAGGCTTAGCCTTGACTGCGGCGCAGTGGCAAGGCTTAGCCTTGACTGCGGCGCAGTGGCAAGGCTTAGCCTTGACTGCGGCGCAGTGGCAAGGCTTAGCCTTGACTGCGGCGCAGTGGCAAGGCTTAGCCTTGACTGCGGCGCAGTGGCAAGGCTTAGCCTTGACTGCGGCGCAGTGGCAAGGCTTAGCCTTGACTGCGGCGCAGTGGCAAGGCTTAGCCTTGACTGCGGCGCAGTGGCAAGGCTTAGCCTTGACTGCGGCGCAGTGGCAAGGCTTAGCCTTGACTGCGGCGCAGTGGCAAGGCTTAGCCTTGACTGCGGCGCAGTGGCAAGGCTTAGCCTTGACTGCGGCGCAGTGGCAAGGCTTAGCCTTGACTGCGGCGCAGTGGCAAGGCTTAGCCTTGACTGCGGCGCAGTGGCAAGGCTTAGCCTTGACTGCGGCGCAGTGGCAAGGCTTAGCCTTGACTGCGGCGCAGTGGCAAGGCTTAGCCTTGACTGCGGCGCAGTGGCAAGGCTTAGCCTTGACTGCGGCGCAGTGGCAAGGCTTAGCCTTGACTGCGGCGCAGTGGCAAGGCTTAGCCTTGACTGCGGCGCAGTGGCAAGGCTTAGCCTTGACTGCGGCGCAGTGGCAAGGCTTAGCCTTGACTGCGGCGCAGTGGCAAGGCTTAGCCTTGACTGCGGCGCAGTGGCAAGGCTTAGCCTTGACTGCGGCGCAGTGGCAAGGCTTAGCCTTGACTGCGGCGCAGTGGCAAGGCTTAGCCTTGACTGCGGCGCAGTGGCAAGGCTTAGCCTTGACTGCGGCGCAGTGGCAAGGCTTAGCCTTGACTGCGGCGCAGTGGCAAGGCTTAGCCTTGACTGCGGCGCAGTGGCAAGGCTTAGCCTTGACTGCGGCGCAGTGGCAAGGCTTAGCCTTGACTGCGGCGCAGTGGCAAGGCTTAGCCTTGACTGCGGCGCAGTGGCAAGGCTTAGCCTTGACTGCGGCGCAGTGGCAAGGCTTAGCCTTGACTGCGGCGCAGTGGCAAGGCTTAGCCTTGACTGCGGCGCAGTGGCAAGGCTTAGCCTTGACTGCGGCGCAGTGGCAAGGCTTAGCCTTGACTGCGGCGCAGTGGCAAGGCTTAGCCTTGACTGCGGCGCAGTGGCAAGGCTTAGCCTTGACTGCGGCGCAGTGGCAAGGTTTGGCTCTGACTGCGGCGCAGTGGCAAGGCTTAGCCTTGACTGCGGCGCAGTGGCAAGGCTTAGCCTTGACTGCGGCGCAGTGAATATCCCCTGGAACGCAGCCTTGCATCTGACTGCGGCGCAGTCAATGGGGTGCAACCTTGACTGCGGCGCAGTGGCAAGGCTTAGCCTTGACTGCGGCGCAGTGGCAAGGCTTGCCTTGACTGCGGCGCAGTGGCAAGGCTTAGCCTTGACTGCGGCGCAGTGGCAAGGCTTAGCCTTGACTGCGGCGCAGTGGCAAGGCTTAGCCTTGACTGCGGCGCAGTGGCAAGGCTTAGCCTTGACTGCGGCGCAGTGGCAAGGCTTAGCCTTGACTGCGGCGCAGTGGCAAGGCTTAGCCTTGACTGCGGCGCAGTGGCAAGGCTTAGCCTTGACTGCGGCGCAGTGGCAAGGCTTAGCCTTGACTGCGGCGCAGTGGCAAGGCTTAGCCTTGACTGCGGCGCAGTGGCAAGGCTTAGCCTTGACTGCGGCGCAGTGGCAAGGCTTAGCCTTGACTGCGGCGCAGTGGCAAGGCTTAGCCTTGACTGCGGCGCAGTGGCAAGGCTTAGCCTTGACTGCGGCGCAGTGGCAAGGCTTAGCCTTGACTGCGGCGCAGTGGCAAGGCTGCCTGACTGCGGCGCAGTCAGGCCCTGATGCTCGTTTTCGTTTCCTAACTTCAAACACTTATAACTTTTGATCCGTAAGTCCAAATAAGTCATATGACCTATCGTTGGAATCGTGAGAGAGCCTAGTTTCTTGTAGTAACATTCATTTTGTATGAGACTTTCCCCATTTCTAAAAATGTTGAGTCAAAGTATCTTGTTTCCTTACTCGGTAAAGTTGTAGAAGTGTCTATGAGTTTGTGACTCGACTTAAACTTACTGAACCAACTTGTTTAAGATTGTAGAGTGACATTTATGGTATTATGATGTACATTGATAGGTTCTGGACGCGTGGAGCCCAATACTCGCTTATAATCTTATATTATCAATACTAGCTTCTTTTGCCGAACAAGGTGAGTTCCGTAGTTCCCTACTCATTTGAGATTCGGGCTGAAAAGTGTGCACATGCGTGTTTCGTTGTTGGTTTTGATTAGTTGATTGACTTAAGTTAACCCTTGTCTTATTGTTTTATTATTCGCTAACGAAATGATAGATATAATGACACGCTTGATTGATTCGTAGGTGATTGTGATATGATTAGTAAGTTTAGGATAGTAGTGTATACACAGAAGTCGGTTTTACTTTCAAAGAGTTTTAGATGTGGTGGGAAGGCTGCGGATGACCCTATACATAAGCATCTAGAACTTGATGAAAATAAAAAAAAAAAAAAAAAAAAAAAAAAAAAAAAAAAAAAAAAAAAAAAAAAAAAAAAAAAAAAAAAAAAAAAAAAAAAAAAAAAAAAAAAAAAAAAAAAAAAAAAAAAAAAAAAAAAAAAAAAAAAAAAAAAAAAAAAAAAAAAAAAAAAAAAAAAAAAAAAAAAAAAAAAAAAAAAAAAAAAAAAAAAAAAAAAAAAAAAAAAAAAAAAAAAAAAAAAAAAAAAAAAAAAAAAAAAAAAAAAAAAAAAAAAAAAAAAAAAAAAAAAAAAAAAAAAAAAAAAAAAAAAAAAAAAAAAAAAAAAAAAAAAAAAAAAAAAAAAAAAAAAAAAAAAAAAAAAAAAAAAAAAAAAAAAAAAAAAAAAAAAAAAAAAAAAAAAAAAAAAAAAAAAAAAAAAAAAAAAAAAAAAAAAAAAAAAAAAAAAAAAAAAAAAAAAAAAAAAAAAAAAAAAAAAAAAAAAAAAAAAAAAAAAAAAAAAAAAAAAAAAAAAAAAAAAAAAAAAAAAAAAAAAAAAAAAAAAAAAAAAAAAAAAAAAAAAAAAAAAAAAAAAAAAAAAAAAAAAAAAAAAAAAAAAAAAAAAAAAAAAAAAAAAAAAAAAAAAAAAAAAAAAAAAAAAAAAAAAAAAAAAAAAAAAAAAAAAAAAAAAAAAAAAAAAAAAAAAAAAAAAAAAAAAAAAAAAAAAAAAAAAAAAAAAAAAAAAAAAAAAAAAAAAAAAAAAAAAAAAAAAAAAAAAAAAAAAAAAAAAAAAAAAAAAAAAAAAAAAAAAAAAAAAAAAAAAAAAAAAAAAAAAAAAAAAAAAAAAAAAAAAAAAAAAAAAAAAAAAAAAAAAAAAAAAAAAAAAAAAAAAAAAAAAAAAAAAAAAAAAAAAAAAAAAAAAAAAAAAAAAAAAAAAAAAAAAAAAAAAAAAAAAAAAAAAAAAAAAAAAAAAAAAAAAAAAAAAAAAAAAAAAAAAAAAAAAAAAAAAAAAAAAAAAAAAAAAAAAAAAAAAAAAAAAAAAAAAAAAAAAAAAAAAAAAAAAAAAAAAAAAAAAAAAAAAAAAAAAAAAAAAAAAAAAAAAAAAAAAAAAAAAAAAAAAAAAAAAAAAAAAAAAAAAAAAAAAAAAAAAAAAAAAAAAAAAAAAAAAAAAAAAAAAAAAAAAAAAAAAAAAAAAAAAAAAAAAAAAAAAAAAAAAAAAAAAAAAAAAAAAAAAAAAAAAAAAAAAAAAAAAAAAAAAAAAAAAAAAAAAAAAAAAAAAAAAAAAAAAAAAAAAAAAAAAAAAAAAAAAAAAAAAAAAAAAAAAAAAAAAAAAAAAAAAAAAAAAAAAAAAAAAAAAAAAAAAAAAAAAAAAAAAAAAAAAAAAAAAAAAAAAAAAAAAAAAAAAAAAAAAAAAAAAAAAAAAAAAAAAAAAAAAAAAAAAAAAAAAAAAAAAAAAAAAAAAAAAAAAAAAAAAAAAAAAAAAAAAAAAAAAAAAAAAAAAAAAAAAAAAAAAAAAAAAAAAAAAAAAAAAAAAAAAAAAAAAAAAAAAAAAAAAAAAAAAAAAAAAAAAAAAAAAAAAAAAAAAAAAAAAAAAAAAAAAAAAAAAAAAAAAAAAAAAAAAAAAAAAAAAAAAAAAAAAAAAAAAAAAAAAAAAAAAAAAAAAAAAAAAAAAAAAAAAAAAAAAAAAAAAAAAAAAAAAAAAAAAAAAAAAAAAAAAAAAAAAAAAAAAAAAAAAAAAAAAAAAAAAAAAAAAAAAAAAAAAAAAAAAAAAAAAAAAAAAAAAAAAAAAAAAAAAAAAAAAAAAAAAAAAAAAAAAAAAAAAAAAAAAAAAAAAAAAAAAAAAAAAAAAAAAAAAAAAAAAAAAAAAAAAAAAAAAAAAAAAAAAAAAAAAAAAAAAAAAAAAAAAAAAAAAAAAAAAAAAAAAAAAAAAAAAAAAAAAAAAAAAAAAAAAAAAAAAAAAAAAAAAAAAAAAAAAAAAAAAAAAAAAAAAAAAAAAAAAAAAAAAAAAAAAAAAAAAAAAAAAAAAAAAAAAAAAAAAAAAAAAAAAAAAAAAAAAAAAAAAAAAAAAAAAAAAAAAAAAAAAAAAAAAAAAAAAAAAAAAAAAAAAAAAAAAAAAAAAAAAAAAAAAAAAAAAAAAAAAAAAAAAAAAAAAAAAAAAAAAAAAAAAAAAAAAAAAAAAAAAAAAAAAAAAAAAAAAAAAAAAAAAAAAAAAAAAAAAAAAAAAAAAAAAAAAAAAAAAAAAAAAAAAAAAAAAAAAAAAAAAAAAAAAAAAAAAAAAAAAAAAAAAAAAAAAAAAAAAAAAAAAAAAAAAAAAAAAAAAAAAAAAAATAAGTTAAGTGGTAAAAATAAGAAAAAAAAAAAAAAAAAAAAAAAAAAAAAAAAAAAAAAAAAAAAAAAAAAAAAATCAACCAATTAGTTAAAAAAGCTACATAAATTAATTTTAAAAAAAACAAAGATAGAGAATGTTAAAACAAATCACAAAGTCATCAAAATATTATAAATTATTAATCAAAAATATACAATCAACGCACTAAAAGTTGGAGTAAATTTAGGAGTTTATTTTTAATTTTTTTATTATTAATTAATGATGATTAGGATAAATAATAATTTTTAAAGGAATGCTTAAAATTAGGAAATTAATGTAAGTATGACACATAATGAAAAATCCTACATGACATTCTCTCATAACTGCCAACTAATCAAAAAAAATTATCCTCTCTTAGTTATATATAGAGATTATTCGTTATGTAATTTGAACTCTATCTCACATATGTATTACTTTTAATTTTGTATATCATTTATATATACTTTTAATATAAAAAAACAAATAATATGCTCTGTTTTAAAAATATTCTAGGATACCATAAATGGACAAAATAAAATATCATGTAAATGTTATATCATACCAAGCATTAGTTTAAAAAGCTACATAAATTAATTAAAAAAAAACAAAGATAGAGAATGTTAAAACAAATCACAAAGCCATCAAAATATTATAAACTATTAATTAATCAAAAATATACAATCAACGCACTAAAAGTTGGAGTAAATTTAGGAGTTTAATTTTTAATTTTTTTATTATTAATTAATGATGATTAGGATAAATAATAATTTTTAAAGGAATGCTTAAAATTAGGAAATTAATGTAAGTATGACACATAATGAAAAATCCTACATGACATTCTCTCATAATGCCAACTAATCAAAAAAAATTATCCTCTCTTAGTTATATATAGAGATTATTCGTTATGTAATTTGAACTCTATCTCACATATGTATTACTTTTAATTTTGTATATCATTTATATATACTTTTAATATAAAAAAACAAATAATATGCTCTGTTAAGTACTTATCTGCATTTATAAACACACATAAAAAATTATCAACATTATTAACTATAATATTAAGAATAAAAAACGATTAGTTCAATTTTTGCATCTAAGGATGTCATAGTAACATATATATAGTATAATGATTAGTTTTACCAAATGATTTAAAGTCACGTTAGGAAAAACAGATTGAAATGGAATATATGCAAATACATGGAAGAGCAATGCGATCATACGTACATTTACATGCATTTGTGTGTATGCGTATACATAGTCAACCAATGATCATATATCAACCGGTACCATCACCATGTGACCACATGAGCCAACAAGAAGAATACTGCAAGGTCACAGGTTCAAACCTTGCCAAAGCCAAGTGGAGAAATTAATATATCTTGTGCTCCATGTGTGAAGATGGTGCTTTATCGGGAATGAGTTTTATGCGGTGTGCACTCTGGGTATTAATATAGTACATGGGCCCAGAAGATAAATGCCCAGGAACCCCTTAGTCCCGTAGAGGAATTTTTTCTCTCAAGCTAGCGACCCTGCAACGCTGCCTGGCGGTGAGACCCCAGAAACCTTGGCTGGTTGAATATGCTTTTGCAGGGATTCGAACCTGGGTGGTGTTCCCACCAAGTCGCTTTTTAAGGGGCATGTGGCCACTGGGCTGGAACCCAGATGGTTCATATATACTGGTATATTTCTATACCTATCAATTATGATGGAGGCAAGTAGTTTTGGCACGGGATATTTTCGTATCATCTATACTTATCAGTTGTGATAGAGGTAACGTCATTTTGGCGTGAAATAACAACGGATACTTTAATACCACATATCAAATAATAATGGATATGGTTAATGCTGTTATTATACTGTGATTGTATGTAAAAATCCGTTCCGTTTGACACTTTGCATTTGACGTTTTTGATTAATATCATTTTTATGGTTAATAACACAGTGTTAAATTAGAACAAATACTTTGATTTCTTGCTATTTTACTATGGTGGCTATGTTGTGATTAATGCCAAATAATAGAAGATATTTATGTCAATATTATTCATTATTTATATATATAAAAATAATACACATGTTTATACTTTGTCAAAAATTGAGTTTTAAAAGATGTTAGTAGATGTTATGATACAACAATAACAAAAACCTATTATCATTATTTATAGGGAAAACTGCACAAAATAGAAAGCAACTTTGGTCCAATTCACGCAATTAGCAAAATAAAAAGCAATTTTGGTCCAATTCACGCAATTAGCAGTGACCTTTAAAATCTGTCAATATTAGAAACGACCTTTCAAAAATTACTCAATATAGCAATATTTTTCCTCGTCAGCATGTGACATGGCATTTTTGGTGACATGGCAGTCCACCTCCTCTCCCACCTAAAAAGCCCCCACATCCTTGTAATACAGAGTAACCAAATCCAATCACATTGACTGTCAAAGAATACCTGCAATATTCATATACATCAATCCACATATACATTTATACGTTCATATATACTTATACATAACAATCATATACATTCAATCAAAAACTGTTAAAAGTTAATGTATTTCTAGAATTATCTAGATTAATTAGTGATAGTAAATCTAGAAATTACAAGAATTAGTTAGAAAATGTTAGAGATAAGTAGATATTTACTTAGAAGTAAGAATTAGAAGTTACTAGAAAAGTATGGACTTATGTCCACCGACTTTTGAAGCCTATAAAAGGTTGTTGATGTAATGCAAAGTGTAACAAGAATTTACAAGCAATAAAATTTTGTTCACCTCCTACTACACTCACGTTCCATAGATATCCCCTCAAAAATCAATTAACATTTTTAATCAAACTAAACAACTAATCATCATTTCTAAATAACTAAAATTCATAAGAATTCTAACAAGTGGTATCAGAGCCGTGTTGGGCGTTTATACAAATACACCATGACTACCGTTGGTGCATACAACATTCCCGTCCCATCTTTGATGGTGACAACTATGATTTTTGGAGTATCCGAATGAAGACATATTTCCAAGCACAAAACTTGTGAGATATTGTCGAAATCGGGTTCACAACTCCAAAAGATGTCGAAACTCTGCCCGCGGATTAACAAGAAAAACACAACAAAAATGTTGTAAGAAATGCCGCTGCTCTAGGCTACATTCAACAAGCCTTGACGCCATCTATTTTTTCACGTATCATGGGAGCTACAACAGCCAAAGAGGCGTGGAAAACTCTTCAAGAAGAATTTCAAGGAAGTGTCAAGGTGAGATCCGTCAAACTACTAACTCTAAGGCGAGATTTTGAAAATCTAAAAATGAAAGATTTTGAGACCGTCAAAGATTACTACTCTAGAATCAAAGAGGTAGTAAATCAAATGAGAGCCTATGGAGACTATATAACTGACAAAAGGATCGTTGAAAAAATACTTATCAGCATGCCTGACAAATACGATCATGTCGTTACTGCGATTGAAGAGCCAAAAGACATTGAGACTCTTTCAGTAACAGAACTAATGGGCTCTCTAGAAGCATATGTAGGGATGGCAAGAAAACCCGTACCCGACGGGGAAATCCAAAACCCGTCATCTTTGGTCCGGGTCCGGGTCTGGGTTCGCGGGTCTTGGGCCGGGTATGAGGATGATTTAAGTTTTTCTTGCGGGTTCGGGTCCGGGGATTGTTTTAGACTAAAACCCAGATACCCGACCCGTATACCCGAAACCCGACCCGCATAGATTATGTTAGTTACAATAGTTTTCTCTTTCCAAGGGATTAAAAATTAAAAAGTAATTAAATGTTTCATCTTTCCCAGTTTTACTTTATCAATTACCATCTGCTAATTTCCCCTTAATTCTAATTAGATGTTCCATTTACAAAGTTCCGTTCTACCATTTCATTAAATCAATGGATTATAATACCAACCTCCTACTTGCTCTCAAGAGCCAGACCACCCATATTCCAACTTCCAAGTTGTAGACTATGGGTTTCCTATAATAATGTATGTAAATCTGATAATATTGTTGTTCCAATAATAAGATTATAAGATTATATCAAGTATTTACTATCAGATTTTTTTCGTTTAACTTCTTGTTGCTCAGATTCAAATGCCAAACATTGATGCTTTATTTTCCATGTCTTATTGATTCATTATCAGATTCAAGAACCAAACATTGATGTTATATTTTTTAGTAAACATTATCAGATTCTTTTGTTTTAACTTAAACATGAAGAAGCATTTGGATACTAAAAAAATGTAACGAGTTCATCATTGTTCGATTTTTTTGATTTTGTAAATGATAAAGAGACGGGGATCCCGATACCCGTGGAGAAACCCGTTAACCCGATGGTTAGTTGTAAACGGGGACCCGTCGGCTTTTGGGCCGGGTTTGGGATGAGGTTTTTTAATCGGGTCCGGGTCCGGGATTATCTAAACCCGGACCATACCCGGCCCGTTGCCATCCCTAAGCATATGAGGCTAGATTGAGTCGGCGAAGTGATGACTTGCTTGAAAGTGCCTTTCAGTCTAAACTCAGAATGAGGTCTCAAAAATCTAACAATGAGGGGAAAAGAAATTTTGAAGAAAAATCAAGAGGAGGAGAAAAACCCAGAACCGGGTTCGATCAGAGAAGAAAAAGCTACCCTCCATGTGGTATTTGTAAAAAGACAAACCACTTGGAAAAAGATTGTTTTCATAAAGGAAAGCCACAATGCAATAACTGCAAAAGATTTGGACATCTAGAAAAAGATTGTCGTCTAAAACAAAATCATCGAGCTAACTACACGGAAGAAGACGGAGATACACCGGAGAACAATAATCAACTATTCTACGCGTGTCATGCTGCTAATGAGCAAAAGGAAGATATTTGGTTCATCGACAGTGGCTGTAGCAACCACATGACCGGAGATGAGAAATTATTTAGCAGCATTAACACGTCAGTAAAGTCCCGTGTCAAATTAGGAAATGGAACACTAGTTGACACTAAAGGAAAAGGTGCAATAGATGTCCAAACTAGTAATTGCACGAGATCCGTCAAGGATGTTCTTCTAGTTCCAAGCTTAGCGAGTAACTTGCTAAGTGTTGGCCAAATGATGGAGCATGGCTACTCTCTACACTTTGAAGATGAGTCATGCGTTATTCGTGACAAGAAAAATAACAACAAATTAATTGCTGAAGTACGGATGGAAAATAGAAATTTTCCACTTCGTTGGCATTACATCAGAGACACGGCCATGAAAGCTCAAGTTGAAGAATCATGGCTATGACATCGAAGATTTGGCCACTTCAACTTTCACGCATTATAAATTCTCCAACAGAAAAATATGATGAGGGACTTGCCTAGCATAGAGGAGATTACTGACACATGTGAAAGCTGTATGATGGGCAAGCAACATCGAAAACCTTTCCCTCGTGATAAAGCTTGGAGAGCAACGGGTATTCTAGAGTTGGTACACACTGACGTTTGTGGGCCAATGAGAACCCCATCTCATAACCAATCCAGGTACTTCATCCTCTTCATAGATGATTATTCTAGAATGACCTGGGTATACTTTATGCGTGAAAAATCAGAAGTTTTCACGATATTCAAGAAATTCAAAACTTTCGTTGAAAAGAAAAGTGGCCATTATATAAAAACACTAAGGAGCGATAGAAGAAAAGAATACACCTTTCGAGAATTTAATAAGTTCTGTGAAAATGAAGGAGTTAACCGCCAACTGACAGTTGGTTACGCTCCTGAACAAAACGGTGTCTCTGAGCGTAAAAACAGAACTGTAATGGAAATGGCTAAAACAATGATACATGAAAAAGGCCTTCCAAACAGTTTCTGGGCAGAAGCTGTATACACGGCTGTATACTTGCTAAATAGATGTCCGACTAAGGCTGTGGAAAATACGACTCTGATTGAAGCATGGAGTGGAAAGAAGCCATCAGCAAAACATCTACGAATATTTGGATGTATTTGCAACATCCACATCCCAAAGGAGAAACGTCACAAGCTCCAAGAAAAATCAGATAAAGGAATATTCTTGGGCTATAGCACACAATCAAAAGGCTATCGAGTCTATAACCTAAAGACCAATAAGCTTGTGATCAGTCGAGATGTGGAGTTTGATGAAGACGCTTCTTGGAATTGGGAGAAAGAGAAAGTTGATAAACAGATATATCTTCCAAGGATATCTATGGAGACTCCTGCTCAACAACCACTACAAATAGAACATTCCGGAGGAAATGAAAGTACAGGCGAAACGAGTCCGACTACTCCAACTTCTTCGCCGTCAACATTACCTTTGGCACAAGAGGAATCGAGTCCGGAGTCAACACCCGGAAGAGTCAAAACATTAACTGAAGTCTACGAGACTTGCAACTACACATCTCTAGAACCTGAAAGCTATGAAGCTGCTGCGAAAGACGAAAAATGGGTGACCGCTATGAACGAAGAAATCAAGATGATCGAGAAAAACAACACATGGGAGTTAGTTGATCTTCCCAAAAATAAAGAAATCATTGGAGTTAAGTGGGTCTATAAAACAAAACTTAACCCTGATGGTTCTATACAAAAACATAAAGCAAGGCTAGTGGCTAAAGGCTACTCACAACAACCTGGAGTCGACTACAATGAAACTTTCGCACCTGTAGCTCGACTTGATACTATAAGAGCACTTGTGGCGTTAGCAGCTCAAAGAAGATGGAAGATACATCAACTAGACGTTAAATCAGCCTTTCTAAACGGGTTTCTTGAAGAAGAAATATACGTGGAGCAGCCACAAGGATTCGTTAAGAAAGGAAAAGAAGATCAGGTCCTAAAGCTAAAGAAAGCTTTATATGGACTAAAACAAGCTCCACGAGCTTGGTATAGTCGTATTGACAGCTACTTCACAAGTTCTGGATTCAAGAGGAGTGAAAGTGAGCCTACGCTCTACATCAAAACCCAAGGTAACTCTGACACTCTCATTCTTTCCTTGTATGTCGATGATCTTATATATACGGGAAACAATGAGAGAATGATACAAGAGTTTAAACAAGATATGATGAAAACGTTCGAGATGAGCGACCTTGGATTGATGCACTATTTTCTTGGCATCGAAATTAGTCAAGAAAATGAAGGCATCTTCATATGCCAAAAGAAATATACTGAAAATCTCCTGAAAAAGTTCAAACTATACGGTTGTAAAATCGTAGCCACACCACTAGTTGCCAATGAGAAGATGAGAAAAGAAGATGGATCTGAGAAGGCAGACGCTTCAAGATTCAGAAGTCTCATTGGAAGTCTACTTTATCTAACAGCAACAAGACCAGACATTATGTATGCAACTAGTCTGCTATCCAGGTTCATGCAAAACCCTACTCAGATACATTATGGAGCTGCAAAGAGAATATTAAGATACTTGCAAGGTACCATGGAATATGGTACAAGCCCACCACAGACTCAAAGCTACAAGGATATACAGATAGTGATTGGGCCGGATCGGTGGATGATATGAAAAGTACTTCTGGATATACATTCACACTTGGATCTGGTGTAATCTCGTGGGTATCTAAAAAGCAAGATACAGTGGCACAATCATCAGCAGAAGCCGAATACGTTGCAGCCGCAAATTCACCAAATCAAGCAATATGGCTAAGGAGAATTCTAGAAGACATGGGCGAGACACAAAATGAAGCTACACAAATATTCTGCGACAACAAGTCTGCAATAGCAATGGCGAAGAACCCCGTGTTTCACGGAAGAACAAAACATATCGCCATCAAGTATCACTTTCTACGAGAAGTCTCAGCCAAAAAGGAAATTGAGCTACACTACTGCAAGACTGAAGAACAAGTTGCAGATATTTTCACTAAAGCACTGCCAGGATCAAAGTTCGAGTTCCTACGCAACATGCTCGGAGTAACATCGAAATACATTAAGGAGGAGTGTTAAAAGTTAATGTATTTCTAGAATTATCTAGATTAATTAGTGATAGTAAATCTAGAAATTACAAGAATTAGTTGGAAAATGTTAGAGATAAGTAGATATTTACTTAGAAGTAAGAATTAGAAGTTACTAGAAAAGTATGGACTTATGTCCACCGACTTTTGAAGCCTATAAAAGGCTGTTGATGTAATGCAAAGTGTAACAAGAATTTACAAGCAATAAAATTTTGTTCACCTCCTACTACACTCACGTTCCATAGATATCCCCTCAAAAATCAATTAACATTTTTAATCAAACTAAACAACTAATCAACATTTCTAAATAACTAAAATTCATAAGAATTCTAACAAAAACAAAAAACAAGACACTATCGATAATACGATAATAAGAATCAAGGGCCCATCCTTGACGCTTATCAGTAGCCATCACCGATAACAAACCAAAACTTAAATACCCGAAAACCCAACACCATCTTTTTCAACAACCTTCTTTCTCCGGGTGACCTCAACCTCCGTCGTCCGGTCCTAACTTCCTCAAGCGGCCGTCCAACAGAACCCTCATGTGAGCCATAGTCCATTTTCTTCATGGGCAGAGTTTCATCTCTAACATACCGGTTCACCACGGGCACCGGTGCCGGTACCGGACATGTCAACGGCGATGGAAACCTAGCTCCGGTCAAATCAGTTAATGGGTTTAACGGCGGAGATCGATGTGGTTCTGGTTCTGGGTTTGGTTTCGGGTCGGTTAAGTTCATTATCAGGTGAGAAGCCATGGCTAAGAGATGAGAGAGATGACATGGATGATAGGGGAGAATTTTCCGGTGATCTTTGTGAAGATGAAAAAGGTGGTTTCGATTGAAAGTGACCGGAGGAAGTTGTTGCCGGTGACTCATGTTTTTGTTTGAGTTCTCTTTCCATGACCAAATAATAATATTAATAATAATTAGATTTAATTTTTTACTAAAAGAAGGTAATATGATATGTAAGATTTGTAGTACAGAATCACGAAGAGAAAGAACAAAGGAAAGGCAAAAAGAATTGTGGCCTTGTGGGGGGTAAGTTCTGGCAATTTGGGGTGGGAGAGGAGGTGGACTGTCATGTCACAAAAAGGCCATGTCACACGCTGACGGAGAAAAATATTGCTATATTCAGTAATTTTTGAAAGGTCGTTTCTAATATCGACCAGTTTTAAAGGTCACTGCTAATTGGACCAAAGTTGCTTTCTATTTTGTGCAGTTTTCCCTTATTTATATATAGGTTTGGTAACAATTAATCATAGATCAGCTAGTACCGTCACTATGTGATCACATAAACCCACAGATAAAGGCTGCAAGTAACAGATTCAAATGTTGTTAAAGGCGAGTGAAGAAATTATATCTTGTAATCTATGTATGAGAACGATGAGTCATCGAACATGAATTCTATACAGTGTGTGTTTTGGGTACCAAGATGGTACATGGGAACAGATGGTATCCACCAATTTACCTTTTTCGTATATATGTTTTTGGTAAACTATATTCCAGGAAAGATTATTGTAAAGTATATTAATTTAACCTTTATTGAGCTCTAATAATGAATTTGTATGAAGTGTGTGTAATGGGTATTTGTTTGTGAAGTGAGGTTGGGGTGAGAAATAGAAAGGGAATTAAATTTCAATTGGTATATATGAATAAATTGTGAAAGTCTATGAGAAAGTCCTATGGTATCTATATCTTTTAATTACATTTACTATCACACCCCTAGAGCTTTTTAGTGTAACACAAATGCGGTATGAAATACAACTTAACAACATAAAATCTAGTTCTAACAATTATATAATTTATTGTTAAAATTTTTTTACCATAAAACACGGGTTAACTCTTTAGTAGTTCATTATATTATTCCTTTCCTAGCTTACTTCAATTCTATCAATCAAGACTATCAACTCAAACTTTATACGAGTATATGCTTAATAATTACATTATGCGCCTTGTATTTGAAAATATATAAGATCGTATACGATATAATCCTTGATGAAACCTATAAACATTATACTGAAAAGTGGCATAGGGGATCGGCCATCAGTGCCGATGATAATGCAGATGATCTAGCTAAGCTGCTCCAAACATCTTGCTCATCGTGGATGTCAACCGCGAAACACAACTTGTCGTGATGTTCTGCATAGAAAGAGGAGCAATGCTTATTTTCCTCCATTTGGCCATCGAGCTGAGAAGCCACAAACTTGTCAAGATCAGCCCAATTATTTTTACTACAATGATCATAATCGTCCACTTTGTTAGTACTATCAATATGGTTACTTGTGTATTCATCAGCTTCTCCTAGCAAGTCCATCATTGAATTAAAGGTTTTTAGACTCGACTCTTGGTTGAAGGTGGCCGAGCTCACTACAGGAGGCGGCGAGGTAGTAGTAATCGTTGGACTTCCAAGCCTGGGGAGGTGGAGGTGCATGTCATTCATGGGGTTCACGAATTGCTGCATTGCATCCGGATCAGTTGAGGTTGTTAAGTTATCGGTAATTTCCTGCTTGAAAGATTGATGAGTACCACTACTATCCATGTACATGAGTAATTGTTCGAGAAGGGCATCTTTGTTTGATGATGAGGATTGCAACTTTTCTCTGGTAGTAGTGTCGACCATGGAGCCACATAATAATGATCTCCGGGGACTCTCAAAGGATTTGTGGTAGTTTTTCTTCTTGAAAACACGACATACCACCCACCCTTCTTCGTGTGCACCATCGCACAAGTTAGAAACCTGCTTCATATCATCACATACATAAATATGAATATATGTATTAATTGAATTGGTAATATATACTAGCTAGCGATAGTAGTTCATAATCAAATTAAACATGAAACTATGACAATATACCTACTTAATTAATTACCCTCAACTACTTGACATATATCATGGTAATAATGTTTATGTTCTAATTAAAGTATAAAGTTTAGATAACAGCGCATGCATGGAGTATATAATTTGTTCCTTATTTAAGTACGTAAACTAGCATTACTTTCTTTTATTAGTATAAAGTTAATTATTGTAATTTCCAGATCGAGAGAAATAACTTACGTTGGAATCTTGGATAATATCATCAAGTCTATATTCATGCATGATCCAATCAGATTTTTGGCCATGAGGTGCTCTCCCTTGGTAAAATACTAGTGTCTTCCTCATACCGATTGTTTGACGGCCACTGTGTATGGCCTTATCCCGTCCCGTAGCTTTCCAGAAACCAGCTATAGTGGCTCGATTTGTTCGGGTCCCAGTCGGATATTTCTTGTCTTTGTGACTAAAGAAGTACCAATCGTTTTGTGGTGTGGAGCCAATATTGCACTTCACTACATTATACGTACGTACACAAGAAATAGAAAAGTTGTATCTTATATTAATTATTATTCTAGTAGTAGTATATATATATATATACAATCATATATGTATTAATGTATGTACTACATATATACGCACCTTGTATATCCCAAGGTTCAAGCTTATTAAGATCAACATCACGAATAACATCAAGATCGATTTTTTCATAAGCAACTTTCTTCCTCAAGTAATAGTGAAGAAGCTCTTCTTCTGTGGGGTGGAACCGAAATCCCGGGGGCACTTTTGACTCACCATTGACGTTCATAGATATCTTCCTTTCTTCATTTGACATGGTGTGTTATTGCTTGGGGCCGGATTGATCGATCAAACTACACTATCAAAGTTATATGTAGCTATTTATATAAGTTGCACGTAAACATTGTTGTAAGAACATGAATTTATATATATATACGCACCTTGTATATCCCAAGGTTCAAGCTTATTAAGATCAACATCTTGAATAACATCAAGATCAATGCTTTCGGAAGCAACTTTCTTCCTCAAGTAATACTGAAGAAGCTCTTCTTCTGTGGGGTGGAACCGAAATCCCGGGGGCACTTTTGACTCACCATTGACGTTCATAGATATCTTCCTTTCTTCATTTGACATGGTGTGTTATTGCTTGGGGCCGGATTGATCGATCAAACTACACTATCAAAGTTATATGTAGCTATTTATATAAGTTGCACGTAAACATTGTTGTAAGAACATGAATTTATATATTGGAGAGAAGGGTTAAAAAAGGAAGACATAAAAAGTTATGAGACAATGGCTTGGCAACAACCCATTTGGACCAAGTATATACTTACTATCGTTGTCACTCTTAAACAACAATTGGGTTTGATTTATGGGTGATGTGAATACGAACGACAATATTTAGGACCCTCAAAATCTTATATTTATATAATACTTGTACGGAGTATATAATAAAATAAAAAGTACTCCCTCCATCTCATTAATTGTGTCTTATTTTGAATTCTCAAAGTCTTTTTTATGAACTTTGACCTTAAATATTTTGATTTGTGTTATATAATATTTGATGAAAGTTATATGAATTTATTGAGTTTCAAATGTATTTTTTATCGGTATAATTTTCATCAAATATTATATAACACAAATCAAAATATTTAAGGTCAAAGTTTATAAAGGAAGACTTTGAAAATTCAAAATATGACACATTTAGTGGGATTGAGGGAATTAAAATTTTAAAAGTTGAGTTGATTAAGATGGCAATTAAGTTAAGTTTACTCATAAACTTTCGTTAGCTAATTTTGATCGAGTTGAACAGTTAAAATTTTCATTTTAAAATTGAACCTCATGTTTAGCATTTGTATATCTTAGCAAATCTTGGGTACCGACTGTGTGTAACTTTCACGTACCAGAAAGATAGTTCAGAAATTATTAAAGGTACGCAAAAGATGAATAGCTCGACAACTACAAATCACCTAAACATAACAATAAAAATACTCACACACACATACACAATAAAAAAACCAATAAGTGTGTTTTTGTAGGGAGATTTTGGGGTCCCATTAGAGTGGACCATGTGGAATGTGAGCAGGAGACATGCTTCTATCTTGACAACGACCTTCGACCTTTTTTCATCATCATATCTCATTTTAAACCATTTTAAAGCCTAGGTTCGAAATCACAAGATCATTTTCCTGTTTAAATATTATTTTTGTGTTTAAAGATAAATAAAATAATGACGTATTTATAACTAGGAAATTCCGGCCTCGCGTTGCGAGACTTCAATTGTCTTGTTGAAACGGTTACATTATTATAGTGTATTTGTGTTGAACCTTCAACTACTTAATTAAAAACTATTCTCTCATGGATATGTTTGTTTAAAAGTATGCAAGAAACCAAAAAAAAAAGTGTGAAAAAAACCAAAAAGTACCAATAGAAAAACCCGAACGGTATACAATGTGGAAAAATCTTCAATATATTACTGTAGTTGAAATTCCAGCGAAATGCGATTTGACAAAATCCGAATAGTGGTACAGGGTGTGGTCATGAAAAGGTTGAATGACTGAATGGAAAAAAAAAATGTGAAAAAAACCAAAAAGTACCCATAGTTGAAAACCCGAACGGAATGCAATGTGGCAAAATCTAAATATAGTACGGGTTGTGACGTGGACGAATAGTAACTCGCTACGCAAGCGAGTTAAACGGTTACATTATTCTAGTGTTATTGTGTTGAACCTTCAACCGCTTAATTAAAAATCATATGGTCATGGATATGTTTATGAAACCAAGAAATAACCCTTAATAGAAAAACCCGAACGGTATACAATGTGGAAAAATCTTCAATATATTACTGTAGTTGAAATTCCAGCGAAATGCGATTTGACAAAATCCGAATAGTGGTACAGGGTGTGGTCATGAAAAGGTTGAATGACTGAATGGAAAAAAAAAATGTGAAAAAACCAAGAAGTAACCCGCAGTAAAAAACCCGAACGGAATGCAATGTGGCAAAATCTAAATAGTAGTACGGGTTCTGACGTGGACGAATAGTAACTCGCCACGCAGGCGAGTTACTATTCACATTGTATTGCTTTATTAAAGTATATAATATAATATAATATAATATAATATAATATAATATAATAATATAATATAATGGTTTAAAATTTTAAAAAATAATTGGAAAAAAGAATACAAAGCAATTAAGCAAAAACTTGTCGTGATAGCCGTTAATTAGGTTTCCTATAAAAAAAAAAGTTTTTTTAGACCAACGAGGTGGCTCGTGGAGTCGTGGTCACCGACTACCATCACTTTGTGAGTGTTTTTCACTTTTTCTTCAATTTTTTTTTTGTTTAGAAAGAGAGATGAAGGATATATCACTCATATATATGTGTCATGTGTGGTAATATGTATGTAGACATATTCCAAAATAAAGGATAATAAATGTCAAAGGTTAAGACATGATTACATTAAAAATGGGATGAGATGATGATGATGAAAGGTTTGAAGAATTTCTCTCCGTCATCATTCCAGTATCATGATAATTAAGCGTTACAATTCGGTCAATTCCCTTACTTTTTTTACCAATATTAGTGACGTTCGTAAGTCATCACACTTCACAATATTGTATCACCAATTTTGTATGGAGTAGTATTTATTAGTCAAATCTAGAGGTGACAAAAAGTTAAGAATATAATTATGAAGAATACACTCACAACAAATTAATTATTCATTTACTAGATTTTAGACTCGTGTCATATACACGGGTTTTACAACATTATTGATATAAGAATTAATATATGGAAAAAAAATACTTATACGTTAAATGTAAAAGTATACTTAAAAAAGAATTGAGATATTAAAATGTAATACTGAATGTTAAATAGAAGATTTTGTATCCTAGATATAGTTTGATTCCAATTACTAATAACAACAATGATTATCCTAATTATAGCTTGATTACAATTAATAATAACAACAATGATTATCCTAATTATAGTTTGATTACAATTATTAATAACAACAATATTACAATTAATTTGATTACAATTAACAATATAAAATAAAATATTGATATAACCTCTCTAACTGTTGTATTAATACTTTATTGCATAATGTGTTTCTAATAACAAAATATAGCTATAAGTTAGAGAGGTTACAACATTTGGATTAATACGAAGCAAAATATGTATATTATTATGACGGCAAACTAGCAAGGCGCTATTTGCCAAAAACAATTACAAAATTTATATATTTAATAATTTATCTTATCTTTAAAATGTTATAAACAATCCGTGTCAGTTAATTAGGATAATGCTATATTTTTCTTTTCCTTTTTCTTTCTTCTTTCTAATTTTAATTTATTTATATCAAATAAATTTTTTAACAAATTACAATAATATAGATATTAAAAAAATAGAAAAAACATAAATACAAGCTAATATGAGTAGATCTTTTACGCAGCTGATGAGCTATTTTTAAAGCAAATTATATAGTTTCATGTGAATGTGTGTATACAACCAGTAACATATCTACAATTGTGATTTAATTAATATTAAAATATAATAATTCTATTATTATCTTAAGGAAAAAATTATAATTATATTAATATTAACAATCTTTAATTGATTATACGTACGATGTATATTTTGGTAAAGAAACTTTAGATTGTCTACAATTGTAATACTATAAATGGAATCAATTATATGAAGTCTTAATCAATTATATGTTAAAAAAAGGAATATCGAGAGATACACATCTAAATTATTTCACTATTATATTAAAAATACATTATCGTAATGTTTGCTTGTAACAGAATACATTGAAATGGACGACCAAACTTATATTTGTAACTCATGTCATAAGCTCCGTGTCCAGTATTTGATACGGGTCTAAAATCTAGTGATATGACTAAATCAATAACATGAATTTTTACTCTCACATGCAATAGGCGGATCGAGATCATTCTAAAAAGATCTTATTAAGATGACTTTTAAATGAACAAAAACTTAGATTAGTTTTGTTAAGTATACATACGATAATTTAACATCTTTTCATCTTTTCCAATTAATTTGAGACGTATCATAATCTCCTTTGTTTATTTCGATCTCTCTTTTACAATTAAAAAATATTTAAAAGTATATATCCACGGACCACGGGTGTGAAGAAACCCATTTTTCCCATATCTTTTAAAAATCCATATCTTTTTAAAATGTGGATGGGCCCTTTTAAAAATCCATATCTTTTAAAAATCCATATCTTTTAAAAATCCATATCTTTTAAAAATCCATATCTTTTAAAAATCCATATCTTTTAAAAATCCATATCTTTTAAAAATCCATATCTTTTAAAAATCCATATCTTTTAAAAATCCATATCAATTAAAAAATATTTAAATATATATCCACGGACCACGGGTGTGAAGAAACCCATTTTTCCCATATCTTTTAAAAATCCATATCTTTTTAAAATGTGGATGGGCCCTTGGATTGTGGTGACATAGGAATCAGTAAATTTGATTCGTGTTGGATAATAAGATGGCATCTTGCTAGTAAAACAAACAAAGCCCAAACTACTCAAACTCAAAACACAACACACATGAGACCTGACCAAGATTTGTACAAACCGAGGGACCAAGAAAAGGATAACACTATCGTCAAACTAAATAAAGTAAACATTTGACCGAGTCCACCACCCCATTCTCCAAAGACCCCAGAGAGAGAAACCCACCCAAACTTATCAGACCCACCCCCCCATTGGGTATCGGGTGTCATTGGTTGTTGTACATGACCACGTGAAATCGGTCAGTCAGTGTGGTTTAATAATGTTTGTGGTCTCATTTTCATATTGTATTATACTTGATTGGATTGTTGTTATTAAATATGTTTGTATATATATATTATTATTATGATGTATATAGTAGTAATAGTAGTACCTTCTGGCTCATCTGTGCGGATTACTAAATGGCCAGTCTTTGGATTCTTACGCAACGAACCCACTCTCTGAGTGTATAGTAGTAGTAATAATAATAATGGATATCCCTCATGCAAACAAACTTACCTATAGCTATCAATTATAAAAAGGAAACAAAGCAATCTTTTTGAAGCGGGTTAAAAATTAAAATTACTAAGGTTCATTTATAAAATTATGGATGACTAACTAGAAATGTAACCACGCAACAATATTGCACGTGAGTTGAATGTTTACCGACCGTCAAATTTGTACAACGGTGTTTGTAATGATTGTGTAAAGAAGGAAATTACAGTGGGATGAAACCTCAAATTTGTATTATGAAGTTTCCCATCATGAAAATACTCGAAATCATCATCCTACAATATTTGAACCCTGATGGGAAACCTCAAAATACAATATAGAAGTTATATACTTGTTTGTATAGATTAGAAACTAGAAGGGCCAGTTATGTAATATTAAGAGAGGTTATTGTAAATTAGTTATATTTTAAATATTAGTTTAGGCGGTTAATATATATAGATACAGAATAGATATAGAGCTCGAAATCATGTATATATATAGGATCTTGTAACCGCTTCTGTTAATTAATCAATTACAAAATAATTTCCCAACTTTCTCTCTCTAAATTCTATATGGTATCAGAGCCATGAAGGTCATCCATGGCGGATTCCGATCATCGTCGTCACGATAAGCTATTTGATTTCGTTATTCTTACAAATTGAAATCCATAGCTTGATCGATTCGTCTTTTCCTTGATCTTCCGGTGGTTTTCCCCAATTTTATTTCATCTTTTGTTCTTGAATTGAATCTAGGGTTTCGATTTGAACAAAATTACTTTTATATTCATAATATTCAATAAATTTTCATTAATCATCCATGGCCGCTAATACTGATGCGTTAGTTAATGATCCGCTGCATATCGCCAATTCAGATCATCCAGGAATGGTTCTTACTAATACTCCTTTTAATGGAACCAATTTCCTTGGGTGAAGTCGTACAGTGAAAATGGCACTTGGTGCAAAACTTAAGATAGGGTTCATTGATGGCACTGTGGTCAAGCCTGTTGCTACTCATGCAGATTATGGAAGATGGACTAGATGTGATTATATGGTGACTTGTTGGTTGCTGAACTCTATGACATCAGAATTGTCTGAAGCATTCCTTTATGCTCAATCTGCTAAAGAATTGTGGAAAGAGCTTGCAGAGAGATATGGTCAGAGTAATGGACCTCTCATCTTTCAAACTGAAAGAGAGTTGAGTAGAGTTACTCAAGGTAATATGTCTATTGTTGCTTATTATAACAAAATGAAGAAATTTTGGGATGAGTTGCATAGTTTGAATGGAATTCCTGTTTGTTCTTGTGGAAAAATGGGGGAATGTATTTGCAAAATTATGGATAAGTATGCAGAAATTGACAGTAGGTCTAAGTTGATGCAATTCCTCATGAAACTTAATGATGATTATGAGTCAGTTAGGAATCAAATTTTGTCTATGGATCCACTCCCTACTATCAATAAGGCATACTATATTGTGCAACAAGTGGAAAAACAAAAGCAAATGACTCATAGCACTCCTGATCACATTGCATTTTTTGCTAATAATGCAAGTAAAGGAAATCAGAGTTTTAAGAAGTATATGTCTAATGATAGCAAGGTAGAAAGGCCTACTTGTACTCATTGCAAGCAAACTGGTCATGTGTATGAACAATGTTTTGAGAGATTGGGATATCCTGATTGGTATAAGGGAAAGAAGGTAAAGAAAGGAGGAAGAATGGCTGCTCAGATTAGTACTAATTTTGGTGAGATGACTCAGAGGGATTCTCCTTTTGACATGGATTATGAGAATGAGATAAATAGTGAACATAGGTCTGAACTTGATCAGAAGTTGGTGGCTGCTGTGTGTACTGAAATGATGAAGATGCTAAAAGGAAATCATGTTGTTATGGGTCAGAATGCTGATTGTGGTAAAATTGTTCAACCACATGCAGGTATGTCTTTTCATGCCAGATTGCAAGCATTGGTGTCCATTGTTGATATTGATTTTAAGAAAGATTGGATTAATGACACTGGAGCCACAGACCATATGTCACCTCATTTAGAACTATTTCATGACATTATTGACCTTAAGCATCCCATAAAAGTCAAATTGCCCGATGGTTCTTATAAGCTTGTCACTAAGATTGGCAGGGTCAAAATTAATTCTTCTTTGACCTTGACTAATGTGCTTTATGTTCCTGATTTCCAAATTAATTTGCTATCTGTTGGCAGACTTCTAAATTCAAAACCTCTCATTGCTATTTTTGGTGGTTCTTGGTTTGCCTTTCAGGACCTTTCAACTAGAAAGGTTGTTGCTGTTGGAAAGGGCACCAAGAATCTCTATGTCTGCAAATGACAACTTCTTTCTGCTCTTGCTTCATTTTCTGTTGTTGTTGCTTCCTTTGTAAATAAAGTTCTTAATAACTCTTGTAAGCATATAGATGCTTCTTTGCTTCATCATAGACTTGGTCATACTTCTGTTTCAAAAATGATTCATATTGATGAATGCAAAAATGTCAATGTTTCCAATTTCTTTTGTGATACTTGTGTTTTGGCTAAACAACACAAATTGCCTTTTCCTATTAGTCATTTTAGGACTAATAAACTTTTTGAGCTCATTCATGTTGATTTATGGGGTCCATATAAGGTTTCTGCACTGAATGGTGCACATTACTTCTTAACTATAGTTGATGACTATACTATAAGTACTTGGACTTATTTGTTGCATACAAAAGATCAAATCAATTCTGTCATTCCAAGTTTCATTTCTTATGTCAAAAACCACTTCAAAACTAAACCCAAACATATAAGGTCAGGTAATGGAACTGAAATAGTTAATAATGAGTGTATGGTCTATTTGAGGGCTCAAGGGATTTTGCATCAAAAATCCATGGTTTACACACCTCAACAGAATGGAGTGGTAGGAAGAAAACATAGGCATTTACTTGATACTGCTAGGGCATTAAGGTTAACTGCAGGGTTGCCTAAACAATTTTGGGGGCATTGTGTGTTGACTGCTACCTATTTGATCAATAAGATGCCCATGAAAATTTTGAATTGGAAGACTCCTTTTGAGATGCTTCATAATTGTCCTCCTACTTATGACAATTTAAGAGTGTTTGGGTGTTTATGCTATGCTGCAGTGACAAAACCTCATAAAGATAAGTTTGATCCAAGAGGGATCAAATGTGTGTTTTTAGGGTATCCTCCTGGACAGAAAGGATATACTCTTTATAATTTCTTCACTAAAGAGATTTTTCATAGTAGGGATGTCATTTTTAGAGAAACACAATTTCCTTTCAAGGAAACCTTTTCACAAGTTCTTGTTCACCAAAATTCTCTTTTTCCTAATAATGCTGGTATTTTAGATGATGATGATGACGGTGGGATTCATATTGATGAATGCAAAAATGTCAATGTTTCCAATTTCTTTTGTGATACTTGTGTTTTGGCTAAACAACACAAATTGCCTTTTCCTATTAGTCATTTTAGGACTAATAAACTTTTTGAGCTCATTCATGTTGATTTATGGGGTCCATATAAGGTTTCTGCACTGAATGGTGCACATTACTTCTTAACTATAGTTGATGACTATACTATAAGTACTTGGACTTATTTGTTGCATACAAAAGATCAAATCAATTCTGTCATTCCAAGTTTCATTTCTTATGTCAAAAACCACTTCAAAACTAAACCCAAACATATAAGGTCAGGTAATGGAACTGAAATAGTTAATAATGAGTGTATGGTCTATTTGAGGGCTCAAGGGATTTTGCATCAAAAATCCATGGTTTACACACCTCAACAGAATGGAGTGGTAGGAAGAAAACATAGGCATTTACTTGATACTGCTAGGGCATTAAGGTTAACTGCAGGGTTGCCTAAACAATTTTGGGGGCATTGTGTGTTGACTGCTACCTATTTGATCAATAAGATGCCCATGAAAATTTTGAATTGGAAGACTCCTTTTGAGATGCTTCATAATTGTCCTCCTACTTATGACAATTTAAGAGTGTTTGGGTGTTTATGCTATGCTGCAGTGACAAAACCTCATAAAGATAAGTTTGATCCAAGAGGGATCAAATGTGTGTTTTTAGGGTATCCTCCTGGACAGAAAGGATATACTCTTTATAATTTCTTCACTAAAGAGATTTTTCATAGTAGGGATGTCATTTTTAGAGAAACACAATTTCCTTTCAAGGAAACCTTTTCACAAGTTCTTGTTCACCAAAATTCTCTTTTTCCTAATAATGCTGGTATTTTAGATGATGATGATGACGGTGGGATTCATATTGATGAGGTTTCCAATGAAAACTCTCCTACTGATAATGGTCATAACACCACATCTTCACCTGCTAGTGCTGCAAATCTCCCTACTAGAAATGTATCTGAAAATACATCTTCTATTATGCCTAATCCTGTTCCTGTAAGGAAATCTGCTAGGAATACTGCTCAACCAAAATGGCTGCAAGATTTTGTGATTCCTAAGACAAAAACTTCTAGTGCTTCTATGGTCATTAATGAATCCTGCAAATCTTTTCCTATTTACCCTATTTTCAAGAATGAAGATTTTGAGCAATATCCTGCTGACTATGTGGCATCATTGGCACATGTTCTAAGTACCTTTGAACCATCAAATTATGCTCAAGCTGCACAAGATAAAGGTTGGGTAGAAGCTATGAATAAGGAATTATTAGCTCTTGAGCAGAATAATACTTGGAGTCTTACTGATTTACCTCCAAATCATAAGGCAATTTCCTTAAAATGTGTTTACAAGACAAAATATCTTCCAGATGAAACAGTTGAAAGATTAAAGGCAAGACTGGTTATTAAAGGTTTTAATCAACAGGAGGGCACTGATTACAAACATACCTTTTCCCCTGTTGCAAAGGCAGCAACTGTGAGAGTTTTGGTAGCCATTGCTACTGCCAAAGAATGGCCCTTACATCAACTTGATGTAAATAATGCTTTCCTGCATGGTTTTGTTGATGAGGAAATTTACATGTTTCCACCTGAAGGATATACTAAAGCATTACCCAATCAAGTATGTAAACTGAATAAGTCTCTGTATGGGTTGAAACAAGCATCCAGGCAATGGAATATTGAGTTAACAAAGTTTCTCACTTCATTGGGCTTTGACCAGTCCAAACATGATTATTCTTTGTTTGTCAAAGCCATAGGGGACTTCCTTACTGCCATTTTAGTGTATGTTGATGACATTATTGTCACATGGAATGATGATAATGAAATTAAAAGTGTTAAGTTGGCACTGGATAACAAATTTACCATCAAGGACTTAGGTTTGGCAAGGTATTTTCTAGGTATTGAGTTGTGCAGAAATGATTCAGGGACTTATCTTAACGAAAGAAAATACACTTTGGATCTTCTTAAGGATGCAGGATTGACTGCTGCCAAACCAGTGAGTTTTCCTTTGCCTACATATGCCAAATTGTCTCTTGACAAAGGTCAGTTATTGTCTGCACCAGACACTTATAGAAGATTGATTGGAAGGCTGTTATATTTGTCAATGACTAGACCATATATTTCTTATGATGTACAACACTTAAGTCAGTTTGTATCTGCTCCTAGAGAACCTCATATGAAGGCTGCTATTCATTTGCTGAGGTATTTAAAGGGAACCATCTCAAAGGGTTTGTTTTATCCTGCTCAGCAACAACTTAAGGTCACAGGTTTCAATGATGCAGACTGGGCTTCATGTTTGATGACAAGAAGATCACTCACTGGATATTGCATTTTCTTAGGACATGCTCTAGTTTCCTGGAAAACCAAGAAACAAGCAACTGTTTCAAGATCATCTACAGAGGCAGAGTATAGAAGCATGGCAGCCACCACTTGTGAATTGGTTTGGCTCACATATTTGTTAAAGGATTTACATATACCTGTTAAGGTTCCTTTAACTTTATTTTGTGATAATAAAGCAGCTCAGCAAATAGCTGCAAACCCATGCTACCATGACAGAACCAAGCACTTAGACATTGATTACAAGAGATAAGGTTCAATAAGGGTTCCTGCAAACAGCTTACATTCCTACTCATTTGCAGTTAGAAGACATAATGACTAAGCTTTGGGATCTTCACATCATTCCTTTTTGAGTGGCAAGTTGGGTCTTCAAGAAGTTCCAACTTGAAAGGGGTATATAGAAGTTATATACTTGCTTGTATAGATTAGAAACTAGAAGGGCCAGTTATGTAAATATTAAGAGAGGTTGTTGTAAATTAGTTATATTTTAAATATTAGTTTAGGCGGTTAATATATATAGATACAGAATAGATATAGAGCTCGAAATCATGTATATATATAGGATCTTGTAACCGCTTCTGTTAATCAATCAATTACAAAATAATTTCCCAACTTTCTTTCTCTCTAAATTCTATATACAAATAGCTTATCAATGAGCCTTTAAATTGTACTAATAGTTAAATTTGAGTTTTAATTAAATAATTTTATATTAAATAGTACAATTATAATTATTGTATTAGATTTTATTAAAGTATCAAATATATTGTTAAAACTGATAAATACTTAAAATTTTAAAATTTAAAACACATCTTAAATACGAGTATTTTATAAGATACACTAAGTATATATGAAAAGTACACTAAAACTAAAAAAATTGTTCATTTCTACGGTCGGTTCAATTGCACTCACTCTACAACGTACGTGGCTATGTCCCTATTTAAAACAATAAAATTTAGATGGCCGATGGATCACTGACCTACCTGATCATTTTCACACCGATAGAAAGATATTTACTTACCAATAGATGAAAAAAAAACTACTCTTTGACCCAACATCAAAAACCCCAAAGAATTTATTCTATGCAAGAGTTGCCGTACTCATTGGACAATTTATTATTTAGTGAAATGTTCATTTGAAAACTAAAATTTCTGTGAAAACTAGAAAACTGGCCAAAACACACTGTGATCTGAATCTAACACAATGTGTTTTAATTGTGTTTTCTAAAAACACATTAACACAATGTGTTTTTATTGTGTAATCTAAAATCACATTGTGTTAAGTTTTAAATCACAGTGTGTTTTAAATAGCGCGTGAAAATTAGAAAATTGTTCAAACACACGATATGAACTTAACGCAATGCGTTCTCTAAAAAAAATTAAAAACACTTTGTGTTAAATTCAGATCACGGTGTGTTTTGACCAGTTTTTTAATTTTCACGAAAATTTTAGTTTTCAAATGATGACAACCCTTATTATTTAACACAATCCCACATTCACAACCTTTTCTACTTAAATATCTCCCTCGGCCCTCTTCCTACTATCACCATCTTATTAACATCACGTACTGCTTCCTTTCGTTTTTCATATCTCTATAGCTATGGGAAAGAAAGGAGGTGGTTCGTGGTTCACCGCAGTCAAGCGGGCTTTTAGTCCTAATAAATCCACCAAAACACAAGATCGGGATGTTGATCAAGATCAAGACGATGATAGGGTATGTAACACTTGGGCATTTTAGTTTATGCTTAATTATTTTGTAACATTTCTATAATAAAACCTTCAAGTGTGCTTCATAAACACTTGAAAAGGTAAGGTGATTACACAGTGGTATATGTTTTGTGTACATATATCAGCTCACTTTAAGAAAAATGAAATCTAAATTAACAATTGCACTCACTCTAGCTTCTGTCTTAATTAGTAATCAAACAAATGTGTGTATGTACAAAAATATATAACATATGACACTGTGTTTTTTTCCTTGCAGAAAAGGGATACTAAGAGAAGATGGTTGTTTAGAAAATCATCCATTAGTACCGTGCAAATCCAAACACAAGTGAAGGATAATAAAACATTAATTAATGATGATGTTGTGGTTCAACCTAACCATGCTGCACAGGAAGAAAAGCATGCCATTTTAATGGCAGCAGCTACCATAAAAGCGGCTGAAGCTGCAGCCACAACTGCCCACGCAGCTGCCGAGATTATTCGGCTCACCACCAGACCTTCTACTATCTCTGTTAAACACCATTTTGCTGCCATTCTCATTCAAACATCTTTCCGTGGCTATTTGGTAATTATTTCCTTTTATTTATTTTAATGTTTGAGGGTTTAAGTCAGCATTTTTTGTCTCATATTTATCTATATTTATATTTATGTTAGTCATTATATTGTTACATGATAAAAAATAAAGTTACGAAATTGACAACATTTTTTTTTCTTTTCAATATAACAATTACTTTTATCAACAGTGGTATATAATACAGTATATAACATAAAATCTGTTGTAAATGTATCATTCCCTTAAATAAAAAATTTAATTTACTTATGATATTTTTGTATAAGCTTACTAGATTTTTAATGCAGTTACCCATTTAAAATTTTATATAGTGTACAATGATCCAATTGGATGCTGTTAACAAGCTCCGTTACTTTTTAATTATAAATAGATATGGAGTTCAATAGCTCAAACGAAGAAAAAAATGATACAAAATGAGCATTTTCTAAAAAACATGCTTTACTCTAATGATTTTTATGACTTTAATCTCATTTAATTTATACTGACCTGAAACTGTCCATTTGCTTATGAAATTTCTTATTCATGACATGTACTGTACTATATTGTTTTTCAGTTTTCTTGTAATAGGTAGATATACACATATGCATCACTTAAATTTATGATTCCGTACACAAAGTTTCATATCTTCTCATACAACAAAACTTTAATGCACATTAACTAACTATTATGTTATATTGAAAAACATACATTGAATATAAAATGCCAAACAAATAAACTTAGAAATGAAGTCATTATGCCGTTCAAAAAAAAAAGAAATGAAGTCATTATCATATTTTTCATCACTTCATATATAGATGATAAAAGGACTTTGGTGGATGGTGCAGAAACTCACGTGGTGCTGCACTTGTAACCATTATTAATTACAAGATTCCATTTTATATGTTACTATAGAAGATAAACAAACAAGATTGATTGTATATTTTACTGTTCAAATAAACAATAATAATAGTATCAAAGTAACATGGAATTTAATCAATTCATGTGGATTGTGCACAACAAAAGCAACAGTCCTATCTATGTAACGTTAACTACTTCATTTGTTAACACTGTTTAAATATTGTTAAACTGATATTCTGTCAGTGGCTATTGGACCAATGTTTTAATCAAGAAATTTTTATATGTTTTTTTTTTTTTTTTTTTGCTTTTTGTTTCTTTGTGGCGGTTTGAACTTGAAATGAGTCATGTGACAAACATGAATAATGAAGTTTCGTATTCATTCTGTTACGATTAAGAAGTCATGTGACAAACATATATCATGTTTGAGATGTCGTACTAGTTCTAATAATCAAAGGTTTGATTCGTATGTAGGCAAGAAGGGCGTTACGAGCACTAAAAGGGATTGTGATGCTACAAGCTGTGATTCGAGGCCAGAACGTAAGGAAGCAAGCAACCGTAACTCTAAGATGCATGCAGGCGCTTATACGGGTGCAATCTCGTCTACAAGATCAACGATCTAGGCTCTCACATGATGCTGGCAGTAGAAAGTCTATGATGTCTGAGAATAATGCACCTTTTTGGGAGTCAAAATATCTTCAAGACATAAGACAAAGGAAGTCCATGGTAAGTATAACAACTAATTAATCCCACATTTAGAGACATTTTAAAGTTGCATTCTCCCAAAAAGTTAAAGGTAAGCTAAAAATCTCATATTACAGTCCAGAGATGGAAGTTGCATCCCAGATGATTGGAGTGACAGACCACACAATCTTGAAGAGCTTGATGCCATAATGCAGAATAGAAAGGTAATTTTTGTGTCATGGTCAAGTTCTATTCTTTAGACTCGCATTTCTTTAAACTAATGAAAACTCATATCAAGGTACAGATATCCTACAGAAACCCATCCACTATGGATGAAAAAGAGTTTGAAGAAAATGCTAGTTGGTTAGAGAGATGGATAGAAGCAAAGCAATGGGAAAACCAGAGAAATAGCAGAGCTTCCTATGATAGAAGGGATTCTATAAAAACTGTTGAAATTGATTGTTCGAGACCCAGTTCCCGATCAGGTACTGGTGTTTACAAACTGCCACATCATGGTTCACATTACATCCCCAGCTCACCGGGACGAAGGTCAAGCTACAGTCCTTCCACGTGTCAACAACCCATCACACCATCTCCAATCAAGACAAGACCATTACAGATACGCTCAGCAAGTCCTCGATGTTTGAAAGAGGAAAGAAACTACTTGAATGCAAACATTCAAAGCCTACGGTCAACTCCACGTGTCATGGGGTCCATTTCTCGTTATAGCACTTGTGCAAATGACATGGCTATACCCAACTACATGGCTGCAACAGAGTCAGCAAAAGCAAGAATAAGGTCACATAGCACACCTAGACAGAGACCCTCAACACCAGAGAGGGACCGATTGGGGTCTGCGAAGAAAAGACTAGCCTACCCTGTCCCGGATCCATGCGACAATGGCAGTGAGGCTCATTATGGTGATTATGGTCATAACCTAAGGAGTCCAAGCTTCAAAAGTGTCCAAGTAGGTCATGTTGGTATGGGACAGCAATGGTATTATGCAGATAGCACCGCCGGTGGTGAAATTTCGCCGTGTTCTACTACCGATTTAAGAAGGTGGCTAAGGTAAGCTATCCCCATCATCATCAAGGAGAAATCACAGATTAGAGGCATTTCAACATAAAATAGAGAAGTCACATCTAGTTTAGGTGTTGTGATCAGAAGTAGGCAATTTGATATATCAAGTATTGAATGTATTCTCTTCATTGTTTCCAACTACCATGACATATTGAGCATGGGCATATGCTATGATAAGATGCAACACGTGCCAAGTGCAATAACATTATAAATAATCATTGTGAAGGAACGTAGTTAGACTATCGTCAGTTGACACTGCAAAATATCATGGATAAAAAATATTGTCATTAGGATGTAGCTTATACTATGGCAATAAGAAATAAACATGCTATTTCCATCTAACTCATGCAATTGTCATTCATTATACATAATTCATTAGCATTATCATGGATGAACAATGACAAAACAAACAGTTGGGCAAACTGAAATCCTTTTCAACTAGAAAACACGAGGCCTTTTCAATGATCCAAATCAAACAGTCTAGGTTCAAGTTTACCTAAGGTCACGTCCATGGCTGTCGTCATTATCGCTATGGCTGTGACGAGATGGCATGTCCATAGCGCCTTTCGCCGAACTAGCAATCCCTAGGCCCAAGGCTTCACCTAATGGTCCACCAGGTGGTGAACCCATCCAAGACCCCTGATTCAACCACATGTTATGTGATTTCAAACCATCTCCTCTATCCAAATCCAACAATCCAACACCTCCTTCATAACTCTGATCATCATCATTATCGATCCCGCTACTACATTGCATTGATAAAGTAAGAGAACAATTGTCACCTCCTCCACTTCTTGACCAAGCATCAATGAAGCTCTGCCTCCTTGCACCTACTGACGCATCACTAGCCACACTACTATTATTGTAGTGGATGTGGGAATCATTTTGAAGATTTCCCTCGGAATCTTGTCGAAAAATGTGAGTCCTTTTTGACCCTACTCTAGGTGAATGTGAATCCATTGATTGCTGCTGAAGTTGTTGGTTGGCAGATGAAGAAGACATAGGAAGAGTGCCACTCTTCATAAGCCATTCGGTGCCCCTTCATTCATAACACACATACCAAACTCATAAAACTGGCAAATTGCACAACAAAGACTACTAAAAATGTGATATTAGCCTATTCATTGCGGTACCTGGGATGTTGATATGAAGAAGTGGCACTAAGAGTATTTGCATATATAGTAGGAGTGATATTGAGGGCACTGGTTGTAACATTGGTGTTCTGGGATTGAATTTCCACAGGCTTTCTTGAACGAGGTCTGCTCTTGTGGACATGGTGCTCACAGTACTTTTGGTCTGGTGCCACATCTCTTGAACATCTCCATTTTTTCCCATCTGTTCTCCTACACCGCCACAGCTCCGGATCCAACCCACTTGCAAACCTCATGTCCATTCCACCTTTTAAAATAATGCAAATATTTTACCCAAAAGAATTATTAAAAAACTGTTACTTGTAGCCTTATTGGGATCCTATAACTAGCATCAAACACAAAAGTGCTCCTTTATGATTTTCTGTTTTCAAGGAATTAAAATAATGTAAAAAATAGTAATCAATACAAGAAAAAGGAAGTACTGTTGAAATGAGTGGATAGAGGCAGAAGGAGATGATGAGGAACAGGTCTAGAAGCCATAATGTACTTGTAGATGATAGTCTGCCTTTCAAGTTCTTGCCACTGAGTTTCTGTGAATAATACTTTCCCAGAACCTACATTTAGTCCCCCACTTTCTGACCCTGCATTTCACAAATTATATATATATTTTCAAAACTATCTAACAAAAAGATATATATATATATATAAACTGATGAGGTTTTTCAGGGTGAGTCTTTGACTCAAATGTACATGGGCTTTCAAAGAAAAGTATAAATATGTCATTGTTTATATATGACAAACCTGAAATGGGTTTCAAAGAAAACTGAGTAGAATCTTGATGGTGGTAATAACTGTAAGATGGTGGAGTATTTTGTTGTACAATGTTAATCACTCCTAGCCCAACATTAGACCTCATGAACATCGATGCTGGTTCACCGAAATCATCATCACCACCACCACTTCCCATATTATTCCCATTCCCCATTTTGTTTATCAAGAAAATACAAAAATATTAAAAAAAGTTTCTAATGGTTCCCATGGTTCCTACATTCACCCCAAATAAAGAACATGGACAAACAAATCCAAACAAAAAGCTACTACAAATGTTGGTCCCCTAGCCTACTTTTTCTTTTCTTTTTCTTTTTACAATATTGTTCTCTATGTTGGGTGTATAAATTCTTAAAATTTGCAAGTGTTCATTTGAAAAAGGTCATTATTTATCTTTTATCAAGAGTGTGCTCAAATTCATGAAAACTAATTAAATACATATACATATATACGTATACATTATATGCATAAACGGAGTTGACAGCATTCAGTCACCCCTTTTTCATCAAAGTCCATTTAAGTCAGTCAACTCAAAATCTAGTCAAAATATAGATATAGCCATGTCTATGTAGAGTTGAAGCTTGACTTTTATGTTGCATGAAACTACCTAGAAAGAGAGATACATACAGTTGCATTGTATATGTATTGGCTCTGAGATAATTGGGGGGTGAGGGTGACAGAAGCTGTATGTTTAGAAAGGAAGGTATTTCTGACATGGGATTATAAATTTATAGCGTGGCTGTTTTTTTAGTAGAGATACGTCACTATCTATGCTCCTGAGCCATATACTATTTTTGGGTGTCGTGTGTGTAGGGGCCCCAACTTTTGCCATCCATTTATTGTTTAAAGTTTCCTTTATACACATATCCTTGGTGTGTATTGATTGGTACATATACAAACACAAAGCATATGTTTTGTAGTAGCATCTAAATTTTGACCATTGTATGGAGCATTTTTTTTCTTCAAAGAAAACACGCATACAGACACTCACAGTCTCACACAAAAGATGAAATCTTTAAAAATGAAGACTAATTGTAAAACAATTGGAATGTACAATCAGTTTTACACAATTCAGGAACTAGTCTAGGATAACTGGGTAACCGACCTATTTCTATCTTTGATATGTAATTCTTGCCTTCTTGGTGGTTACTATCATTTACTACTTATCTTTGGGTATATGATGCTTTTGTTGTTTGAGTTGACCGTCGTCCAAAATTTCGGGGCTTAACGATACTCAAATATTGTATAACAGTGTCGGCAGTAAATGGACTTTTACTGTTTTGAGATTAACAATGATTTTTAGAATCAGGCTTTCTAACTGTAGGCTTAAGACTGGTCATGGGCTCGGGCTCATTTGTTCATCTCTGCCCTATCACCTAGGAAGCACTTAACTGATGCTTTGTAATGCGTCCATGTTAGAAGAAAAAGTTGAGCCTGTTTAACTTGGTGGTGGTGTTGAAAAAGGTAAATTATTTCAAAAGTAATCATACACTTAGATAAGTTGAATAACAAAGTTACAAAGACATATTCATATATTCAACAGGCTTTAGCAACAGGGATCAATACATTATACATGGATCGTTGTTAAAAGCATAGTCTAAAGTCGCAACAATACATTCATCAACATTAGCCGTGATTAATTCTCCAATACACTCATCAAACTCTTATGGACCAATTTGACCAGTTTGAAATTTAGTCTAGAGCATGAAGTCAGATTATGAATATGATACCATGCAAGTTTTATTGGTAGCAATCTTGAGGATGATAATATAAAAATGTCATATTTGGTATTTTGTAAAGCTACATGACAGAATTGCAGCCTATTTAGAATTTAGATTTACTGACATTTCATTACAAATCAAAAGCATAGCCACCTACAGATATGGGATCATACATGCCAACACTAAAGTCCCTGAATCTTTAAAAATCCGTTGGTTGATATCAAGCCCTAATTAAATGTCCGGCAAAGAAGGTTGTGGCACCAACAATGAAGCATTAATATATGTGGCCGGCTTAGATACATTATAATTGCTCTGATCATTTCCAAAGTTAACATTACTACCTAGATATCCCACGATCGATCCAACAAGCAAATTCGGGTCCGTAACCAAGAACTAAAGTAATGATGTAAGACTCTAAAAATATGCCATCAGGATGATCATGAACAGATGCGCAGATGATCAGCTGTGTTAGAAACGAGTTGGGTATTTGTCACCAAATATGTAGTCTATCTGCTTCTTTGAAAATTTAACTATATGGCCACCATAAGAAAAAATTGTTCGAATGTGCGGGGCATTAACTTTCTCTTGATATATGTCATGTATAAGCATAGCTGATACGATTTCTATTATCTAACACTTATTGCATTACAGAAAGTAATTCTAAACCATAGCTGATATAATTTCCCTTCATGCTGATTACATAACATATGAAAGGCTTATATTCAGAATGGTGACTCTATTTCTTCTTCTATCGGGAGTATTAGGTTACAACCTAGTTAAATATTGTAAATAGTAGCTAAGTACTTACAGATTGTTCTCAGACTTCGACGATCACTTGGAGCACCATTTCGATGTTACAGTTGTCAAACCTAAAAGATGAATAAAGTAGTGAAAGCTTAAGTCTGAAAATCTTATTCAAAAGCAAAATCTGAGTAAACCAAATACGCAATTAATATACATAGAAATCTAATAATAACAATTATGGAAGTGAAACTCATTAAGAAAACTAGGAATTATCGCACATAAAAGCTGCAAACAAACAAGGTAACTTGGATGAGCAACTATGGAAACCCGCAAGGGAATCAAGGTACTACCTGAATCATGGTAACTTGAACTCATGCGGCCCTTTCGATCTTCTTTATTTTTTCCAAAAACTGTCAATATAGGCAATCCCTATTATTAACCCAATACAATTCCTATACTATACTACATTCACTACATAGAATACTAATTAATCCAACAATTCCAACTACTATACTAGTTAACTACATATTTACCACAAAATATACACATAAGACACTATGTAACCTGTCTTCAGTACTGCAATCATCATTCACAGCTCAATAACTCATTCACGGCTCAATCACTGAATCAGCCATTTGACCTCCAATCTATCAGCCATTTGCCATATATGCGAAACATCTGCAACATAACATTTAGACCAGCTTCATTTGCATATTCATACCATATAACATACCATCCAGAATCAAATCCATATCCCCATACAAACCACTCAAAGTATTTCCTATGTCAACTTCAGCTCATCATAAGCATCACAGTTCTTAAATTTTAGCTTCAGCAGCCTAAGCATAATGCACTCCAGCACTTTATCTTTTAACTTTTCCTTTGGTATGCTTATCTCTTTAACCAACCTAGTATTCTCTGTACAATATTCCAGACAGTTTTAGGGGATTTAGTAGGAAACTAGCAATAAACCACTGAACAATTTCCCCCCACCCATCCGGAATACCATTCCTAACATTACTAAGTTTAAATCTCATTTCAGTCCCTTTATTACTAACCAAACAACTCTATCCCCCCTTTGCTCATCAATAACAGGAACACTAACGTTGCGTAAATTAGGAACTCTACCATACCATTCCTTAGGCCATCCCTTGTCAGATCAACTACACTAACTTTTTGGCTAATTTGTGCGGCAGCAATCATTTTGATCTGTTGTAAAAATTGACATGTTTCTAACAATACCCGTTTTACCCATTACCCAACCCCACCTGACCCACTCATCTTGCCGCCTCAACAAATGCACAAACTAACCATCGACGCTATGAAGCAAACAAGGAAAGGTAGTGGACTATTCATATTGGCATATTGCCACATATGATCAAGCCATAAGCTACCAAATACAGTAATATGCTAAAGAATAAACACACAAGCACAAACATATACTGATGTTCGAAAAAGATTTTACAGCTCTTGATTATCTACTTTCTTTTGTTTTATCAGGCGTAAAAACTCTTAGAAAGATCATGTATCAGTCCAAAAAGGTAGTTAGTTCATATAAACATAGATCACCATATTACAAACCATAAACGCTTTTGACGGTTCAACTAGAAAGAAAAAAAAAGCTATGCAGAACTCCCCCTGGTACGTAAACGCTTCAATAATGTGTTCAACTGGGACAATAAAGGTTAATCCTAATTGATGAAGAAAAAACCCTAATTCATAACCAAAAACCCTAAAGGATGTGATTATAGTTTCTGTTAGCCATCCATCGTAACACAAACCCTAATTAACAATTAAATCATCAAATGGCGCATCAAAATCCTAACCAATAATACCAAAAAAAGAAGGGGGTCTGCAAGAAATTGAAATCAAATCCATACGAGCGAAAGAGGGAAAAAAATTTGGACCATTTCTCGATTTGTGCGTGTCATCCTTGCGCAGGGGCCATGCTAATCTTCTCTGTATCGTTCCAATTTTATCGGATGTCCCCGAAGGGACAATATGTATTCTAACCTTGCGCGTTATAAACCATTCAAAACATTCTTCTGTGGCCGATGTGGGACGAGCTACAGTACTTTAGCCAAACCATTTAGTTACGTACTTGCTTACTTCTTTCATACATATGAATTACAATATTTTATAATGAGGACTAATTGATTCAAGTATGTTTCAAAAACTTACTATTGATATTACACAAAAACGATCTCTTTAGTGTGGTAGAGAGAAACTTTATCATTTTCAACTAATGTAAAAATATTAATAATTAAACTGTTATGTTAAGATAATCTATATACATATAAAGTTGATGACATGAAGTTTTTTGGCACTTCAATTATGAGGTTATTTATGATTTTATTAATGAGGTTAATTAGTTTTGTTTATTATAATACATATAATATATATATAATTTGTTGGTTTTGTTTAATTATATATGCATCTTTACCTTACATTATAAATAGCCCAATTAATAATATAAATTATATCATTTTTATAACTACCCTTCGATTTTTTGGCAATTTTTGGCAACTTGATCGATTCACAAATTAAGCGTCGTAAAAACTTTAGACCCTCAACTTTATACGACATCAAACAAAGAAACTTACCCATACGTATATTCGAAGTCTACTTTACCTAGCCGTGCAACGCACGGGCATGAACTCTAGTTTATATAAAGGTCTCGATATTTGTTAGCAATTCATATTTATAAAACGTTTAATAGTTTTGCATAATAGTTATCATCTATATAATTTAGGTTTTCATTAACTTCTATTCTTTGAAACGTTAATCCTTAAGAAGCATTCTTCCATAACATTCCATCGTCTTCTTTAAATCAATTCAATAATAATGAACGGTACTATTAAGGTTATGTTTGTCACAACCTTTTCAAGAGCTTTTCAGAAGATTTGTTTTTTGTTTTAAACTAAAAGCTCATATAGTGTTAAAAGTTTTGTTTGGATGCGGCTAGCTTTAACTTTTATTTGAAAGATTAAGCTTCAAAATGAAATGCTACTTGAAGTAGCGTTTCAGAAGCTTTTAGTTTGGATGAAGCTTTTAATTCTTAAAATTACACAAATACTTTTAAAAGTTGCAGCTACAGATACCAACCAAACATCTCTTATAAATAAAAGTTCTAGCTTACAACTCTAGCTAAAACTACAGTTACAAACTACAACTACATCTACTATTGTCCAACATACCCTAAATCAAGCCACTTCGAAATTCCATTTAGACACCTGAGAAAACTTATAGCCAAAAACTAGCTTTGTTTGGCAACTCAAGTATTGGGTGTTACAAATGATATACCTATATATACCCTACTTTCATGTTATCTTGCCCTTAATATACCATCCTGAAAAAAGAAAATTAAAGCATCAAAGGCTAAGAATCTTCACACTCTCTTCCATGTTGTAATGTTCCATTGCTTTTTTGGTTTGCAAGCTTTAAATTTGACATAACATGATTTGTTGGAAATAGTTCAAATCTATGCATCCTATGGGCCAAATTACCTAATATCGTATAAACATAAGAGATTGACATTAATTAGTCTAAAGTTACGGAGTAATTGTTTTTTCAAGCAAATATAATGTGACACACAAATTTGACAGTAAATAGAAATTAAAATATTGCAACCTTGACTAAATTTGCCAAAGAACAACTAAATTCATTTGCATATAAAAAAGTTCAACTAGCCAACAGGAATATGGGATCATACATGACATTATTAACATCTCCCAATCCTCAAACATCCATTTGGCTCAACATCAAACCTCACTTCATAGTACAGAGAAGAATGCTTAGGGCTGTAAACGAACTGAACAGTTCATGAACCGTTCGACGGGAAGTTCGTTCGTGTTCGTTCGTTCGTTTAGTTAAATGAACGAACATGAACACAAAAATCCGTTCGTTTAGATAAATGAACGAACATGAACAAAGCTATCGTTCGTTCATTTATGTTCATGAACGTTCGAGAATCTGTTCGTGAACGTTCGTTCGTTTATGTTCGTGAACCATCGTTCGTGAACAATAGTTCATTTATGTTCGTGAACATTTGTTCGTTTATGTTCGTTTACATATATTAATACCTAACTAACTATACTTCAAAAAATAGTTTAAATATAACAATCTCTTTTATATCATATATAATATATATATACATATATTATTAATATCTAGTTATCTGTATTTTAAGAAAAAGTTTAAATAAAAATACTTATTTTATAAATATTTCGTTCGTTTGTGTTCGTTCATTAGTGTTCGTTCGATTGTGTTCGTGAACATTCGTTCATGAACACAAACGAACGAACATGAACAAGCCATCATGTTCGTTTATCCGTTCGTGAACATAGCATTATGTTCGTTTATCTGTTCGTGAACCGTTCGTTAAGTTAAACGAACGAACATGAACATGGTCCCGTTCGTGTTCGTTCGGTTCGTTTACAGCCCTAAGAATGCTACTGCTCCAACAAATGGAGCATTAATATAAGTAGCTGGTTCTGATTTGCTATAATTGCTCCTGTCATCCCCATAGTTATCGTTGTGATCTGGACCTCCCACAATAACTCCAATAAGTAAGTTCGGGTTTGGTGAACCAGAGGTGAAGTACTGATGTCCAGCATCGCAGGATATGTGATCAGAATGGTCACGAAGAGATGGTACAGATGATCCCCTATGATGGATACGTGTCGGGTATTTGTTACAAATCTCACCATATACGACATCCTCATTGGGTTATCACCCAATATGTAATCAATCTGTTTCTTTGCTTTCTCAAATAAGCATCTCGGATGTCATCATTGACCCTCCACATGTAGTATGACCATGATTTGAGTCAAGGTACTTGGCGTATGTCAGCAACAGGAATGATGAGGTTGTGACATACCGAAGATTGCTTTCTCCTTGTTTGTAAAACAGACAGTCTGGTGTATATTGAGCCTGCGAATTTGGTGTACCTGGAAACTGGAATTAATGAACAACTATACTACTATAGTCATCAGGAGTGTTGTTTATAAAGTACAAAGTGGTCAACTTTGTTTTCAAGAAAAGATTTGGCTAGAAGCACTTTAGTCCCAACTCGTTTATCCTCCCAACTAAAAGAAAAATCATCAACATCAGAACCGTCTGTATGAGCGTTTGATTATGATATGATTAAAATACCTTCATATTTCTTACATTGTATCCCGAGTATGAGCAGCAAAATGGACATACATCAGAACCAAGTGAAACACTGTATCAGCTCCGTATGTATCCACCAACTCAAAACGTGGTAGTTCATTATAATTTTACAAAATTGCTTACATGACAATTTAATACATCGATGTAGAAAGTGATGACGAAATTTAAAGAGTTGGTACATTCATGGCTGCTTGTAGTAATTTATGAGAATAAGCAAAATCTGAGCAAACCAGATATGCTATCACTATATCTATATTGCTGTAAAAAAAATGCTATTACTATACATAGTAATCTACTACTATGTAAAAGCGATTCTAGAAGTAAAATTCATTAAGCAAATTAGGAATTATGGCAGATAAAAGCTGCAACCAAAATCGGTAACTTGAATGAGTAACTATGGAAAACCTCAAGCCAATCAGGATATAACCTAAATCATGGTAACTTGAATTCACCCAGCCCTTTCAATTTCAATTTGAGTTGTTCTAAAAATTTACAAGTTTCTAACTATACGTCAATACCCATTTTACCCATTACCCAAACCCTCTTGACCCACTCATCTTGCCACCTCAACTAAAATGCATATACTAACTGTCTACACTATGAAGCATATAAGGAAAGGTCATGGGCTATTCTTGTTACCACATATGATCAAGCCATAGGCTGTCAAATGATATGCTAAAAAAAAACCCACAAGCACGAACATATACTGATGTTCCAAGAACATCTTACTACTCTTACTTATCGACTTTCTTTTCGTTTTATCAGGTCTGTAACTTTTAGAAAAATCATGTATCGGTACAAAAATATGAACAAAAGAAACCGTCAAAGGGGATTATTATACATAGCAAATAATTTGTCAAATAATCAATTCCGTCATTCAAGGTAGTTAAAGCATATAAACAGAGATCCCTACCAAATCCGATAATCAGCATTACTCATCTATTCTTCTTTAACCATCTCCTTCGTTTCATTATGCGGATCACAGAGTCACAGACCACAACCCGATAGTATGCTTAAACAAACCACCCTTTGCTTGCTGCCAAACGACACCAATCGGCAAGTAATTACAAAAACTTAGCTTTTGGACAAAAAAGGGATGTTCAAAATGGGCAACATTTCTGATAAGAAAAACTAAAGAAATAAGCTCTTTATCCAGGAAATAAGCCATAAAAAGTTGAATTATCGAAAACAAGCCATAAAATTCAGCAAAAAAAAAACAAAAAAAAATAGGCCAAACTCCTCCTGGTAGTAGGGCTGTAAACGAACCGAACGAACACGAACGAGAGCTTGTTCATGTTCGTTCGTTTAGCTTAACGAACGGTTCACGAACGGATAAACGAACATAATGTCTTGTTCATGTTCGTTCATTTGTGTTCATGAACGAATGTTCACGAACACAAACGAACGAACACTAATGAACGAACACAAACAAACACCAATGAACAAACATATAACTAAAAATATTTACAAACATATAATTAGAAATATTAGACTTCATATTCAAGATTACAAATTATTGATCGGCTAAAAAATTTACGAAACTTTCCTACTTTAGACAATGAAAATATCTTACGACCACAACCCGATGGTATGCTTAAACGAACCACCCTTTCATTCCTGCCAAATGACACCTGATAATAGTATGTGTATTTGTTTTGAAAAATTAAAAAAATAAGCTCATTAGCCAGGATATAAACCATATAAAGTTGAATTATCGCAAACAAGCCATAAAATTCAGCAAAAAAAAAAAACTAGGCCAGACTCCCCCTGGTAGTCAAGGCTGGGACATTAAGGGTAATCAATTTTCATCCAACCACAACACATAAACCCTAATTATTGAAGAACTATCGATGACACAAAAACCCTAATTCATAACCAAAACCCTAAAGGATGTGATTATGCTTTCTATCCATCATAACACAAACCCTAATTAACAAGTAAGAAATTGAAATTAAATCCATACGGGGCAGAAAGAAAAAAAAAATTGACCATTTCTTGATTTGTGTGTATCATCCTTGCGCGGGGCCATGCTAATCTTCTCTGTATCATTCCAATTTTATCAGATGTCCCGAAGGGACAATATGTATCCTAACCTTGCGCGTTATAAACCATTCAAAACATTCTTCTGTGGCCGATGTGGGACGAGCTACAGTACTTTAGCCAAACTATTTAGTTACGTACTTGCTTACTTCTTTCCAACATAATGATAAAGAGGGGCTAAATGATTCAAACTTGTCTAAAAAACTTATTATTGGTGTTATAATAAGTCTCTTTGTGGTAAAAATAAAACTTCACCATTTTCAACTAATGCGAAAACAAATGCCCATTTCATATGGTTAGCGCTTACATTTAAATTTGAATATCATTGTGTATTATATAAATAGATACAATAAAATGATGTGTTTTTCCACGTCGGATACACGTTGTATATCATTCCAACTCAGATAAAACGTTACGAGTTTGACGATTTTATTAATGACCTAAGTTAATGTATCTAGTAGTGATAATAGTTGATAAGGAAGTTGTTGATGAGGGAGATGTTCATGTTAATAATGTTAATGCTAACACAATGTTGACTTCTACTGGTCTTACAGATGTTCATATATAATGTTTTTAGCTTAAAGAATTAAATTTGATATAACATGATCTGATGCAGATCCGTATAATCACTGCATTGTACATGCCAAATTACCTAATATCCTATAAACTTAAGATATTGGCATTAATTACTTTAAATTGTCATTATACTTAACTTTCTTTCACATTGGTTATGAGATCAGTACGTCAACTCGTTATCAATCATGCAAAACGTCGAACTACAAAAACAAAGCAACTTTTTGTGTAGTTTCACTTCCAGAACTACAAGAAAGTTACAGAGTATTGTTTGTCCAAGAATATATAATGTGCCAAAGAACTACTTAATTCATTTGCAAATAAAAAAGCTCAACTACCCAATAAAGGATATGGGATCATACATGCCATTATTAACATCTCTCAATCCTCAAACATCCATTGATTGGTTAAACATCAAAACTCAATTCAAGGTCCTGAGAAGAATGCTACAGCTCCTACAAATGGAGCATTAATATAAGTTGCTGGCTCTGATTCGCTATAATTGCTCCTATCATCTCCATAGTTATCATTATGATCTGGACCTCCCACGATAGCTCCAATAAGTAAGTTCGGGTTTGGTGAACCAGAGTTGAAGTACTGATGTCCAGCATCACAGGATATGTGTTCGGGATGGTCACGAACAGATGGTACAGATGATCCCCTATGGTGGATGTGTGTCGGGTATTTGTTACCAAATCCAACCATATACGACATCCTCATTTGGTTATCACCCAGTATGTAATCAATCTGTTTCTTTGCTTGTACAATAAGCGTCTTAAATGTCACCATTGACCCTCCACAAGTAGTATGACCACCATTTGAGTCAAGATACTTGGCGTATGTCAGCAACAGGAATGATGAGGTTGTGACATACGGAAGATTGCTTCCTCCTTGTTTGTAAAACGTTTGATGTTGTAACTTTGTTGTACCTGGAATTACTGGAAAAAAACGTGGTAGCTCACTATACTATTACAAATTTGCTTACATGACAATTTTATACATCGATGCAGAAAGTGATGACGAAATTTAAAGAGTTGGTACATTCATGGCTGCTTGTAGTAGTTTATGAGAATAAGCAAAATATGAGCAAACCAGATATGCTATCACTACATTGCTGTCAAAAAACAAAAATGCTATTAGAGTACTATTTACTATGCATAGAAATCTACTAGTAAAAGCGATTTTAGAAGAAAAATTCATTAAGCAAACTAGAAATTATTGCACATAAAAGCTGCAACCAAAATCGGTAACTTGAATAACTATGGAAAACCGCAATGGAATCGGGATATCACCTAAATCATGGTAACTTGAATTCACCCAGCCCTTTCAATTTCAATTTGAGTTGTTCTAAAAACTGACATGCTTCTAACAATACGTCCATGCCCATTGTACCCATTACCCAACCCCTCGTGACCCACTCATCTTGCCACCTCAACTAAAATAATATACTAACCGTCTACACTATGAAGCATATAAGGAAAGGTCATGGGCTATTCTTGTTACCACATATGATCAAGCCATAGGCTGTCAAATGATATGCTAAAGAAAAACCCCACAAGCACAAACATATACTGATGTTCCAAGAACATCTTACTCGACTACTTTCTTTTCGTTTTATCAGACGTATAACTCTTAGAAAGATCATGTATCAGTACAAAAATATGAACAGAATAGCAAATAAATTGTCAAATAATCAATTCTGTCATTCAAGGTAGTTAAAGCATATAAACAGAGATCCCTACCAAATCCGATAATCAGCATTACATCATCTTCTCCATGTTCTTACACTACAATCCCAACAGACCACAACCCGATGGTATGCTTAAACGAACCACATTATGCGAATCACAGACCACAACCCGATGGTATGCTTAAACGAACCACCCTTTCATTCCTGCCAAATGACACCTGATAATAGTATGTGTATTTGTTTTGAAAAATTAAAAAAATAAGCTCATTAGCCAGGATATAAACCATATAAAGTTGAATTATCGCAAACAAGCCATAAAATTCAGCAAAAAAAAAAAACTAGGCCAGAACTCCCCCTGGTAGTCAAGGCTGGGACATTAAGGGTAATCAATTTTCATCCAACCACAACACATAAACCCTAATTATTGAAGAACTATCGATGACACAAAAACCCTAATTCATAACCAAAACCCTAAAGGATGTGATTATGCTTTCTATCCATCATAACACAAACCCTAATTAACAAGTAAGAAAATTGAAATTAAATCCAAACGGGCAGAAAGAAAAAAAAATTTGGACCATTTCTCGATTTGTGCGTGTCATCCTTGCGCAGGGGCCATGCTAATCTTCTCTGTATCGTTCCAATTTTATCGGATGTCCCCGAAGGGACGATATGTGTTCTTCCTTGCGCCTTATAAACCAACTAAAACAGTCTTTTCTGGTCGATGTGGGACGAGTTACTACACACTATTATTATACTTACTTCTTTCAAATTTGTCTAAAAAACTTATTATTGGTGTTAAAAAAAGTCTCTTTGTAGTATACATAAAACTTCACCATTTTCAACGAATGCGAAAAGTCGAAAACAAATGATCATATCATATGGTTAGCACTTACATTTAACTTTGAAATTCATTGTGTATTATCTGAATAGATCCGATAAATTGATGTGTTTTTCCACGTCGGATTCACGTTGTGTATCATCCAAACTCAGATGAACGTTACAAGTTTGACGATTTTATTAATGACCTAAGTGAATATCTAGTTGTGGTGCTCGGGGAAGCCGTTAATAAATGGTGATATAATTGATAAGGAAGTTGTTGACAATTGGAATGTTGATGTTAATAGTAATTAATGTTAATGTTGAGGATCATTTGATATCTTAAAAAGGTCAACTTGCCAATAGCTTAGATCTTCAAAGTCAAGCGGAGATTGATCATGAAACAATTCTCACATAAGAAGAGAATGTTGACTTCTGTTGGTCTTACAGATGTTCATATATAATGTTTTTAGCTTAAAGATTTAAATTTGATATAACATGATCTGATGCAGATAGGTATAATCACTGTATTGTACATGCCAAATTACTTTAAATTGTCATTATACTTAACTTTCTTTCACATTGGTTATGAGATCAATACGTCAACTCGTTATCAATCATGCAAAACCTTGAACTACAAAAACAAAGCAACTTTTTGTGTAGTTACACTTAAAGAACTACAAGAAAGTTACAGAGTATTGTTTGTCCAAGAATATATAATGTGCCAAAGAACTACTTAATTCATTTGCAAATAAAAAAGCTCAACTACCCAATAAAGGATATGGGATCATACATGCCATTATTAACATCTCTCAATCCTCAAACATCCATTGATTGGTTAAACATCAAAACTCAATTCAAGGTCCTGAGAAGAATGCTACAGCTCCTACAAATGGAGCATTAATATAAGTTGCTGGCTCTGATTCGCTATAATTGCTCCTATCATCTCCATAGTTATCATTATGATCTGGACCTCCCACGATAGCTCCAATAAGTAAGTTCGGGTTTGGTGAACCAGAGTTGAAGTACTGATGTCCTGCATCACAGGATATGTGATCAGGATGGTCACGGACAGATGGCACAGATGATCCCCTATGGTGGATACGTGTCGGGTATCTGTTACCAAATCCAACCATATACGACATCCTCATTGGGTTATCACCCAATATGTAATCAATCTGTTTCTTTGCTTGTACAATAAGCGCCTCGGATGTCACTGTTGAGCCTCCACAAGTAGTATGACCACCATTTGAGTCAAGGTACTTGGCGTATGTCAGCAACAGGAATGATGAGGTTGTGACATACTGGAGATTGCTTTCGCCTTGTTTGTAAAACAGACCGCCTGGTGTATATTGGGCCTGTGAATTTGGTGATCCTGGAATTAATGAGCAAATATAGTTATCCGAGTGTTGTTTATAGAGTACAAATTGGTCAACTTTGTTTTCAAGAAAAGCTTTGGCTAGAAGCACTTTAGTCCCAGCTCGTTTATCGTCCCAACTAAAGGAAAAATCATCATCATCAGAACCGTCTGTATGACCATTTGATTGAATGTAAGACATGTATGACGGGTCATTAGAAGCTCTATGGATCCATGCTGCTGCCCACAACAACTCGTCCTATATTCATTTTTTAAAGAAAAATCAGTATAATACGAAAAAAATGTCATGATATGATCAAAATACTTTCATACATCTTACATTGTATCCCGAGTATGAGCAGTAAAACGGACATACAACAAAACCAAGTGAATCGCTGTATGAGCCTCTGTACCTGTCTGCCAACTCAAAAACCTGGTATTTCGTTATAGTTTTACAAGATTAGCTTGCTTACATGAGAAGGCTATAAATATCGTTGCAGAGAGTAGTGATGAAAAAATTTAGAGGATACATACATTCATGGCTGCTTGTAGTAGTTTATGTGAATAATAAGGATCAGAGCGTTGAAACACAATTGAAGCTGAAGCCAATGCAGCTGCAGTCTCGGCAGCCACATCAGATCCAGGGTTTTGAGCCGACACCTTGTATACATTACGTGGTGTGTCCATATCTTCAGGCCTCTCCCAGCAATGGTGATCAGAATTGGGTTCACCAACCTGTTCAATTTTGGTATTGTTGTTTTCTTGTAAAGAGTTTGTTAAAATATGACTTGAAATTGTATGGGAAACCAAATGAGTTTTTGGCCCAGACTGAAAATGAAATGTCAAATATGAACCTAAGGGCCATGTTTAACACATTAAAACAAGGATAAATATATTTGTTACCCTTAATTTAGTTATAAATAAATGATTATGTTTAGCAAAACCTTCTACAAATCACTCATGGCATCGATCATACTTCATAAACAAACATACCAGGCATACAAGATAAAATAAAAACAGAATTGTGGAGTTAACTAAGATACTAATACTTTTGTTTAAAAGCATGCATGCAACTAGAGGTCGGACAAACCTGAACGTATAACGTGCCAGGGGTGGTTGTGGCTGCTTTCAAAAGATAGTCAGAGCTCCAACGAACAGCTTCTTTCGCATTCACTAATTCGGATTTCATGTAATCCCCAAATTCAATTACACTCCATGCAAGCATAGTAGTAGTAAAGGCCATTGGCAGCCCAAACTTCACATTGTCCCCTGCATCATAATAACCTCCAACCAAGTCCACCTAAAAAACCAAAAAAAAAAAAATGTCAAGAAAAACATTCATATAAAAAAAACATTATAGAAAAAAGATACTCGTATGTGTGAAGGTACATTGGCAGAGTAACCATCGCGTAAGGCGGAATCAGCCCTCCATGTGAGACGTTGGTTATTCGGTAACTTGCCGGATCGTTGACCCTCGAAAAACAAGATGGATTTAGAGAGTGCATTAAAATAGTGTTCGGTAGTGAAAGCAGAAGTGAAAGAAGAAAAGGTTAAACTGCAAAAGATGAGTAATGTAGCACCAAAGTAGGAGCTAGCCATTCTTGTTTGTATTTGTGATGAGAAGTTTTGGGCTAATTTATAGTAGGAGGTTGGATGGTGGTTAAGTGAAATCACGAGAAGATAACAAACAAACAAAGTACTTCCACTTGCAAACATAAGGCAATATTCTCTTTGTGATAGGGGAGGCCTCAGGATCAAACCTTGAAAGGGCAGAGTTTTATCCCTAATTAGTGTCGTGCCTTTGGGCGGCTAGTTAGGGGGTTTTTCCTCCTACCGGGTATTGGAGGGTGAGAAGGTATGTAAAACTAGCTTAAGCTAGAGCCTTCGCTGCGATAATTAATCCACACCTTTAAAAAAAAAAAAAAAAAAATCCTATTAAAGAAACAAGAGTGACTTAGTTTGGAATTGATTACAATTAATGAATAAACGTTTTCAATCAAGATCACCTTAATTTCTTCTTAATTTACAACCATAATAATTTACGTTAGTTTTCTATTTTGCTTACTTTAATACTGGTAGTCAAAATTTAACAAAATGGGCAGTTTCCCTATGTTTGCTTGTTGTGTTTTCACTAGCTTTTTATGGCTCTAGGGAAGTAGCTACATTTGAAAATGCGACATGTTTGTTTTATCGATTGATGTAATCGATAACGAAGATATGATTATGTTTTCTATTTATTTATTGGATTTGCATAGAAAAGGAATTTAATATAGCACTAATTAAGGTAAAGATTTGGGAATATGAATACTTAGTGAATGTGATTTTTGGGTCAAGAAAATATATAGAATGTTGACCATTTTGTGCATCAAATCATTAAAAAAAAAAAAAAGTACGCCATAAATTAGTCCATAAATGAAGGAAATCCCATGTTTTAGGACTAGATAGTGCATGTTAAAAATGACTAGTAATAGTACGAGAATTGTGATCCTGCAAAGTCTTTGCCTTGGTAGAGAATTTGAGACGACATTTTGTGAATGATGATGAGGGGATAAAAATTCCAAAAAAAGAAAAAGAAGTAGCAAAGGAACAAGATATGGCCGGTAAACGTATAGCATAGGCACGGGTTCCATGGTTCCATGTGGCATGTGATCTGCCCCTGGCTCCATCCCAAATTTCCCGAACATAGAATGAAAATATATTAAAATAGAAGAAAATAAACTTTAGAACATGTAGTTATTTTAGAACGAAAATATATTAAAATAGAAGACCACTAACAAAATACTAAAAAGTCCAAAATTATTGGTAAAATAAAAATACAAGAATATAACACCTATATCTAGATCCAAAACAAAACAAGTAGATCATAAAACAATGTAGTTGATGAAGCTTTTACATAACAAAATTCATTTTTCTCTTGTGTAAAATACTAGATTATTACCCACGTAATACGCGGAAAACATATATAATTAATGACATGTTAAATTTTTATAATATCATAAGTTGACAAATATTTAACCAGGTAAGAATTAAACCACTAAAAAACATGAAGTTTCATTAGTGGTCGTTTAGATTCCGGTTAACAGTGACCAGACAGTTGAAAAATGGATACATCATCTATTATAGGTCTCGCTAAGTAAGGTTTTCGTTTCTTTGGATGTCTTTCATTCATCCGGATATGTCTGCATTGTCATTGTACTTGTGCTTTAACGTCTTTGCTCGAATAATTTAGTTATACACTAAAACTACTAAGCAATTTAATTATCAATCTATATATCGCATGTTGTGTTAATCTAACTTAAAATTATGCATAATATCATTGCAATTTTCATACAGTTATTTTTCTGATATATAATTGTGATAGCTTACTATAGACTCCATATTTATTTTTTTATTAAGAAGGCCGGTTTGACATCCGGTCCGGTTTTTAAAACATTGATTTAATAAAAATGTTATATGATAAAAATCCTATACAAAAATCCTTATAACCAAATTTTATTCGTTATATGATAAAAATCCTATACAAAAATATAATTTAATAAAAACGTATTACATTAAAAAGAAAATTTTATTGTAAAAAATTAAAAATTAATTTTAAAGATAAAAAATGATGTAAAATATAAAAATATTAGTTTCCATAATTATATCATTAAAAACATTAATTATTAATGTCTACAAACTTAAATAAGGAAATAATAATAATTTAAATTTATTAAAATAAAATTAAATCTAAAAAAGTTAAATAAGGTATATGACATCATCATTTGATCTAATGACTCTAATTAAAAGTTAAACTTCATCTAAGGGTCCATACTTCTCCAATTATGAATTAAGGTTTCTCTTTTATATTTATATATATTTAGAGATAATATTAACTTGGAAAGTTATAATAGTAATACAGTATAATATTAAAGTTATAACATGTAAGAATGAACGACAACTAGTAAAATCATTCTAAATAAACTTTACAGGAAATGATTCATCTTCTTAAAATGTTAGCTTAATAATCTTCTTTATACCATAAAAAAATTGACATATGTAAACCACTTACTCCCTCCGTCCCATTTTAAGTGTAATAGTTTGACTTTCAAAGTCTTTTTCTTTAAGTTTTGACCGTAAATGTTTTTGTATGTGTTTTATAATAGTTGATGAAACTTATATCATTGGAAAGTAGATTAAAAGCTCAATCCATTCATATATTTTATATCAAGTATTATATAACACAACAAAAAACATTTAAGGTCAAAGATTAAAGAAAAAGACTTTGAAAGTCAAACTAAGACACTTAAAATGGGACGGATGGAGTATTATTTTTCCTCATCATTCTCTCTGATTTTATCATGTGACTTGATATTATGCTTACTTCATCAGAAGGATCAGAAGGATCAATATCATCATTACATTCATTTGATTACATATTTACAAAGTACATACAACATACTACAATTTACACCATAACAGTAGCTTTGGGATGGGATGGCATGATTTACGTGGGGGAAGAAAGATGTGTTTGAAAGAAAGTGGGGGTGTGGCGTAATTATAGGAATTAATATGAAAATGACATATATGTACTTTGTCTTCATATTGTGTCTTCTTTGTACAAGTAACTACTGTAAAATCACGAGCAAATTAAATCTAAAACAATGCAACTGAATCGAGAGTCCACATTAACACATTATCCCTGTGACCCTGTGATCTTATCCATTCCGAAATCACTCATTTTGTATGGAGAAATTTTAGAAGCTTTAGACATAAAGACACAAGATCCCTTCTATGTACTCAAGTGTCTTGGTTCTAGATCGGTACCCATGATTACTAAAATTATTTTTTCGATTTTGCTAACCAAGTCTCAAAAGCCGGTTATAGTTAACCGAGGCTCAATTTTCACAAATTCTCATTTTGTATGGAAAAGTATTAGAAGCTTATACATACAGACACAAAGATCCCTTCTATGTTCCCAAGTGTCTCGCTTATAAATCGCTACCCATAATCTTCTTTACCCCTTTTCTTTATTAATTAAGAAATAAAACGAAAGAATTACTTATGTTCAACTATAAAACAAGTTTAATTACATATACAGGGTAATGAGTCTACTACAATTTGCCAATTAGAGTAAGTACGATATATGCTGAAGAGATCACCCATTGACAAAAGGAACTCATGCTTCTAAGTTCTATCACAACCTTTAAGAATTACATTACAATACATAGATTCTAGAGTTAATTACATTTTTCGTCCCTGTGGTTTGTACCAACTTTCACAAATCATCCCTGAGTACACGAAATTACGTGTTTCATCCCTAAGTATGGAATTCCGTTAACACTTTTAGTCCACGACCCAAACGGACGTTAAAGTTATGGTCATGTGACTTGCACGTTGAGGGCATAATGGTCATTTCCCTTGTCATAGGACCAAAAGTGTAATTAACAAATTGTCATCAAATCTCAAAGTAAGATATGTAAGACAAAAACCTTCAACATCAGATCTATATATAATTATATGTATATGTATATATGTGTGTGTAATTCATAATCAGATCCAACCAACAAAAAACTTCATCATTGTCCCCAATCAAAAATTTCTTCATTAGATCCAATCAAAAATTTCTTCATCAGATCTATACCCCCCCCCCCCCCCCACACACACACACATATATATATACACATATAAACATAGACATATTTATAATATAGACTTACATACAAATCAGATATATAAATATTGTATATATATATACAGAGAGAGAGTGTGTGAAGGCGGTGGTAGTTGCGATGGTGATGGTGGTGGTTGCGGTGGTGATGACGGTGGTTGCGGTGGTGATGGCAGCCAGTGGCGGAGCTAGTAGGGGGGCTGGGGGGTGCCTAGCCCCCGCCAACTATCCGATTGTCCATTGCAGCCATCACTCGATCGAAGATCTAAAAGTAATTCGCTGGAGATCTAGTAGTAAATTGCCAGAGATCTTGAAGTAGATTGGAGATTTTCGGAGTAGACCTTCAAGTAGATCGGAAATAACGAAGTAAATCATCGGTTTCGTGATTCCGGTGGCGGTTTTGTAAAGAAGAAGTGTGGTGGTTCTTTTTGAGTTTTGACAGAGATGGTGTGGGAAAAGTCTTTTATGGGGAATGGGAAAGTTTGGAAGTAGTGGAATATTGATTTTCTTATGAAATTTGAGTTTCTATACTTGTTGGAAGAACACCCTGGCAGATTTAGTAAACTGAAACAATATTTTTGGTTAATTAGCCTCATTTAAATGACTTGTGATTTTTTTTAATGAAATTTTTTTTTTTTTTGAAGTTGAAGATCTGGGAAACAAAAATTATTAAAGATGTATTATGTTTGAGTGAAAAGATGATTTGTTTGAGAGAAAGGAGGAAGAGATGATATGTTTAAGTGAAACAAATATGATATAACCAATCATATAATGACATGTGTAAAATTATAAGGAAAAAAAGTTTTAATAAAGGAAATGACCATTATGCCCTCAACGTGCAAGTCACATGACCATAACTTTAACGTCCGTTTGGGTCGTGGACTAAAAGTGTTAACGGAATTCCATACTTAGGGATGAAACACGTAATTTCGTGTACTCAGGGATGATTTGTGAAAGTTGGTACAAACCACAGGGACGAAAAATGTAATTAACTCTAGATTCTATTATTCTATAAGGCCTTCCCCAATAGGGCATTCATCCACACCTATTCCACACTGTCATATCAGCTTTTCTCTCTCCTCATCCACCTCTTCCACACTCACTAACAATAACACCTCTTCCACAACTTTTATTTTATTAACCAAAATTAAATAAGTTATTTTTATTAATAATTAAAACTATTATATTAACTTTAACATAATATAGTTATATTTAAAACTTTTGAAAACTTTAAAACTAAATTATAAATAAGTTAATACTTCAGGGACTAAACTGAATTTTTTTAAAATATATAAAACCATATGTAAAATGATAGGGACTAAAAGTGTTAATTTCTGAAAATTGTGTCTTCTTCCTTGTAATTACCTGCACACACACACACACACACACACACACACACACACACATATATATATATATATAATATATAATAACTAGGTGAAACTCGTGCGTTGCATCGGTCTGTTTTATATCTATATAATTCATCGTAAATGACATGAAATAAGAATAATGTTACCTAAAATGTATTTCTTCGTTGATATCTAATTAGTTACAATATAAAAAAAAGCACATTATGAGCATTGATAGGATAAATCGATTACATTACAACAACTATAGTTATTTTGCGATGAAAGAAAAACAAAAATGGTCCCAACGATCACTTCTAGTCATTTCAAACATGAAAGAAAGCAATATATTTCTGGATTTTTTAACCCGATAGTTCTTCATGAAAATATTGAGAAATAGAAGTAAAGAGAGCTTACAACAGCAGTGTTAACGATACAAAAGCATCTTGTGCTACTTCTGCTACATCCTTATATTATTCCATTGAGTCACAATTTTCTTTGGCAAAAGCTATATAACAAAGGCTGACATATAACAACCAAAGGATAAAGAAATTTTGATTACCCGGACATGATTAAAAAATTATATCTAACCAATCTGGATGACTATTCGGGCATGTTTAGGAAAGCATATATATTTATATTTTAGACTGAAAACAATTACATTTTATGTCCTATATTTTCAAATCAAAATTTTGAAAAATCCAAATAAAATATATTAAAACCAAAAGAAACCCATCTAACACGGTGCTAAAGTCTAAAAATCACTATACAAAAGTCTCAAAGGAAAAGAAAAAAGCCAACATGTGTGCAGCAAAAAAACAAAAAATTGAGATCACCCTTACTGAATGTTAAAAATCTTGATATCAGATTGCAAAATTGAAAAATTTGTTATATCATATATATCAATAATTTGTAAGTTTTTTTCAAACATTTTATCAACATCCTTGATGTACTTCTTGTTAGGATTCATGCACATAAATCATATAAACAATCACGAGTACGCAGCGGAAAGAAACGTATATGCAATATAATAATTAACAACTTTTAGCTTACCTTCCAATAATAAATAACAATGAGAATTATTAATATTTAGGGTTTAAAGTAAAACCCCTCTACGATCGCACACACGACACGTCGAACAATATTCGGAGATTGCTAGATCTTGAATCACCAAAAGCCAAATGGTTCTTACTTCTCGTCCGAAACGAAACCACAACAGTTAAAAGACTTCTTGTTTCGTCTATGTCACCAAATTCCACAAAACAATAAGAGTTTATTATTATTATTATTTAACTCATGTTGTCATGCCATAATCAATGGTTTCTTTGTTTCGTATATACGGTCGAGAGAAAACCGAATGAGAGGATTGATATTATATATTATTGTTAGGGTTAATTATTAGGATATATATAGGGTATAAATATATCCCTAATAACTTAACATTCAAGCTAACATCTTTTAACTTGGACTAGGGTTTAATTAATAATTACATTAATTATTAATTAATATTTAATATTAATAATTAATAATTCATATTTATTAATTAATAAATAATTCTAATTAACATATCTAGTTAATAATGTCCAATTATTATTTCTCTCAATTTGGTGATTATAAATATGTAGATACAATATATACATATTACCGGATATCTAAGTGTCATCGCGTGTGACCCCATAGGCTTAAACATTTTCCGGACATGCATTTATTTAACGTGATCATATTCCAACACTTCTCAAACCTCAAACATCACACTTCAGGAATAATACACTCCATAAACCCCAAAAGATATAAAATAATAATCATAAAACCCAAATTTAAAACCAAAACCCACTAATGAATCAAAATTCGCATGGAATAAAAATATATAATTAAAAATACACCAATCTTGAAGATTACCATCACTTTTAAAATACTTGTAAAGCAAAACAATATAAAAAATGTGCAAAAAATTCTTTTTTTGTTAATAAATGAACAAAAAAATAGTTTGATTTAAAAATAAAAAAAAATTCAAATATCTAAAAGACAACTATTTTAATAATTTATCGACCAATCACAACTCTTAATTTTCTCAATTTGACTTTTGCTGTTATAATTAAATTATAAAATATATTACTTATACGAATAATTATACAAAAAGTCTCATTAATTTACATTTTTTGTTTTTCATCAATAATTTACACTTTATAGCTTTTCAATTGATGGTGATAATTCAATCGACAAAATAATTTATATTAACATCCTAAAAGATACAAACTATATTATCAATATTATTAAAGATATATCATAAAATTTGTTTTTGGTAAATATCAAATTACCAGATTGTTTGTTTTTTCCTATATTAAATTAGAATTCATAATTTTTTTTTAATAATTCCTTTTTATTTTAACAATGTTGTTAACTTAATGTGTATTTAACACAGACTAAATCTAACATATACTACATACAAACAAATTAGGAGAACACAACAAAATACGATATTAGTTTTCTACCTTCACATAAAGAAACGTTGTATTCTGTTTTTCCTAAAAAGAAGCCATTTTTTCCTATAACTAAATTCTTTCTTATAAATTGTAGATTTATATATATTAACTATTATATTATATATATAATATATATATATAAATATAAATATAATATATTATCTTTATATATATACTAAAAGACAACTGACCTAACACTTATTGACCAATCATAGCTCTCCAATCTTTAATTGATGATGTCATTAATAATATAACTATAAAATAAAAATTTTATTAATCATTATCAAATATATTATTATTTTAGTATTTATATTATATTTGTAGAAAAAGTCTCAATAATTTATATTTTTTTTCATCAATAATTTACATTTTTTAGCCCTAAATATTTAATATATAATAACATAATAATATAAATATTTAAAGTAATAATTCAATTGTTATCAACTAATTTTATCAAAAGTTGGTTTGTATTTAAACATCCAGTTTTTAAGTACGAACAATTGTACGTTGCGATATCTCGTGTTAAATCGAAAATTATCTTTATGATAATAAGTGACAAATGCCAGATAAAAAATATAAACAAATATTACAAAAGATGAAATACAATACATGCGTTCAATGGTTTAAAATTATATTTGTTTAATTTGATTTTACCTACATTTTTTACATTTAAATTTATATATGTAACAATTTATCATATCTTAAAAATGTCATAAACAACCCGTGTATTTAACACGAGCATAAATCTAGTTTAATATTATTTATACTTTAAATTCATATGATAATTTTTAGGGTTGGAATGGATGGATGCTCAATTTAGCAATGAAGACAATGGTACAGGAAATGCATTACATAACGATTAATATGGTGGCGTGTTGCTTGAACTTATTATATGTCCATATTAACGATTTAGTATTGCTTGACTAATCAAATCAAATATTTATATTCAAATTTTAAAATTCCGTTAAGATCCGCAGAAAGATTACAATGGTTTAGAATCTCAAATTTAGTTAAAAGTTTAATATTAATATTTTACTTTACTTGGTTTCTATTTAATATGTTTCCATATGATGCTGACGTATTTTAATCCAATAAATATGGAAAAAGCCAACAATATACCAATATGGAGGGGGAGGTTATACACATAAATTAGAAAACATATTAAAAAAAAAAGAAAAAAACCCACAGGCCCACCTCCTCTCTCTCTTTCTCGTCTATGCTTGTCGATGGGTCGATGGCGAGGGACGAAGAGGACCATCGACGAGCTGCTCACAATAATGGCATCGTCGACGAGCCCTTCGAAGGGTGGTCGACGAGCCTATTGTGGCCGGCCTAATAAACTATATATGCTATATATACTCATTTCACAATAATGACATAATTGAAATATGGGGTACATTTATCAATTCCTATTGATAAATATTGGTGGGCGAACAAGTAATTATAAATATATAAAAATAAATAAAAAATAAAAAAGAACACTTCAGCGGTTCAGCCCATGATTTCTTCTGCTGGCTAGCCTGGCTCTTTAAGAGATGATCGAGAAACCAAACTAATGGGCCAAAACTGGCCGTTGGAAGTTGGGTTAGTGTAGGACATTAAGACGTTACTGGGATAATCCAATCATGGGCCCAAAGTGGAGACGTTACTTAATTGTTTTTTGCCAATTTAGTCATATAAATATGATTTCCTGTTCTTTCTAAGTCAATACTTAAGAAAGAGCAAATGACATAAAAATGTAATGAATTTTCCTCCAATTTTCAATCAAGGTATTTTTCTTTATATTTTTTAATTTATGAACGTAACTATGTTTTCCTTCTTTAAAAAAAGATTTTTGTAGATTATCAAGTTAGCGAGTGATAAACCACACATGATAATTATACAAAAATCTCATACGAAGGTATTCAAAACTTTTCAATACCGAATACAAAAAAAAGAAAATTGTAGTCAGATTCTTTGATTGTTGAGATAGGTTAGACGGTTTACCTAAGGACAATACGATCATTATGCTCAATAGTTTGTTGTATAAGATACATGTATATGTTTTATAAAAAGAATCAAGAAATCATAATGGACCTCAATTTAAGTTTTTATCCGGCATACACATTCAAAAATCCCTTTTACAAAAAAAAAAAAAAAAAGGTAAAGTAACGTTTTTAATTTAGAAAAAACAAAAAGAGCACCTTAATTGAAAAATGAAAAATAAGTTAAGTAATTTTTTATGTCATTTGACCCCTACAGAAGTCCTTCTTTTAAAGGGAAAAACAAAATTGCGTCCTTAAATTAAAAAAGAAAAAGAAAAGTACCTTAACTGAAACGAGGATAAATTAAATACCCTTTTATGTTATTTGCCCATTAAGAAATAGTAATGCTTTGTACATGTGCCTCGATTAAAAGTGATCAAATAACTCATTAATCGTCGTGCTTTGGGGTGGATTAATAGGGGTTTTCCCCCATCTGGTATTTGAAATAGACATTTCTGCTTCGAGAGAGCTCTCTAGCGTAGACCCGGTTAAGACAACGTATGCTAGACCTCTCGCTGTCGAATTGCAACACGAAGCTTCAAGCGAAATTTACCTTAAAAAAAATAATAAAATAAAATAAAAAATCATGAGCATATAATGTACCCTACAATATGAAGTACGCCCAAACGTTGGCTTAAAAATTGAAAATCTTGATAAGTAGGGAGTCTTGATTTGAATGTTGGGAGTATTAATTTGCATTTAAGTTTAGGTTGGTGTATTCAGTGATTATTTTATGTATAGATAAACCTGATTTTTGGTCTCGGTAAACCTACGACAAAGTCCAACTATACTTGAGTCTCTGAAGATGGTTGTTTGTGATTCTCGGCAAACCTACGACAAAGCTCCATCTGAAGATGGTTGTTTGAAATTGGAGCTTTAAGATAATTTATGTCAATATGGGGATTTGTTAGAGTATATTGTAGGAACACCATTCAAGAAAATAACATTTTATTGATATACATTCGAATTACAACAGGAAAGATTACAAGTAAATTAACTACTAACTAATCAATACAAGAAAATAAATGAAACAGAAACATAAAACAGAAAGAAGAAGGCAAAACGAGCTGAGGATATGGTTAAACCAAGGTCCCTTAAAACTGATTTCGGGCCACCCAAGTGAACCCGTCAGTTTCCCAGGGTACAACAGCCAAAGCAGATTGTACTGCCGGAGTTAACCACAACCCATAATTTACCTTCAAGAACAGCTTGAAGAGAAGAGAAAGTATCCAGAGTGAAGTGTGTGTTTTTCTGATTGAATATCAGAATGTTTGAAAACAACTAAGTGTTAGTTGTTTTAAACAAGGAGAAGTTAGTTAGTGTATTACACTTGTTAGCTTGCATGATCAATAACCAGGTGTCACACTTACTACTTAAGCAAGTGTTGTTCCAGGTGTTAAACCAGGAACAACATAACCCACTGAACCATGAAGCCAAAAAACTAAGCGTGCTAAGTGCACCACTAAAACGCCACATTACGCCTCATCGCCCACGACCCCGACCCCGACCCCGGTCCCGGGCGCGTCGGGTGCTTCGCACCCTCCTTGCCCACTTGGGGTGTAGCCCCTTATAAGGAATTATTATTCCTCCAACACTCCTCCTTATAAACACACTTAATGTTTATACTTCTACCAATGTGGGACAAACCCACATTAGTTAAACACACTTTCAACTTCATTTTAACATATCTATTCACTTGTATATTTTATGTTATATTATTTAAACATATTAAATAACAAAATACATAAAATTTCCAACATTATATTCTAAAAAGTTATTACCTGACCGCACCGTGGCACAAGATTGAAAATTAGGAGCGAAATTTCTTGCGGCCGAATAAACTTGAAAATAAAAGCCTGTTAAAATTCTACATAATCTATACTATATTATAAAGCAAATAAGGTTTCAACTTTTAACTTGCAATTTCAACAATGTACACAAGATAATGCATGATGTACCATACATCAATACCCCACAACTTTTAACTTTCATTTTCATCTCTCTCCTCAAATTTCAACCACTCATTTTTTTTCTCCCCCGCCCATAAATCATTTTATTACTCTAATTCATTCAAAGTCTTTTATCTCAAAAACCGTATACCAATAAGTTATAAAAATTATATGGGTGTTCTTAAAATTTCATGCCCTTTCATTAGAGATGTCATTCGATATACTTTCGACGAATTTTTAAATCCGAGAGCGGAGCCCGTACGGCTAAGGCATTTGGCTATCACACTTTATGACCTATCACCTCCATCATCTTACTGCCGCAACGCACGGGTACTTACTCTCGTATAATTAAAGGACGACCCATTTAACTAAACGTATAAGGGGTTGTATGGTTACATACACATATCTTTAACCCTTTATAAAGAGAATTGGATTAAGACTTTAAACATATTTTTTGTTCCCAAAATGCCCCTTTCAGCATCTTTATGGTTCCCAAAATGCCCCTCCACACACTACAACACTATTTAGTGTATGTATAAATATTATATTGGTTTGTTTTTTGCTTTATTATATTAGTTCACTATTTTTGTTATCAATTTGTAATTGATTCTAATTTAATTAACATTGATCTTTCTATATGGTTTTAAAACAATCGACAGAATCTCATAATCTATATTTTTGACACACTCTGTAACCAATGTATTCATCCAAAAAAGTAGTTATAAAATTCCGCCGCAACGCGCGGGTACTATGCTCGTCCATATTTACGTATTTAGGGTCTCAATACTCTGAAACTTATTAATTACACAGTAACACATCTAAAAAAGATACTTCATAATTCTGCCCAGCCAGATTAAATTGATTACGTCGGTTGGACATAATCATGTTGGATCCGTGTACTTTATTTTTTACTTCTCATAACATAATTTTATTCTAGTTATTTGAGCGTCAATTAACCCGATCTACCTGCAAAACTCAGCTCATCGAGTTAGATCTCTACTCGAGTTCCACTTCAAGTATATAAAATCGAGCTTGATACATATATAAGGGGTGAAGTTCAAGTGTACGTTTTCAACCATATAAGTACTTAACTTGCCAATGGGTTGGTGGCCCATTGGTTAGGTCTAACCTTGGGGAAATCCAACAGGGTTCGAATCTCACTTTCTACATTTGTAGGAGTGGATTATTAGGGGGGGTTTCGAGAGTCCTGGGTTTCATCCAGGCATGCGTGGTTCGAGCACCGCATACTGCCCAATTGGATGTCACTGTGATCTCGAAAAGTATTAACTTATTATTATATTACTAGATTATTATCCCGCGTAATACGCGAGTAACATATATATTTATCTATAATTAACATATATTATATATTTAATATAATCTTATATGATAATTATTTACTATGTTATGCAATAAACTTTTCAAAAGTTTATAAAATATTTTTCATCATAAGTCCCATTAAGTTTTTTAATATATAGCTATTTTAAACGGTGTTGCTTATTATATTATATTTATTAAAAATAGATCATAAAGAAAAGTTTTATAAATTATAAATATTATGTTTCATTAGTCATGTTTTAACATATTTGACATATATTATATATTCAATCATAATCTATTATTCGTGTCGTAATATGACAGTTTTTTATATTATGATAAACTATGAATAATACCGTAACCATCTCATAATAATGATTGAAAAATAATAATTTATAATTATCCAATATTTAACCATTATCTTAAGATATTTACAATTTATATATATTTTTTATATTTTTTATCAATAATTTACATATTTTAATCTTACTAAATAGTTAACTTATACATTTTGTAATTTTTATTCTATTCTTTAACATTTAATTATTTAAAAAAATTCAACATTTCGTTTTAAAAAAAATTCTTTCATAAAATATTTAAAACTTTTTTTCTTTCATATAATATTAACACTTATATAGTTTCAATTTTATTAACTAATAACTCGCTAATTTAAATCGATTTTCATTTATTTTCATTTATTGGTATGTCAAAATCTATCTTTAATTCGATCATGAACTTTAAATATTGTTCTTCAATCAATATATTTTGTTTTTCGCATGACAAGTTGATACATTATTTTGAATAAGAAATAAAATGTACAATGGTCATGTAAATTGTTATTAACTACTTTTACTAAAGTTGGTTTGTAGCTACACTCTCCAGTTTTTCAAGTACAGACAATTATACGTTGCAATATTTCGAATAAGATCTAAAGTATCTTTAGGTATTAATAAGAAAAAAAATGTCAGATCAAAAAATATAAACAAATATTGTCTACAAAAAGTATTACAAAAGATGAAATACAATATATGTATTCAATGATTTAGAATTATATTTATTTTATTTTATTTTACCTACAATTTTAACATTTAAATATACATCTATAATCTATAATACATAATAAAGCAAACCTTTTTTTTTCTTATTAAACTTTAAACCTTTGATATGACTAAAATACCCTTACATAAAACCAAAAATCTTCACACATATCTCATATTCCACCAATGTCCCTCTATGGAAACATACGCTTTTCATTAACTACACCACCCTTTTACATCAACTACCTTTACATTAATAATCACACCGTTAACGTCACCATCGCCCGTCGTCGTCCCGCCGCCGCATTGCACGGGTACCCTCTCGTATTTAACAATTTATCTTATATTGAAAATTTCATAAATATCCCGTGTATTTGACACGGGCCAAAATCTAGTAATATTAAAAAGATAAAATATATATTATATATGGGGATATACTAGCTGCAGTCAACTGCATATTTATGGCTGCAGTTTCAGAGAGAGATACATGAAATTACTATTTTACCCTTTATAAATTTTGATATTTACAAACCCCTCTATTTTCAACACAACTGCACCTATCATTGGTGCAGTCGAACAGTAAAATGATGACGTCAGCTGACGTCATCATGTACGAAACCACTCTATCATATATGTGTTTATTATAAAGTTTGACATGGTGTAGATGTTTAATAGCAATACAATATCATGAAATATGTAAAAATTTAAGAGCATTAAAAAGAAAGAAATAAAATAAAAAATTCAGCAGCTTTCATTTTCCATATATATATATATATATACACAAAGCTATTATTAAGTATTTTGCTATATATATGAAAATAAAAATAAGTTTACATGGTAAGATTTGGATGTTTATACGTGCGACCTTTCGAACTTCGATTTGAAGTGTGACTCCACGAACCCCACCTATTTTTTTGATAAACATATCTAAAGTTTATTTATTTAACTATATAAAGTAGAGGGACTAATGCTGTGTTTATTTAAGGAATAATGACATACGAATGTAACCACCTATGACAAAATGGTTATGTAATGTAGTGATCTACTCGGGTGGCTATGTAATGTATGCACCTATGTTTTTTTGGCTATACTATGTAAAATATGTACGGACCTTACATAGTATAGCCAAAAAAATACATAGGTCCTTACATTGATTGACCCAAATAAAAAGGTCCTTACATAGTATAGCCAAAAAAACATAGGTGCATACATTATATAGCCACCTGAGTAGGTCACTACATTACATAACCATTTTGTCATAGGTGGTTACATTCGTATGCCATTATCCCTTTATTTAATAATAAATTTGGTAATGACTTAATTCATCAATTGATCAGGAAGGGAGAGCCAAAAAAAAATACATGAATTATTATATTATATATATATATATATATAGGGGTGAGTTATTTTGAGAACCACTAAAAAAAAGAACGCGAGAACCAATCTTAGCCCTTCATTCATCAAGATCAGGAAGGGCATGATTGTCATTATGAAAAAATTTGTCCAGCTCTCTCTCTCTTTCTCTCTCCTCTTATTAAATTAAAAAATATCTAATTCATTAAAAATCTTTTATCTCACAAACCGTACATCGTTAGACGGGAAAAAAAAGCATGGGTAGTCTTGAAATTTCGTCCTCTTTCATTAGAGATGCAATTCGATATACTTTTGAAGACTTTTTAAATTTCGTTTTTTTTCATCACGTTCATCCTACACATGTGTAGGACAAGTAGAAACCACTAAAAGGTTCATCCTACACATGTGTAGAAAGACCTGGAACTGGTGAGTTGTATAACCTGCCCATGGGTAAGTACAACCTACACATGGGTAAGTACAACCTACACATGGGTAAGTTACTTATAAAGTTCAAAAATGATGAGGACGCATTCTAAAACCCTAAATGCTAAACCCTAAACCCTAAAGCTTAATTGCTAATCCGAGGGAAAAGCTACATTCTTAAACCCTAAAATCTAAACCCTGGGGGCTAAATGCTAATTCGAGGGGGGAGTGTGATTACGGGGGCCTTCGGCCCGCGCTTTAGGGTTTAGGGTTTGAAGTTGTAGGGTTAGCCGTGGCTAACCCTACAACTTCAAACCCTAAACCCTAAAGCTTAATTGCTAATCCGAGGGGAAAGCTACATTCTAAAAACCCAGGAAAATCTAAACCCTAAATGCTAAACCCTAAAAACCTAAAAAGGATGAGGGTTCTCACTCTAGGGTTTAGGGTTTGAAGCTCGAGGGTTAGCCTATCGGCTAACCCTCGACCTTCAAACCCTAAACCCTAGAGCGGATGTAGTAGGGGGACGAATGTATACGGTACGCTTTAGGGTTTAGGGTTTGAAGTTGTCGAGGGTTAGCCTAACCCTCCTTCAAACCCTAAACCCTAAGCTAAATTCTAAACCCTAAACCCTAAAGCTTAATTGCTAATCCGAGGGGAAAGCTACATTCTAAAAACCCTGGAAAATCTAAACCCTAAATGCTAAACCCTAAAAACCTAAAAAGGATGAGGGTTCTCACTCTAGGGTTTAGGGTTTGAAGCCGAGGGTTAGCCTAACCCTCGACCTTCAAACCCTAAACCCTAGAGCGGGATGTAGTAGGGGGACGAATGTATACGGTACGCTTTAGGGTTTAGGGTTTGAAGTTGTAGGGTTAGCCGTTAGGAAACCACTAAAAGGTTTGAAGTTGTAGGGTTTAAGGTTTGAAGTTGTAGGAAACCACTAAAAGGTTCATCCTACACATGTGTATGACAAGGGAAAACCACTAAAAGGTTCATCCTACACATGTGTAGGACAAGTGAAAACCACTAAAAGGTTCATCCTACACATGTGTAGGACAAGTGAAAACCACTAAAAGGTTCATCCTACACATGTGTAGGATAAGTGGAACCACTAAAAGGTTCATCCTACACATGTGTAGGACAAATGAAAACCACTTAAAGGTTCATCCTACACATGTGTAGGACAAGTGAAAACCACTAAAAGGTTCATCCTACACATGTGTAGGATAAGTGGAACCACTAAAAGGTTCATCCTACACATGTGTAGGTCATCAAAGAATAATAACTTACACATGTGTAAGATGAACGTGATGGAAAAAAAACGAAATTTAAAAAGTCGTCAAAAGTATGTCGAATTGCATCTCTAATGAAAAATGACGAAATTCTAAGACTACCCATGCTTTTCTTTTCGTCTAACGATTTACGGTTTGTAAGATAAAAGTTTTTTAGTGAATTAGATAGAATTGTATTAATTTAATAAAGTAAGAGAGAGAAAAAAAAGAGGGAGTTGACAAAAGTACCCCTCTAGTGTTGAGAGAGTTTTTTTATTTTTAATCAAGTCCATTCATTTTTTTTGATCCAAGGTGTAGATGAGTTCTTGAGTTCTTTTTTTTTAAGAGTTCTCAAATAACCCCTCCTCTATATATATATATATATATATAAAATATATATATAATTAATATTATTTATCACGAGCATTTTGTAGTTTGTAAGTGCTAATGTATATATGTAACTAGTTCAACTTCTATCTAATTATTCTACCTTGAAGTATCAAGATCTCAAATAGAGCTCCAATCTAGCTTGCTTTGTTGCACATGGTTGTTGATGATCATTTTAGATCTCTCGCTTCAAGCTCAAGCTTTCATTGCAAAAGTACTAAACTCTCAGTGGAGGATCTTGAGAAAAATTATGGAAGAGGCCGAAAGTCACGAGTACAAGAAATGTAGTAAAGCATCCGGCCACTGCTTCCACAACAAGACAGGTCCTAAGGTAGTTTGAGTGTACCTTTTCTTCTATTTAGTATGCCACTATCAAGTAAAATATTTTTTCGAGCGACACTCGGCTCAAAATTTGTCAAGTTCAAGATCAGTTGCACAAAACGTTGCAGCGCCAAATTCTGATCCGAACCAAACCAACTCGTTTGAATCATATCTATTGACACGCTTTTAAAAGGCCGTTCATGTCATTTATCTACTTAACAAACTACTAATTACTTATCCTATATGCTACATTATCCATATCCAACATGTGATTCATTAATTTGTTGTAAATTACAATCTGCAATAATCAGAGATTGTATATAAATGATCAGTTTGAAGGCCTCGTATGCAGATCAAGTTTCGTTGAAAGCTTCTTGTTTTCTCCGGCATTGATGAAGCTCTTGATAATCTGACCCAACTTCAGTTTGCCAACCTATCTTATCAAAAACATAACTAACCACAAATTTTTCATACAAGTTTAAAAATAAGAAATCAACAGATAATTAGTTTTTAGAAAAATAAATAAATAAATCTATTGCAGTATTATTCCACCATAAATAGTGAGGGTACATTAGATGAACATCATCTATATATGGCAATCAAATCAATCCATCAGTTGTCTATTGTAATAAATAATGTATAATTCTAGCCTTCATGTATGTATAGCAGCAGTTCTGTAAGACAACAAATTCACCCATGACAACACATAGAAACGCATATAACTACAACAACAACGGTATCCAATTCTTTAGAAAACAAATACATCAAGAAGAAGAAAATTAAGAAATAAATAGAAGCATTGTTGTACAAATATAACATATCATGCAAAATCAAACCCTAGAGTAAAAGATGAAAAATGATCATGTGAGAATCATAAGGTAATGATGAGGGAAGAGTGATACTAAAGTCAAAAATAGCATCAATGCTAATAGTAGCCAAGGGTAAATAATAAGAGCAGATACAGACATAGCACATTCTTGCAACCATCATTATAACTGGTTTACTAAAAGACTGACAATATATAATCAATAAATACTCACACAACAACAACAACAACAAAAAAAAACAAAAAAACTTTTCAATTAAATTTGGAAACTGTTTAGAATAGCAATGATTAAATAACCTTTCTAAAGTAGCATATATCCTAATTCCTGTTTCTGTGAATTTCACATAAAGAGATCAAAGTATTATTCTTCATCATTACACCAATCTAGCTTCTCCTTCATCTATCACTTGCATCATCATCACAACAAAAGAAATCATAAGATATTAATAAAAACATAGTTGATGTAAATAAATATAAAAATTTAAACCAACCTACAATATTAAATCTTGACACGAAACAGGATAACAGGAAGTACAATTGAGGGGAATGAAGCCTGGTCCGACGGCACCCGGATTCTACAATCAATAATCAAGATTGAAGATTCCGGGTGGCTTCGAGCCAAACAACATTCCCCTCAAATGAATTACTTCCTACAACATATATAAAATTCTCTCTCTTTTTAGATGTATGACTATGATAGTAATATATTGAAAGAGAGTGTGTGAAAATGATGAATAACGAGATATGTGTGTATGTATGAGTGAGGTAGTAGAAGGAGAGGTGTAATGTTGATAAAAAGACAAGCAAAGTCATTAAATGCAAACCAAACACCCGCCCCACACGGTCCTAACTTCTCTATATGCGAGACTTTATATGTACATCTTTTTTTCCTTAGTTTTATTTCTTTCAGAATAATATAAATTTTTACTATGTACTTTTCATTTTTGACATATTTGTACTCACCACTTAACGCACGAATGCACATACACACGACACACATAAATATATGCAACCATGTTAAAATTTGGCAAGGTTATAATAATTAGTTACAAGGATTTCCGCGTGATTCAGCGGCGATGATGGTGGTGTCGGTAAATAATGTAAGTTGTTATTTAGTAAATGTTATTGAGGTAGAAAAAACGTCCTGAAGTTATTTAATTGTATATATAGAAAAGGAGGTAGTGAAGTTATTGAGTAATTTATAATATAAAAGTAGTTTTAGAAGATGAATATATGCGATTCTTTATATATAGAAAAGAAGTTGGTTTTTTCTAAAAGTTTTTTAATTTAAAGCATCTATTGGAATAAGTTTTCATTCATAAAACGGTACACACTATCACACCAAAATCTATTCGTTAGATCTATTGGAATAGGTTTTTTATTCATACAACGGTACATACTTATTAACCCGTAATAGAATTTATGTAACTTAAATAAATTTGTCTATGTAATATTGTAATATAACTATGTAGCAGAATTGATGTGTGGCAGGCAGCACCTATAGAAATCACACTGTAGTTCGTAAAGAAGGGCCCACTTGCATACTACACTACAAGACTAGGATCGAGTAACTTCATTTTCCCCCGGGGGTAATTTTAACTACCGACCATAGGCAGACACATAGTTGTCACTTCTATCATCTAGTCCCCTAATTTTTATTATTATTATTATTAGTTATTAATTATTAATTGTATTTAAAATATTTGTTTGCTAGTAATATAACGTTAACGACTATTTTTCACCCATTTCTTTTAGAAAAAAGAACAAGATTATATCCAAACAAGAAACGTATACTGTGAATCATTATTGATTTATTGCCTTATTTGGCAAGCGGCAACTTTTAGTACTTTAGAATAAACTATTCTCAAAAATGGATATTTTTCCGAGATTATTAACCATTTTGATGATTCATATTTTGATTTAGAATTAAAGCATAGTGATAAATTTTGTATTTGAGTTCATAAACAACCAAGGATGAAATAGAAAGAACAAATAGAAGGAATAATAATTTTAGGGAAATAACTGAATGATTAAATAAAGGGTCTTAAACGATTACATCAGAAAAACCAAAGAAGAATGATTCAAACATACAGCCATATAATACTACATTGGATATATTTAAAAGAGGCTGCAGACATGAATAACCTAAAGAGCAGCAAAGCTGCGTTTATATAGTACTAGGTTAGGGCAATGGTCTAATCAAGGGAATTACAGAAAAGGTCCTTATTAAATACAAGAGAGGCATAAATAGCCAGAACTTCATATCTTCATGCTTCTTTAGTCCCTCCAACATCTTCTTCCTTTAACTTGACACTTTCTACCCAAAGTATAGAGAAACAGTTTCAGCAGTCCAAGAGATTATCACCAAGCACAGTCTTAACCAACTGTAAGAAAATAGAAATGGTATAAAAGGCAAGGATTGATCACTTTCAACATCCCCCCTCAATCCTTGGTTTTGAACAAGTTAATAAGTCCTAATTTTGAAGACAGAAACTCATGTTGTTTAATACCCAGGGCTTTAGTAAATATATCTGCATTTTGAAAAGATGTATCAATTTTGTTGAGCTTTATAAGACCATCACTCACTTTTTCTCTGACCAGGTGTATATCTATTTCTATATGTTTGGTCCTTTCATGGAAAACTGGGTTTTGGGCTATTAAAATGGCTGATTTGTTGCCACAGAAAACATCGATAGGAAGTTTTACAGGAATGTGTAGATCTTCCATTATCTTGATTAGCCACAAAATTTCACAAGTAACAGTGGCCATGGCCCTGTACTCTGCTTCTGTAGAAGATCTAGACACAGTGTTTTGCTTCTTAGATTTCCAAGAGACAAGGGAGTTTCCCAAATAAATGCAATATCCTGTGACAGATCTTCTTGAGGAAAGGGACCTTCCCCAGTCAGAATCCACATATGCTTTGAGATCAAAGGAATCACTTTGAAGAATATGAATACCTTTACCTGGTTCCCCTTTGAGATATCTGAGTATTCTAAAGGTCCAATTCAAATGTGATTGAAGATGAGAGTGCATAACTTGACTTAAACATTGCACAGCAAATGATATATCAGGTCTGGTTTAAGGTGAGATAGATAAGTTTTCCAATGAGTTTTTGATACTCAGTGACATTCCTCAATGGCTTATCATTCTCAGTTTTTTGAATTGATATGGTCATGTTCTGTTCAAGAGGTGTTGGAAAGGGTTTGCAGCCAAGCAATCCAAACTCATCCAGCACCTCTAAGCAATACTTTCTTTGGTTCAAGCAAATGCCATTACTGGTGTCAAGCACTTCTATACCAAGAAAGTATTTGAGTCTACCAAGGTCCTTAATCATAAACTTAGAATTCAGAAAGGTTTTGACCTTTTTGATTTCATTGGGGTTGTCACCAGTAAGAATGATGCCATCAACATAAACCAGAATAGCAAGAAAGTAGGAAGAATAATGTTTAGTATAGAGGGAATGATCATTTTTACTTTGTTTGAATCCATTTTCAATTAAGGTATTGGATAACTTTTCATGCCATTTCCTAGGGGCTTGTTTGAGTCCATATAAGGACTTAACAAGCTTGCAAACCTTAGTTTCATTTTTGTCAAAGTACCCTTCAGGAGGTGTCATGTATACATCCTTAGTGATATTTCCATAGAGAAAAGCATTATTGATATCTAATTGATAAAGAGTCCATTTGTTTTGAACTGCAAGACTTAATAGGAATCTAATTGTGTCCATTTTTACAACAGGGGAAAAAGTTTCATCATAGTCAAGACCTTCTCTTTGACTATATCCCTTAGCAACTAGCCTAGCTTTATACCTCTCAATTTGACCATTGGCTTTGTATTTTATCTTGTAGATCCATTTGCAACCTATGGGTTCCCTTCCTTTAGGAAGGTCAGTGAGAGTCCAAGTGTCATTTCTATTTAAGCCTTCCATTTCTTGATTCATGGCATCTATCCAATTTTTATTTTGAGAGGCCTCAAAAAAGGATTTTGGTTCAGAATTCTTATTTAGACAGAAGAGAAACAGAGGTTATCATAACTGGGATTGGAGTAATTAACAACCCTATTTAACCTACACTTGACTTTACCATCAACCTTAAAGTCATTTAGATTTCTAGGAAGGAAGGACTGTCTATTAGACTTTCTAACAGGTTGAGGACTTATGTGAGCAGTGTCTTCCACAGTGCTTGGTGAAGGGACAGAAGAGGAAGAAGGAGAATAGTTGCCCTCAGAATGTTGGTTGTCATCCTGAATAGGTGTTGCAGGTCTGCCTCCACCATTTGTAGGACTTGGAGTCCCACTGAATGGGGTGGCATGATTGCCATCACCTTCTGAAGAATCCATCTCTTCATCATTGGGACTTTGGGTGTTTGGATTATCATAGAACAGAGAATCAAAGAAATTTAACTCATTGACATTTTTTTTGGTTTTTTTTTTATAGTTTTTTGATTTTTTTGGTTTTTTAAGGGAATTATTTCTTCAAAGAACTTGACATCTCTTGAATAAAATATGTTTTTAGTTTCAAGACTAAAAAGTTTGTAACCCTTTTTTTCATTTGAGTATCCTATCAAAACACATTTTTCAGATCTAGCAACAAATTTATCAAGATTATTCAAAAATTTTGCAAAACAAAGACATCCAAACACCCCAAGATGAGATAGATTAGGTTTGAAATTAAAGATTTTTTCATAAGGGGACAATCCACCAAGCACAGAGGAAGGAAGCCTGTTAATCAAATAGGTAGCAGTTAGAATACATTCAGGCCACATGTTAAGAGGAATTCCCCCTGAAACATAAGGCACCTAGCAACATTTAGAAGGTATCTATGTTTCCTCTCAACAACTCCATTTTGTTGAGGGGTATAAGGACAAGATGTTTGATGAATTATGTCATTGTTTCTCATGAAATTACCCATTCTTTGATTAACAAATCCAGACCCATTGTCACTTCTGAACACTTTTACTTTCTTTTTGAACTGAGTTTGAAGTAAGTTGTAAAAACATATGAGATTATCATAGGTTTCATCTTTAGTTTTTAGAAAATATACCCAAACAGCCCTTGAAAAGTCATCAACAATGGTTAAGAACATTCTGTACCCTTCCCTGCTAGTGACCTTATAAGGTCCCCAAAGGTCAATATGAACAAGATCACCAACAGTAGTGCTGGTGTGATCACTGAGAGGGAAATGGTTCCTAATCTGTTTGGCATGAAGACAGATTTCACAAAGAGAGGAATTTTCCTTATTAAGATTTAGGACATTAAGGACTTGGTTTGCAGGGTGACCAAGTCTGTTATGCCAAAGATTAGGAGACAAGGAAGAACCTTATTACTAAGCACATAGTTCCTACCTTTTTTATCAGAATCAAAGAGATAAAGACCACCATTTTCACTACCAGTCCCCAGGACTTTCTTGGTATTCAAGTCCTGTATATAACACTTATTCTCATCAAAACCAACAAATAACTTGCTATCTTTAACAAGTTTGTGAATAGATAGAAGATTGACACAATACTCAGGTACATAAAGAACATCAAATATGGTAATTTTGTCAGAAATTTGAAGATTTCCAATTTTTTTTATTCTGGCTTTGGTTCCATTAGGGTGACCAACAGTAAGATTAAGATTAGTAACATCCACAGGATCAATCAAATACTTATCACAACATATCATGTGCTGATTTGCACCAGAGTCCATGATCCAACCAAGAAACAGTTTTTCTTTATTGTTTAATTGAATTGTAGCACAGAAAAATTTGGTAAAATTCTGATTAAAAAACTTGTTATAGTTTTGAAAGGTACCTGCCATGTTAGCTTGAGCCCTTTGACCATTCTTTTCATTAAGAAGATTCACAAGTTGAGAGAACTGCTCTGGAGTAAATTGCATAGAAGGAGAAGGAGAAGAAATAGGGTTTTGAACACTTTCAGAAACACTGTTGTTAGAAAATCTTTTTTGTCCAGATTGATCATTTGAAAATTTGTTTTGATTGCCAAAATACCTTTGATTGGTTTGACCCATAGTGTTTCTTTTAAAGTTAGGATTATTGTATCCAGAAGGATATCCATAAATTTCAAAGCATTTATCAATGGTGTGCCCAATTTTCTTACATTTAGCACATTTGAGGTCAGGATTAGGTCCTCTATTGATAGAAGGTCTGGTAAAAGGTCTATTGTGATCCAAGGTTCTAGCAATGAAGGCAGAGGTCTGGGGTTTCTGTTTGACATCTCTAAAGGAGGTTCCCCTGTGGGATTCTTCCCTAGAGATTATGGCAAAGGCAGTCTTCACATTGGGTAAGGGATCTCTAGTCAATATATTGCTCCTTATGGGCAAGTACTCATCATCCAGGCCCATAAGGAATTGCATTAATTTCATGACTTGATTATGACTTTTCAGATCATTAGCAGCATTGCACGCACAAGCAGGTAAATGAACCATTGCATCATATTGCTTCCAAAGAGAATTAAGTTTATGATAATATTCTGAAATAGGGTTCCCATTTTGAGTAAGAGAATGAATGCTATGATGAAGATTAAAAATGATAGACCCATCCACCTTGTCATAGGTTTCTTTAAGTTCTTCCCAACCCACATTAGCCTGTTTTGAAAAAATTTGACCCAAGTAAACCTCTTCACTTAAAGATCCTAAAATCCAAGACAGCACAACAGAATTGCATCTGTCCCACTGTCTAGATAACATGTCATCATCTTCACTTTTAACAACAGTTCCATTTATAAATCCAACTTTGTTTTTTGTTTCAAGAGCTAAAACCATGGCACATGCCTAAACTTTATAGTTTTCTGTTCCCTTAAGTTTAAAGTTAATCAAGGGTGTACCACTAGTGTCACTAGCATGAAGATACAAAGGATCACCAAATCAAGTTTACTTATTTGAGTTGGTTCAATTTCACTGAAATTATCATTGATTACATTTTCTTCATTTTGAACAGGATTTCCAATAGGATTAATAGGATTACCACCAACAATGGGTTGACCATTATTATCCATCTTAAAAAACATGCAGATCTCACAGAATCAAGAGCACACAAGCCAAATATAAGCAAAGAACAACAAGGAACAGAAACTAAGCAGAGATACACAACAATTTCACCAAAGAACACACACAAGATATTCCTTTCAAACAAATACCAACAATAAAAGAGTAACAAACAAAAGGATCCCAACCTATAGGCCAAACTCCCAACACCTGAAGCACTTCAAGTGAAGGGTTATTTGCTACCGAGATGGGTAGGAGAAGATAACTTACAATGGGGTCGTCAACAGTAATTCCTTAACAAGATTAGGGACAGATATCAATAAGGGACATCAATAAGGGACAGATTTTATATCCGTAAATTAGGTTTTTAAAAAAAAATAAGATTCTTCGATGTTTAACCCTAAATCTTAAACAAGATTGGGTCCAAGAACAGAGAATCAATCTCACTCTTACTATATCACTTATTATCAAACAGAAGTAAGCGACATAGGAGATGGATATAAATAATGATACTAATATAATAAGAGAGTTAATAGATATAAATATAGATCCAACCCTAAGGAGAAAAAATACGGATACTAAATATACTCAATCGATAATAATCCCAAACCCTAGAAAAGGTTGAGACATATGACATAATCGATTGAGACAAAGAGGAGATGGAACCTGTCTCTGATACCATGATAAATTTTGTATTTGAGTTCATAAACAACCAAGGATGAAATAGAAAGAACAAATAAAAGGAATAATAATTTTAGGGAAATAACTGAATGATTAAATAAAGGGTCTTAAACGATTACATCAGAAAAACCAAAGAAGAATGATTCAGACATACAGCCATATAATACTACATTGGATATATCTAAAAGAGGCTGCAGACATGAATAACCTAGAGAGCAGCAAAGCTGCGTTTATATAGTACTAGGTTAGGGCAACGGTCTAATCAAGGAAATTACAGAAAAGGTCCTTATTAAATACAAGAGAGGCATAAATAGCCAGAACTTCATATCTTCATGCTTCTTTAGTCCCTCAAGCATCTTCTTCCTTTAACTTGACACTTTCTACCCAAAGTATAGAGAAACAGCTTCAACAGTCCAAGAGATTATCACCAATCAAATAGAAATGATATAAAAGGCAAGGATTGATCACTTTCAACACATAGGGTCACTTTATTGACTAATTTAGAAAACTCTAGCTAGTATTATGTTATACTCCGAAATATATATATATATATATACTATAATCTTAGATGCTCTTATTAATACGCATAAAAAACTAAAAAAAATATTTTATTTATATGGTTATATCTTAAGATGTATATTTTATTTTTGTTATAACCGAAAATGAGTTGTCAATGTCATATCAACCTTTTGTATTCTTGAAGATCTAGATTTAATGAATGAAATGAGATATGTTCCATGTTCTTTTACAAGAGATTCTACAATTTATCACACTTTGTTATAGTATAAAAATATAGATATTTATATATATTTATTTAATTATATATATTAAAACATCCAACTTTAGGTGAGTTGGTCAGGGTTATCTTCTAAATCCACTATGTGGGCCCCGGAGGTGAGTTTTTCCAAGGTCTCGGGTTCGAGTCTTGAGTTTCTCATCTCAAGGTATTTTCCATGAGGAGGGGGTTGAAGGTCCAGCAAATCGCTGGTTAAAATTGCCTCCAGCACGTCTGAATCGAAACTAACTTATTACGTATATAAAACGACGTCATATATTAAGAAATCTAATTTCTTACGTGGAAACCTTTTTGCAACTTATGGACCAAAATGACACATTAATTGTGATTTGTTGAAATTTGTTTCACTTTAAAATTTTGTTGACTTCCATTGGCAACTTTTCAAAAAAGCATTGGAAATGGGACCTGTGTATCTGTTGCTGTGCAATTCAAGGTTGACCACTTTTACTCCCATATACCCAACAATTACTGTCTAACTTTTTGGTACCACTGTATAATTAAGCTTCGATTTAAGTACAAGAATTGACTGTTTTCGTATCCAAATTATTTGATCAATTACAATGTGCAAGTTCAGTTTGCTTCAATATCTATACAAGCTCAGGCTTGGTAAGACTGATCGGAGTGGGGCGTCTTTTGCCCCGTCGCCGCCCCGTGCCGCCTCACTGCCGTCCAGCACACCGCTTCGAGGGTCGGCATTGGTAAAAAAAAAAAACCTCCCGGCATATATTGATTGCCCTAATTTTTATGATTCCCAACAAAATGTAGCCGTTGGAACGGCTATTTTGACCAGTTTTAAAATTTTATTTTTTTTAATCTTTACTATATATATATATATATTATTAATCGTTACTTTACTTATATATACATCCAAACCCATTCCATTTTTCACAAACTAATACATCTTTCACTCAATTTCTCTCTAAAAATTCATCTATGTCTTCCGCATCATCGGCTGCTCCTGCTAGCCAAAATGAGTCTACAACGAGTTCCGGTTCTGATGAGTACGATGACGCGGTCGAGAGTGTTGCGATTATGGCCGTTAATCTCGCAATGCGAGTCGGACAAGACGCGGTTACGGCCCCGGTTCGGCAACCGAGCTTCTTTCGAAGAACGACACTTGTTCGACAGCGGGTTGAACAACGTATTGCAAATGTGGCAGCGGTTCGAAACAGGGAAGTACACAATATGCTGAAAGCGGATTTGGTTGATCATGTATGGGCAAACAGGGCACGTGTCGCTCCACAGCCCGACGACGATGGCGATGACAACCTAAATGAATACGTTAGTGATGACGATGAGTAGTTTTATGTTTTCATGTTAAGTAGTATTAGATTTTTATAATTAATTAGTATGTAATGTATGTTTTTATTTTAAATAAAATGTTTGGTGTGTTTTTTATATTTATATAATGTATTATAAGTTATATATTATTTATTTATATTACTTATATTTTTATTAAGGTATATATGTTATATTTATATTTATTTATATTTATTTATATTTATATTTATAAAAACAAAAATAAAAAAAAAATAAAATTAAATTAAATGGGGCTTCCCCAAAGAGAAGTTCACTCCAAGAAAAAGGAGGGACAACTCTTTGGGGAGCCTCCGCCACATGGCGGAAGTCCCCCCTATGTGGGGAGTCCCAAAGCCCCCTCATTCCTAATCTCTACTACATTATAAAGTATTTGTTTCCTTCAAAAATTTTCAACTTTTCAACTTTTCAACAATTTACACCTACTAATGCATAAGGTACAATACATCTATATACATCTCAACCACTCATTTTTCTCTCTCCTCAAATTTCAACCATTCATTTTTCTCTCTCCTCCATAAATCATTTTATTTCCTCTAATTCATTCAAAATCTTTTATCTCAAAACCGTACATCGATAAATTATAAAAATTATATGGGTGTTCTTAAAATTTCATGCTCTTTCATTAGAGATGTCATTCGATATACTTTCGGTGAATTTTTAAATCCGATGGCGGAACCCATACGGCTAAGGCATGCGACTATCACACTCTATGGCATATCACCTCCTATGACCTATCACACTCTATGACCTATCACCCCACCTTCTTACCGCCGCAACGCGCGGGTACTTACTCTCGTAGTCTAAAATACTCTTGTATTTCAAACTCAGAATTCAAATAAACTGATCATGTATCACAACTAGTAAATTTATGTTACAACTTAGAGGTTATTTTTATTTAACTAGGCTAGGTAGACTCACATTACTTGTTAAACTCGATTAACTCAATAAATTTAAATGAGCTTTATAGCACGTCTTACCGAATTAAATTTTAGAAAATTTCAGCTCATGAAACCAACTAGAGGTGCTATTCAATTCGGTTGGATTAATCGACTCATAACTTGAACAATGAGATGGAGTTTGTTTCTTATCATCATATATATATTATTTAAAAAACTTGGATTGCTTGTATTAGGCTTTTGACAGAACTTACCCACTGGTTTAATTTCCCTAAAAAGATAGAAGAAACAGTAACGAACATGGAATTTACTCAACTGTTGGAATAAAACATGATTCGATCCATATAATAACGTACCGGTTGATCCTGAGGAACCTGTGAGGGCATTAAACATTGATGCCATTGATTCGGGTTCCCAAAATAAGATGATTGATTTAGGATGGAGTAATGAATTCTTGATTGATGAATTCTTCAGAGGAAGGAGACGAATTGTGTGATTAGGAGGCTGTGATTATCTTCGTGATTAACCTCAATTAGGTTAATTACTCTCCATTTATATAAGGAGAGTATTTTCACATTTAGTCCCTCTGGTGTTTAATTCGTGTCTCATTAGTCCTCTTAAGTCCAATCACCTAATGGGAAACCCTATAATACGTCTTTAAGAGTAAATACGTCCATCGAATATTTACTAGACATAGGGATTTCAGTTATCGTCAATTATCATATCGGGAAGGATAGATGATCAGTGACGGTCACACTAACGTGGTTCCAACATTCTCCCACTCGACCAAGCGATCATTTATCTATGAGCATTTAATAAGTCCGGCCGGGATAATACTCATTTTTGTTTTAAACCGAAATCATAGCCAATAAGTACAGTCGTAGAGAAGAACATCAACTCAGGACCCCCACTAGTCAAACTATGACTCAAATTTAAAACTAATAAGCAATGATAATAATAATAATAATAATAATAATAATAATATAATAATAATAAGTAATAATAATAATAATAATAATAATAATAATAATAATAATAATAATAATAATAATCAATAATAATTACATACATACATTGCACATAATAATAATAATAATAATAATAATAATAATAATAATAATAATAATAATAATAATAATAATAATAATAATAATAATAATAATAATAATAATAATAATAATAATAATAATAATAATAATAATAATAATAATAATAATAATAATAATAATAATAATAATAATAATAATAATAATAATAATAATAATAATAATAATAATAATAATAATAATAATAATAATAATAATAATAATAATAATAATAATAATAATAATAATAATAATAATAATAATAATAATAATAATAATAATAATAATAATAATAATAATAATAATAATAATAATAATAATAATAATAATAATAATAATAATAATAATAATAATAATAATAATAATAATAATAATAATAATAATAATAATAATAATAATAATAATAATAATAATAATAATAATAATAATAATAATAATAATAATAATAATAATAATAATAATAATAATAATAATAATAATAATAATAATAATAATAATAATAATAATAATAATAATAATAATAATAATAATAATAATAATAATAATAATAATAATAATAATAATAATAATAATAATAATAATAATAATAATAATAATAATAATAATAATAATAATAATAATAATAATAATAATAATAATAATAATAATAATAATAATAATAATAATAATAATAATAATAATAATAATAATAATAATAATAATAATAATAATAATAATAATAATAATAATAATAATAATAATAATAATAATAATAATAATAATAATAATAATAATAATAATAATAATAATAATAATAATAATAATAATAATAATAATAATAATAATAATAATAATAATAATAATAATAATAATAATAATAATAATAATAATAATAATAATAATAATAATAATAATAATAATAATAATAATAATAATAATAATAATAATAATAATAATAATAATAATAATAATAATAATAATAATAATAATAATAATAATAATAATAATAATAATAATAATAATAATAATAATCATAATAATAATAATAATGACCAGTAAAAGTACAATATGCTATTAAATTAAGTCTTTAGTAAGCCCCATCTTCGACACGTGTCCTACGAAGACATTAGGAGGAAGACCTTTGGTCATTGGATCCGCTAGCATATCATTTGTACTTATGTACTCAATACAAAGAACATTTTCCTCAACTCGTTCGCGTACAAACAGATACTTTGTATCGAGATACAGACCAGCGCCAGTCGAACTGTTACTGTTCGAGAAAGTTACGGCAGCTGAATTATCACAGTAAAGCTTCAATGGTCTAGAAATAGAGTTGACGATTTTGAGTCCACCGACCAGGTTCCTTATCAACATCCCATGACAAGTGGCATTGTAAACAGCAATATATTCAGCCATCATGGTGGACGTTGCAGTCAGTTTCTGCTTATGACTCCGCCAAGAGATAGGTCTGCCAGCTAACATAAAAATATACCCAGAAGTAGATTTCTTATCTTCCTTGCTTTTAGCAAAGTCGGAATCAGAGTAACCTACTACTTCTAGATTGTCACTTCTTCTATACGTTAGTTTGTAGTCTTTGGTCCCTTGCAGATATCGTAGAACCTTTTTAGCCGCTTTCCAGTGTGCTAATCCTGGGTTAGATAAGTAACGCCCAAGCATACCGGCGATATAAGCGATATCTGGTCGAGTACAGACCTGAGCGTACATAATGCTCCCAACTACAGACGAGTAAGGTATCATCCTCATTTGCTCCTTCTCAACTTCAGTGCTTGGACTTTGGAAAGTACCAAAACACGTCTCCTTTAACTACTGGAGCTACAGTGGGTGCGCATGATTGCATTTTATAGCGTTCTAAGATGCGGTCAATGTAGGCCCTTTGAGAAAGACCAGAACACCATTACGCCTATCCCGGTGTATTTCGATACCTATGACATAAGAGGCATCACCGAGATCTTTCATGTCAAAATTCTGCGAAAACATTCGCTTCGACTCATGCAGCATATCCAAGTTGTTACTTGCAAGCAGAATGTCATCCACATACAAAACAAGGATTATAAAGTTACTCCCACTGATCTTGAGATAGGTGCATTGATCCACTTGATTCTTTAAGAAGTCTTGTTCTTTCATGACTTCATCAAACTTAAGGTACCATTGCCGTGAGGCTTGCTTCAACCCATATATGGACTTCTTCAACTTGCAGACCATGTGCTCTTTACCTTTAGGAATGAATCCTTCAGGTTGCCGCATGTATACGTCTTCATGCAAGTCTCCATTTAAGAAAGCAGTTTTGACATCCATCTGATGTAACTCAAGATCAAAGTGAGCTACAAGTGCCATAACAATCCTTAGGGAATCTTTACGAGAGACAGGAGAAAAGGTCTCTTGATAATCAATTCCAGCCTTTTGAGTATAGCCCTTCGCAACCAATCTGGCCTTATAGCGTTCGACGTTTCCTTTTGGGTCTAATTTGGTTTTGAAGACCCATTTACAACCGACAGTTGTGGATCCTTCAGGAAGTTCAACCAATTCCCAAACGTCATTATGCTGCATGAAATTTAGCTCCTCAATCATAGCCTCATTCCATTGAGTGGCCTGATCACTATTAATGGCTTCTCGATAAGAGGTGGGATCAACAAGCTTCCAATGTCCTCAACTTCAGTCAGATAAGTTATGAAATCATCAAAATTAGTGGCCCTGCGTTCCCTTGATGATCTCCTGAGTTGATTTTGGGGTTGAGCAACGTGAGGCTCGGCAACGTGAGGCTCGACAACATGAGGTGCTTCTTGGTTTTGAGGTTCTTCATGGTTTTGATTAGGAGGATTTGGATCAGTGACATCAGGAGCAGCATCGTGTACAAGAGGAATTATCGGAGGAATCGACGAGTGGTTCCCCCTTGCTTCTTGTACTTCATGCAAATCGAAGTTAGGATTTGTTGTGCTCCCACTGATCTCTGAGTTCTCGAGAAACGTCGCATGCTGCGTGTCAACGATGGTAGTAGTATGGGAAGGACAGTAAAACCGATAACCTTTTGAGTTATCAGGATAACCGATAAAGGAACATGAAATCGTTTTAGGATCCAGTTTCTTTAAGTTAGGGTTATAGACTTTTGCTTCGGCAGGGCAGCCCCATACTTTCATATATTTTAGACTCGGTTTCTTACCTGTCCAGATCTCATGAGGAGTTTTAGGGACAGATTTTGATGGAACCCTATTGAGTATATGAACGGCTGTTTTTAAGGCCTCAGTCCAAAGAAAGGTAGGTAGGTTAGTGTTGGCAAGCATACTTCTCACCATGTCCATTAAGGTTCGGTTTCTCCTTCAGCAACACCATTTTGTTGAGGAGAACCAGGCATGGTGTATTGGTTAATAATGCCATGTTCCTTACAAAAATTATGGAAAGGACCAGGAGCTTGACCAATGTCAGTATGTCTACCATAATACTCACCTCCTCTATCTGATCTCACAACTTTTATTTTACGATTAAGTTGGTTTTCAACCAAAGTTTTAAAATCAGCAAAAGTTTGTAAGGATTCAGATTTTTCTTTGATCAAATACAGGTGCATGTAACGAGAATAATCGTCAATGAATGTAATAAATGATGTATGTCCCGTGATGGATGCGGGATAGGGGCCACTTATGTCAGTATGAATTATTTCCAACAAGTTGGAACTTCTTGTGGCTCCTTTCTTATTCCCTTTAGCCATCTTCCCTTTGAGGCACTGTATACATGTTTCAAAATCACTAAAATCAAGAGAGGGTAAGATTCCATCCTTTACGAGTCGTGTCATGCGATTTCGTGAGATGTGGCCAAGACGTTTATGCCACACTGGAAAGCGGCTAAAAAGGTTCTACGATATCTGCAAGGGACCAAAGACTACAAACTAACGTATAGAAGAAGTGACAATCTAGAAGTAGTAGGTTACTCTGATTCCGACTTTGCTAAAAGCAAGGAAGATAAGAAATCTACTTCTGGGTATATTTTTATGTTAGCTGGCGGACCTATCTCTTGGCGGAGTCATAAGCAGAAACTGACTGCAACGTCCACCATGATGGCTGAATATATTGCTGTTTACAATGCCACTTGTCATGGGATGTTGATAAGGAAACCTGTGAGGGCATTAAACATTGATGCCATTGATTCGGGTTCCCAAAATAAGATGATTGATTTAGGATGGAGTAATGAATTCTTGATTGATGAATTCTTCAGAGGAAGGAGACGAATTGAGATGTTTAGGGAGGCTGTGATTATGTGTGATTAACCTAAAATTAGGTTAATTACTCTCTATTTATATAAGGAGAGTATTTTCACATTTAGTCCCTCTGGTGTTTAATTCGTGTCTCATTAGTCCTCTTAAGTCCAATCACCTAATGGGAAACCCTATAATACGTCTTTAAGAGTAAATACGTCCATCGAATATTTACTAGACATAGGGATTTCAGTTATCGTCAATTATCATATCAGGAAGGATAGATGATCAGTGACGGTCACACTAACGTGGTTCCAACACCATCTCTCAAGTGAGTATATTAAAAAAGTAGTCTTGGAAAGAAAGGTGCCAAAAGTTGATGCAGTCTCACTGCACGTATGGAATTTCTTTATTGTTTCTCTTATTTAAATTGCATTTCTTTTATTTTACTGTTTGCCTTGTGTAGGTTCATTTAGCGGAGTCATTATTCGTTTGTCTTTTACAATTCACTAAAGTAGGATTGTTACTGATGAAAACTGTCCTTGTGCTATAAAGGAATTAGAAAGAAAGGTACCATAACTCGAAACTTACTCTATTTAATTTTATTTTTTTCCAATTAATTAAATGAAACTCCCCATCACCCAATGATCTAGTGATAAAAAAAAATATATGACATCTATCGCCATCAAAAGTATGCACGGGTATTGGAAACTAGTATCTTATAAATTATAACTAAATAACAACATAACTTTATGTTGTAATACTCTGCATTAACACGGGTCATAAGTCTAGTTTACATAATACATTTGAGCTTGTACAATCTCTAATAGTGACAAGTGGTTTGTCTAGAAGACACATTACATTTGAGCTATGCACAATTTCTTGATTTATACCCTCGGACTTTAAAATTACAAAATTATTTTAATTGATCATTCTAATTATCTTTTTAAGCATGAGATCAATTCAATCACGTGAAAAAAAAAAAGATAATTAAAAAATAATAGATGAGTTATACGTGTCCACTGTCTATTATGATATTAAAAAGATTATTTTCTGTTTTTTTAAATGATGAAAAAGAACCTTCTAGTGGAAAAAAATAGAAACTAGATTACTATCAAAACTCAAAAGTAAGAGTGTTAGGGGCTGATGACGCACCCACCACCATGCAGAAGGATTCTAAACGAAGACAACCCCCAGACGGACTCCAGGCTGAGAAGATACCCAGGATATCACGCAGACTATACGAAGCTTCAGTCAAAGAAGATAAGCACGAGAAGAGTATTGCCATATCACTTCCTTAAATAAAGGAGATCGTTGCCAATAATACGGGAGGCAAAATGCATCTTCGAACTTATCCTCCAAGAAAAGCCATTATATAGGAAGGGAAAGGAAAAGAGACGGCATAAGAGAAAAACCCTAAAGCAACCTAAAACACATTTCGACCGGCGTACAAGGGAGAAGTCTCCTACCAACAGGGAATCGCCATCAAACCACCAATCTCCCTCCTTTACAAATCACAATCGGCTGTACAAATAATTGGCGCCATCCGTGGGACACCCGATCCCTACCGTAAGAATCACAGTTCACTCTGAAAAAGCCAAAATTCAAAAACTTTTAAAAAGATTCCTTTTAAAATGTACGCCGACGAATATTCAACAACCAACAAACGAAAAGATCTAGAAGAGTCGCTCATCCCATCAAGAGATCTGTGTTTCCCCGCTTTAAGAGACACAAAAGCCAGTAAAGATCCATTATTTATACAAGCCCAAATATTCAACATCTCTGTGAGAAGAGTATACATCGATAATGGAAGCGAATGCGATATAATCTATGAGCATTGCTTCCTACAATTACCAAAGGCGATCAGAGCACGAATGACGAAGTCCACAGGTCCACTCGCAGGGTTCGCTGGAGACCGTGTTTGGCCTCTAGGGGAGATAGATCTAGATGTCACCCTAGGGGAATATCCGTACTTGCTAACAGAAACATTAAGACCGGTTGGAGCATAATTTGCCCTCGGGATAAGCCAAATTAACGGAGCAAATAGGGCAGCATAAAAGTAGCAACTAGGAACAGTACAAAGAAGTTGTAACTTCCTCCTGCCATGTACTTACAAGCTCCCGAAAAATTATATATAACGATCGTAATAATTTCTAAATGCGCAAAAAATCTTAATTTGAATAGTCAAGGGGACGCCCATAAGACTTTTCAACATAATCATGAGGTAAAAACCCATGAATAAAATGCATAAGACACTCCTTCCTTATGATGGAAGTGCATAAGCATAAATGCATAAAACACTCTTTTAAGAGTGTATAAGCATAACAAAAGCAAAGAAGAAAAGAAGAAAACATCACTTCCTGACGGAAGAACGCATAATAAAAAGCCTTGAAGTACAGCGAAGCAATTATGGCAGAAACAAAGATAAGGAGCAGAGAACAACATCAACAAACAACAAGACACGTACGAAAGCAAGTCATATTATATGCCCAAGGCATCAAAAAATATATGTACAGAATACAGGGGATTAAAAGTTTACATTCCCTGAGGCCTAATATTATAAAGATCAGCCACCGAAGCATCAGGATTTGAAGAAACCTGCTGAATATAAGGGAAAGAAATATTCCTCAAGGCCTCTTCAGCAGCAACGATCCTCTCCTCAGTACCAAGAAGCCTCTCCCTCCCCCTCAAGACAATCTCTCCGCGACTCTCCATACGAAAAAGTAATAAGGCCCTTGCATCAGCCCGATTAGCCTCGATAAGCTCATCAAGGCTCTGATCAAACTCGGGGCTTGCCATCAACATACGAAAAACATGAGGAATAACACCAGAAATAACCTGGCGCATGGAGTTTGTTCTATTCTCCAACTTTAACCCCCTCGAAGCAATCCTCTCTTCCAAGTTGTTGATCACCGTAGATGGTCCAACAGCAGTTAGAGTCGCAATCCGCTCATGAGCAGCATCCAAACTTTGCGTAGCTAGGGACAAAGATTCCTGAGCATCAGCGAGCTCCCTCCGCAAAGAACTAACTAAAGAAGCATCACCTCCGCTAGACTAAGCAGCCCTTAGAGAAGCCAACTCTGCCCTATTCCTCCGCAGATCTTCCTCTAGAAAGTGCACCCTAGCACTGCTAGCCAAACCAATCATACCAGCGGCAAACAGAGCCTGGTTGGTCATCTCAGCAAGCCTTTGAGCCGGCATAGTATCCAATATAGTCCTCAAGTGATCAGGAACTAGCATGTCCAAACTCATCCGGAAAAGCTGTGGATCAGGCAGTTCATTCTAAAGAGGAATCCCTAAAACGAAGAGGTTCAGTTATAAATACAAAGAGAAACATCAATTGAAGAAAAGCATCAAACATGTAAAGCCACTTACCAGTTGTAGTAGCTCCAGTTTCTTCAACAGGCTCTTTACCAGGCCTACGCCCAGGATCAGAAGTACCGGCTAAAAGAAAGAAAGACACACAGATCAGATTTATGAAGACATAAGCAACAGAATTAAGGGAAAGCACACATACCCTGTTCAGCATTAGAAACCGGTACAGCAGTAGCAACTTCATCCCTTACTGGGGAAGAATCAAGAATAATGACAGAGGGGCCTGCAGCCATAGGGTCCGCTGCATCGGATGGACCACCGCTCACCCTCTGTCTTTTCAGAGGAGGTCAAGAACCAACAACACCAGCAAAAGGGGGACCCTCCTCATCATCATCAGAATGAGGCAGAGGCCTTCTACCAACAACCATGCCTCGAGGATTCATGGTCACAGCCTCCCTAAGCGATAACTCTACAAATACAACGTAAAGAAATAAGATGAAAGTAAAAAAGAAATTGGCAGAAAAGGTAACAATAAGAATGGTACCTTCATAACACCATATCAAGACTGGCTCATGAGGAGAACCCTCCCATGACATCGTAATGCCACAAAGATAGAGAATCACAGAAGGATAGGTAACCAACTCAAATGGTGACCTACGCACCCGATGGACTAATGGATTATCAAGAGTAACCCAATCATGCACATTATCCTCAAAAGACATACCCGACACCAACCTATCCGTACTCAACAAACCCCTAAACAGCGGATGAACATACTCCTCACTGAAAAACAAAAACCTTGGTCTCCAGTTCAACATATCAGAATCACCTATATCAAAAAATAACCTACCAGGCCTTTCCTCAACCATAACCCAACCATCACGAATACCCAGTTTGAAGAAATATCGAAACACACTCATCGATGGCTCTATCTCATAAGCACGACAAATAACGATAAACGACATTATCATGGTAATCGCTAAGGGGTGCACCACGGATAAATACAGATCGTAGTAATCAAGCAACCATAATAACCAAGGGGACAAAGAAAACCTAAGATTGCCACCGGAAAAAGGAGCGGTATACATACCTATGAATCCAGTTGGCGCATCCAGAATTGATTCCAATCGTCCCGGAACCCTAATTTCAGGATCATTGGGGCTGCAAAAGCACCGGCGAAACCATGCGACATCTTCATCAGTCATCTCTGAATACGTGGTACTAATAACCCGAAAATGATTACGATCCATAGTATGGAGAAGATAGAAAGGGGGAGAGCAGATATTTTTGAAGACAAGAAGAGAGTAGGGAGAGTGAAAAAGAAAAAACTCTTCGAAGCCGTCAAGAATAAATAGCAGACAAAAAGGATGGTTTGAAAAACCGGCGCATAAACTACCCAACCGTCGATCAGTTTTCTCCTCGGGATAGGCGCGTCCGAATTAATTCTTGATGGGATGCAAACGGGGCAAGGTAAAATTACAACTTTGCCCTTAAAAAAGAGTTCTGGAGAAGCAACGAAGCATCCAAAGACCAAAGCCCTTTCGAGCTCCGGTTAAAAAGGTACGCCATTATTTTATTCTTTGAGTTATTTATGAAGTCTAATGCGATACTCTACAGATAGACTCTCCCATCAGACTGGGGGGCTGGATGATATACCGTATACGGAGCTTTACCTCCGTATAAAAGACTGGATATGAAGGACCCTTCGTAAGCAGCGAAGGTACCAACATATTGTACTAAATAAACATTTCCGTAGCCTAAGCTACGATGTATACCTCCGTAATTCCGGAGCTCCTAAAGATAATAAATAGAGAACGGATACACATAAATCTATTCCATGTTTGTCCGACCTCCTAAGAAGGAATGAAATCAAACATCCCTATAAACAAGGACACGGTTTAAGAGTCCTAAATATATCTTCCATACTTAAAAGATATCACAAAAGGAGGAAGGGATTTACCCTAAATCCCTATCTTCCTCTCCAAGACTTTATCCTCTATATAAAGAGAGGAGGTGCCATACGGCACATCATCATCATCACCAACATTCGACTTCTGAAACCCTAACTAGCACAGATAAACCCTAAGCCCCATAAATCTTCTAAGGATAACCAACTTAAGGCATAAAGCGACTTAACTGCCCTCTGACCGGAAGGGAATCGCCAACAAAACACCTTAAACCCCTCTCACACCTTCGGTTGATTCATAGTGCGATTATTTGATCAAACATCAAGTAAAGGGAGAATATGAGGCCAAGGGAGAAACAATAAAAATGTATTTGGAAAAAGCAAATGAACTAATTGAACAATTTGGCAGCTTCAGCATTGAGCACATACGAAGAAATCAAAATAAGAAAGTTGATGCCTTAAGGAAGTTGGCCTTGTTAACGTTCGGTCACCTAGGAAAGAAGGTATTGGTAGAAGTATTAAAAGAAAGATCAATATATGAGAAAAAGGTGCATGATCTCATAAAATAAGAAGGCAAAAGCTGGATGACACCGATAACAAAATATTTGATAAGCGGAATACTTCCAGAAGACGAAAATGAAGCAAGAAAAATCCGGATAAAAGCGCCATAGTACAAATTGATAGAAGGGAACCTCTATAAAAAGGCATTCTTGAACCCATGGCTTTGTTACGTAGGACCAAAGTGTAACACCCCAACTAAGGCGGAACAATGAGATGTACAGAAAGTCTAGTATTTAAAACAAAGGGTTATAAATAACATTCACCATATCTTTATTTAATAAAAGAATTTTACAAATGCACAAGCATGTGAACCAATCCCCAAGTACAATGCGTCCACCGCACTTGGATATTAAGTCCACGAGACAATCAACAAATACGTGAAACGATATTCTACAATGATCAAGGCGGATTCCATTGCCCATCACAAGGTTTGATCTTTGACTCCAAAGTGCAATGCAAACAATCATGGTGCATACATTTCCTCAAGGCTAATGCTAAATCCTGAAAAGCATGAAGAAAAAGTGTCAACTACGAAAACGTAGTTGGTGAGTGCATAGGTTTGCAAGTAAACCTCGTTACATATCCATTTCCAAACAAACTTAGAAAATATATTATTTCATGTCAATTCACCCAAACCACATGACCGACAAAAATTCCCATATCAAACATCAAGTAAAGGGAGAATATGAGGCCAAGGGAGAAACAATAAAAATGTATTTGGAAAAAGCAAATGAACTAATTGAACAATTTGGCAGCTTCAGCATTGAGCACATACGAAGAAATCAAAATAAGAAAGTTGATGCCTTAAGGAAGTTGGCCTTGTTAACGTTCGGTCACCTAGGAAAGAAGGTATTGGTAGAAGTATTAAAAGAAAGATCAATATATGAGAAAAAGGTGCATGATCTCATAAAATAAGAAGGCAAAAGCTGGATGACACCGATAACAAAATATTTGATAAGCGGAATACTTCCAGAAGACGAAAATGAAGCAAGAAAAATCCGGATAAAAGCGCCATAGTACAAATTGATAGAAGGGAACCTCTATAAAAAGGCATTCTTGAACCCATGGCTTTGTTACGTAGGACCAAAGTGTAACACCCCAACTAAGGCGGAACAATGAGATGTACAGAAAGTCTAGTATTTAAAACAAAGGGTTATAAATAACATTCACCATATCTTTATTTAATAAAAGAATTTTACAAATGCACAAGCATGTGAACCAATCCCCAAGTACAATGCGTCCACCGCACTTGGATATTAAGTCCACGAGACAATCAACAAATACGTGAAACGATATTCTACAATGATCAAGGCGGATTCCATTGCCCATCACAAGGTTTGATCTTTGACTCCAAAGTGCAATGCAAACAATCATGGTGCATACATTTCCTCAAGGCTAATGCTAAATCCTGAAAAGCATGAAGAAAAAGTGTCAACTACGAAAACGTAGTTGGTGAGTGCATAGGTTTGCAAGTAAACCTCGTTACATATCCATTTCCAAACAAACTTAGAAAATATATTATTTCATGTCAATTCACCCAAACCACATGACCGACAAAAATTTACAGATTATTATCAATTTCAAAATCATCAATCATCATCCAAAGATCCTTCTCACATCCTAATTCAAAATCAACATAAACTAGTATAAATCTAAGCATGCATGTTAAGATCTAACACTTTTGAACAAGATCAAGCTATAAACTTTAATCTAACTTTTGAAAATATCATTCTTGATGAAAAATCAAAGAAATATAAGAGTGTTCTATTTCATAGAAAACCATTTTTATGAAATGTTGGCTACTGTTTTGGGGTTAAACCGAATTATTTGGACCCTCCTGATTTTTATACAATAACCTATATGTGTCCACTTATTTTGTAATTTTTGGATTAATTTATAAAGAATGTTTACTACCTCTAACTATTTTTATAAATGGAAGTGGTCAAAACAGTCACTGTTTTGCATACACGAAAGTTTTATAAAAGTTCTTTGGGTTTCGCTCTTAATAAAAATTCCATGATTTTATTTTATGTTTAGGACACATTGAAATTACTTTACACCAAGTATGGCCTCCTGGAACCTTATGGATTAGGAGATAAAAATTGTTAAAGTTGGTAAAATATTCAGACAAAAATACAGTTTTGACCCGTTTTAGTAGAAAAATCGTATCTTTTGTTTTGTTCAGTATTTTTGGGTGATTCCAGTTGGTGGTTAAACTTAACTCGTTTATCTACAACTTTTATTTTGAAAGTTTTGCTTGAAACGGCCCTCACATGCTCAGTTTATCCGTTCCAAGACAGAAGATGGATTCTGTCAGAAGGTGTTTTGGTTAACACAACCCACCAATGACCATTCTTGCTTAATTAACACTTGAGTTTATCATTTACAAGATTAATACTTTATTTTGTAGCTCTTAACATCAAATTTACAGATTATTATCAATTTCAAAATCATCAATCATCATCCAAAGATCCTTCTCACATCCTAATTCAAAATCAACATAAACTAGTATAAATCTAAGCATGCATGTTAAGATCTAACACTTTTGAACAAGATCAAGCTATAAACTTTAATCTAACTTTTGAAAATATCATTCTTGATGAAAAATCAAAGAAATATAAGAGTGTTCTATTTCATCATTTTTATGAAATGTTGGCTACTGTTTTGGGGTTAAACCGAATTATTTGGACCCTCCTGATTTTTATACAATAACCTATATGTGTCCACTTATTTTGTAATTTTTGGATTAATTTATAAAGAATGTTTACTACCTCTAACTATTTTTATAAATGGAAGTGGTCAAAACAGTCACTGTTTTGCATACACGAAAGTTTTATAAAAGTTCTTTGGGTTTCGCTCTTAATAAAAATTCCATGATTTTATTTTATGTTTAGGACACATTGAACTTACTTTCCACCAAGTATGGACTCCTGGAACCTTATGGATTAGGAGATAAAAATTGTTAAAGTTGGTAAAATATTCAGACAAAAATACAGTTTTGACCCGTTTTAGTAGAAAAATCGTATCTTTTGTTTTGTTCAGTATTTTTGGGTGATTCCAGTTGGTGGTTAAACTTAACTCGTTTATCTACAACTTTTATTTTGAAAGTTTTGCTTGAAACGGCCCTCACATGCTCAGTTTATCCGTTCCAAGACAGAAGATGGATTCTGTCAGAAGGTGTTTTGGTTAACACAACCCACCAATGACCATTCTTGCTTAATTAACACTTGAGTTTATCATTTACAAGATTAATACTTTATTTTGTAGCTCTTAACATCAAATTTACAGATTATTATCAATTTCAAAATCATCAATCATCATCCAAAGATCCTTCTCACATCCTAATTCAAAATCAACATAAACTAGTATAAATCTAAGCATGCATGTTAAGATCTAACACTTTTGAACAAGATCAAGCTATAAACTTTAATCTAACTTTTGAAAATATCATTCTTGATGAAAAATCAAAGAAATATAAGAGTGTTCTATTTCATAGAAAACCATTTTTATGAGACCCATTTAGCAAATATACAACAAATCTTACAACTACCAACTCTTGGGTCTTGTTCTTGTTGAATCATTGAATCCTTTCTCTAGATCTTTACATGCATGAACATGTGAGATAAGGATCTATCAACTTTGCCCTCATTGAGTTTATTTCAAGAAGAAAAATCAAAGAAAAACATGAGTTTTACAAAGAACTTTTGATAAAAGAACATTTGAGAAGATAAACTAGTTAAAGAGTTTGTAAATCAACCTTGATGAACTCGAAATGGGGGCTGTTTTGGGCAGCCAAACTCACGACCATATGACCCCAAAATGGACTCCTTAGCTTGCTTTAACACACCCTTGAATGATCTAGCATGAACCCTTATTATTATAGTTGATTTACTTAAGATTTTTGGGCTCTAGCTTGTGTTGTATGGATCGAAAATGAGAAGAAGAGGATGAGAGAAAAGTGCAGAAAATTTGAGAGGAAAAGAGAGAGAAAGAGATAGGTTTGTGTGTGAAAAATTAATTGGAAGTTGGGGAGTGAAAGAGTGATTAAAGTGTGAAGGAATGGTTGGAGTGTAAGCTTGGGTTGTGTTGTCTTGGATTAGTGCAAGAGAAATCCTCTAGCCTCCCATTGATTGGGCACTTCGGCCATGGGGAAGTGGGGAGGGCTGAATTGTGTCTTCAAAATTCAAAATGTGTGTTTAATTTTGTAGTTGAATAATGTATGTGTATGTGCTTTTAGTTTAGATGCATTCATAAAGGTTTTGTTATTATTTTCCTAGTGTTTTCAAGGCAAAATTTTGTGGGTATATATATACATATGTGTGCCGTGTATATATATATATATATACATTACTTAATCCCATTATTTATAAACTTGTATGTTACTTAATCCCATTATTATATATATATATATATATATATATATATATATATATATATATATATATATATATATATATATATATATATATATATATATATATATATATATATATATATATATATATATATATATATATATATATATATATATATATATATATATATATATATATATATATATATATATATATATATATATATATATATATATATATATATATATATATATATATATATATATATATATATATATATATATATATATATATATATATATATATATATATATATATATATATATATATATATATATATATATATATATATATATATATATATATATATATATATATATATATATATATATATATATATATATATATATATATATATATATATATATATATATATATATATATATATATATATATATATATATATATATATATATATATATATATATATATATATATATATATATATATATATATATATATATATATATATATATATATATATATATATATATATATATATATATATATATATATATATATATATATATATATATATATATATATATATATATATATATATATATATATATATATATATATATATATATATATATATATATATATATATATATATATATATATATATATATATATATATATATATATATATATATATATATATATATATATATATATATATATATATATATATATATATATATATATATATATATATATATATATATATATATATATATATATATATATATATATATATATATATATATATATATATATATATATATATATATATATATAAATATATATTAATATATATATATATATATATATTATATATATATTATATATATATATATATATATATCTTTTATACATACTATATATTAAAGTACATATATATATAAATATATATATATATACATATGTGTGTATATATATATATATATATACATACTTTTGTGTTTTAAAAATTGTTACTTAATCCCATTATTTATAAACTTGTATTTATATTAGACATATATATACTTATTATTATTCAAGCACTTTTATGAACATTTTGGTTTATGAATATATTATGAGATAGTCATTTTATTTTCATGTCACATTTACTTAAATTGGCTTGGTGATTGAATTGTTGGACATTTTGTAAGATTTATTGACTTTGTCACAAGTTGTGAGTCTTACATTATTATTTATATAACTTGACTTCTTGAAATGAAGTTTTTGGTTTATTGACATTTCACCAAGTTCAGTTAGAACTAATTTATAGCTTGAGATTGTCTTGAATGATTATAGTTATTGTTTATGGCAAATCTAAGATAGCTAGTCATCTATGGTATTTCATTGAGCTAGAGGGCAGTTATCACTATGCCTTAAATGTCTAAAAGGTCAAATCTCTTAATATAACTCTAGGGATAGATACCTAGACAAATCTAAGTACATTGTCCTAGTCGGAAATTGAGGGTTGTTACATCATTACCCCCTTAACTGAAACTTCGTCCTCGAAGTTCGATCATTCATACGGTAGTAAAAATGGATAGACCAACAGTATGGGTGTCTACACGGAGACATAAAATGTGTGAAAGTCAAACAAGATTTTATCACGATTCTTGGTTTCTTGCGAGCTTTTAACTCTAGGGTTGGGGGCATCTATTCCTCGGTTCCCTAAAATTCCTCTTGATTAGAAACTTCGAAAAAGAGAAAGGTTACGAATGTCGCTCACTTCTTGAGACGACTGGAGATTAATCGCATGTAATCGTTGCGGGCTGTCAATCTTGACTAGATCAATACTAAATAATGGGATGATAATAAGAATGGCAATACGGAGGTGTAAAATGAGCAAACGGCTCGTAACGTGAGTTACAATAAAATAGTGAGAGACGTTGGGATATCGATCGTTGGTGGCTATTCATTTCCATTGTTACTTTGCATATTTTCCTTTATCGTCTTCTACCCCAATTAAAGAATCGTTCCAATAGCTTCTCGCCCACTTTCATCCTTCTTTGGTTTGACGTTGGACACGCTTGCCGCTTCTTGAAAATATTGGCGTCGTTTGTGACTAATCACTTGTTAAGGGATTACCCCTTTAACAAAAGTGATACTAACTGAGGTGCCGAGTTGCACTAAAATTGCAAAGGTACATCTTCGTAGTATCTCATTTTAGGGTTTTCTAGTGTTTTCTTTGTTATTTTATGGCGTGCAAGGAAATCATGAATTGGTTGATGATAGTTCCATCTTACTCCTCATACTCACCTTTGTCTTTTCAACTTCGTCCTTATTTTCCCAAAGTCACCTCTTTCATTATTCGCTAATTCATATCGTCACCAATTTCTCTTGCTTTTGCCGATATTGGCTTTCAAATCGTTTTAAGGTACCTTTAATTACCTCTTTTTTTACGCTAGAAGGACCATTATCTATGACTCATCACCGACAAATCTCTTTTAACATTGCACATATAACCTATTCGGTTTCTTTGCTATACCTACGCATTCCTCTTGATAGGATTTGCACAATCCTTATGCTCACAAATAATCATATCACATCCTCACCGTCTTGGAAAGACTAACACTTCAAGCCCTTTTTAGTATGGATCCCTTCTCAAGGACAATCCTTCTTAGGTCCTTTCAGACCTCTACAAAACTTCCAATGACCTTGCTTTCTAAAGCCTCATATCTATTTTTAGTTTTCTAGGCTAAGCTTCTTTTCAAGTACACTAGCCTAATGTTCTTAGGAATTGTAATGTAACATAATTTAGGTGAAGCTTCACACCTCGTCCTTTTCTCAACCATTTAGTTTTCTCCATTTTTCTTTCGTGTTCTTATGGATCACCATACACCTTATTATTTTGCCACTTAGATGCGTCCTTTCCTAGAGTGATCGTGGTTTTGAATGTAGCGCGCGCAGTCGCTTAGTCTTTGTAGTTACCTCAGGGGTACTTGTCACATCATGCTGCTACGGATCCTTTAATCCTAACTCATCACAGATGCGTGTTATCCTTGTCATGCTTCCGTTCAAACGTTTCATGACTAGCCCTTCCCGGAGTTTGTTAGTGGTTTGAAACTCAGTTCAGCGGCCAACTTCCTTGATCGTTGTGGTGGTATGTGTCGTGACTTCTACCGTCGTATTTCTTATTTGCTTTCACTACTAGCTTAGCGATTTCATGTTGTTTTCCTTCTTCACTTTTCTTGGGCGCACTCCTTCGTGGGTCGATGGTCCTTGACGATTCACCATGTGTTGCGAAATATTTCTCACCCAATTTCATCTTGTTTTAGCTTACCTCCATTTGACCGTTGACCTGGAGGAGATAACCATCACAGGTCATCGTGCTTCCTCTACTTATCGACCATACTTCTCCTCCTTGGTAAAGCCAGCCTCCATCAGGCGTTAAGCGTATACCGCCTTCTCTAAGCTCGGTTGATATGCTCTACTAATAGTTTGTCTTTTGATAAAGGTTTTCCAATAGGTATTTAAAGTATAACGCGTGGAGCGCCATAAAGATGAACACCTTCAGAACTACATCTTGTAGATGACGTCAATACCTTCACTTTACTGTTTGGGTTAATCGCCTTCTTTACTTTACTTTCTACTTCATATCTCTTTCAATGACGCTAGTGAGTACTCTTCTTGAAAGATAGAGTAAAATCTTGCGTTTCATACTCCTTGTTCGAGTATTTTCCTTGTTGCGATTACCCCCTTAACATTTTTCTTCTAGAAAATGTAAGGGATTTCATGCTTTACGTTTCATCTTGCTTTCTCCTCAAGCAAGCTCATTAGCCACCTTCTTAACTAGGTTCCTTAAATCACCTTGCTTTCTTACGTTCTTTGGCAGTCTTCAATCCGCCAAATCTTCTTATCATTCTCAACGACCTTCAATTCGCCAGATTTCCTAATCCTACTTTTAACTACTCTTGTCCTCCAGAGTAGTCCCAAATCATTTTTCATTTATCTTCCAATCACGGGGGTCACATAATTCTTATATTACTTCTTATCCTCCTTAATTACATCTTCGCTCCAACGGTAACTCTGGAATTTCCTCTAATTACCGCCGAGGCTCCATTTTTACATGGATAGAAGGACCTTCAATTCCTTCACCAATTTGAGGCCTCGGTTCAATTGCCTCTACACTCGCTCACATATAGACCATATCCAAGGCATCGCTTTCATTGGGTATACTAGTCTATAGTATCTTCTATACTATACTTCTCTAACTCGCTAGTTTTCTGAACTTCCTTGTATCGAGTAGGTCCTTTTCTTAACGTTGTTGCGAGTGGGTGGTGTTAGTTATTTGGTCTCACCACTTTTCAGGTATTGCGTCGAGTCGTCCGTGGATCGAGGGAATCGTAAATCTTTGGAAAAGAAGAACCATGCTTTCATCGTGTTTGGTCCCCAAGATTGTCGAATTTCACTTGGTTAGTTTTAATGTAGAAATGGGGAGTAAGAGTTCATAGCGATAATAAGACGACAACTCAAATTAATATTCTTAGGTGAGTTAAAAGGGTTGCTTCAACGTTGCTTGTGAAAATTTGCTTCCTTGTACTTTGATTGACACACAACATATCTTGCACGTCCTACGTTATGTACGTGACCCAATAGCATCTTCTATGCGATAAAGTTATCCCAAGTCTTCCACATATGGACGACTGGTGTCTCAACTGTTTTTCGCGTCCCTTGATGTCGCAACGAGAGAGTGGGTACTACTTACTCGAATTTGCCTTTACTGAGTATTGCGTAAATGAATTGTATATTGTTAGGTTACTAACTTTTGAAGAGAAGCGGTGGTGGTCATTACTTTGAATAATCAAGGATATAGAGTTTGGTTTCGAATGAATGAAATAGGAAATATAAAAACAAACGAGTCATTAAGGCTCGAATCAGACTCCTTGCGCGGTTTAAAGAAATCACTTCTATGTCTTTCGTTGCCCAATGGACTCCAACTTTTACATTGACATTCAACTTTCACATTGCACATTACAACTTTCACTTTGATATTACAACTTTCACATTGCACATTACAACTTTCACATTGCACATTACAACTTTCACATTGCACATTACAACTTTCACATTGCACATTTCAACTTTCACATTGCACATTACAACTTTCACATTGCACATTACAACTTTCACATTGCACATTACAACTTTCACATTGCACATTACAACTTTCACATTGCACATTACAACTTTCACATTGCACATTACAACTTTCACATTGCATATTACAACTTTCACATTGCACATTACAACTTTCACATTGCACATTACAACTTTCACATTGCACACTACAACTTTCACATTGCACATTACAACTTTCACATTGCACATTACAACTTTCACATTGCACATTACAACTTTCACATTGCACACTACAACTTTCACATTGCACATTACAACTTTCACATTGCATATTTCAACTTTCACATTGCACATTACAACTTTCACATTGCACATTACAACTTTCACATTGCACATTACAACTTTCACATTGCACATTACAACTTTCACATTGCACATTACAACTTTCACATTGCACATTACAACTTTCACATTGCACATTACAACTTTCACATTGCACATTACAACTTTCACATTGCACATTACAACTTTCACATTGCACATTACAACTTTCACATTGCACATTACAACTTTCACATTGCACATTACAACTTTCACATTGCACATTACAACTTTCACATTGCACATTACAACTTTCACATTGCACATTACAACTTTCACATTGCACATTACAACTTTCACATTGCACATTACAACTTTCACATTGCACATTACAACTTTCACATTGCACATTACAACTTTCACATTGCACATTACAACTTTCACATTGCACATTACAACTTTCACATTGCACATTACAACTTTCACATTGCACATTACAACTTTCACATTGCACATTACAACTTTCACATTGCACATTACAACTTTCACATTGCACATTACAACTTTCACATTGCACATTACAACTTTCACATTGCACATTACAACTTTCACATTGCACATTACAACTTTCACATTGCACATTACAACTTTCACATTGCACATTACAACTTTCACATTGCACATTACAACTTTCACATTGCACATTACAACTTTCACATTGCACATTACAACTTTCACATTGCACATTACAACTTTCACATTGCACATTACAACTTTCACATTGCACATTACAACTTTCACATTGCACATTACAACTTTCACATTGCACATTACAACTTTCACATTGCACATTACAACTTTCACATTGCACATTACAACTTTCACATTGCACATTACAACTTTCACATTGCACACAACTTTCACATTGCACATTACAACTTTCACATTGCACATTACAACTTTCACATTGCACATTACAACTTTCACATTGCACATTACAACTTTCACATTGCACATTACAACTTTCACTTTGCATATTACAACTTTCACATTGCACATTACAACTTTCACATTGCACATTACAACTTTCACATTGCACACTACAACTTTCACATTGCACATTACAACTTTCACATTGCACATTACAACTTTCACATTGCACATTACAACTTTCACATTGCACATTACAACTTTCACATTGCACATTACAACTTTCACATTGCACATTACAACTTTCACATTGCACATTACAACTTTCACATTGCACACTACAACTTTCACATTGCACATTACAACTTTCACATTGCACATTACAACTTTCACATTGCACATTACAACTTTCACATTGCACATCACAACTTTCACATTGCACATCAAACTTTCACATTGCACATTACAACTTTCACATTGCACATTACAACTTTCACATTGCACATTACAACTTTCACATTGCACATTACAACTTTCACATTGCACATTACAACTTTCACATTGCACATTACAACTTTCACATTGCACATTACAACTTTCACATTGCACATTACAACTTTCACATTGCACATTACAACTTTCACATTGCACATTACAACTTTCACATTGCACATTACAACTTTCACATTGCACATTACAACTTTCACATTGCACATTACAACTTTCACATTGCACATTACAACTTTCACATTGCACATTACAACTTTCACATTGCACACTATAAGCTTTCACATTGCACATTACAACTTTCACATTGCACATTACAACTTTCACATTGCACATTACAACTTTCACATTGCACATTACAACTTTCACATTGCACATTACAACTTTCACATTGCACATTACAACTTTCACATTGCACATTACAACTTTCACATTGCACATTACAACTTTCACATTGCACATTACAACTTTCACATTGCACATTACAACTTTCACATTGCACATTACAACTTTCACATTGCACATTACAACTTTCACATTGCAATCAAATCATGCCCAAATTCACATGTTATAGCATAGAGTAGCATGTATCAACGAATACCTTTCAACCTTATATTCATTTCACTTCTAATGTGCATAAGGGGAATCCTACTTGACTAGCATAATCCTTAAGTAAAGCAAGTCTCGGATAGTTATATATGCTTAGGTGAATGTCTAAATGCAACAAGTATTCTCATAAAAAAAAGGATTTAAAAAAAAAAAAAAAAAAAAAAAAAAAAAAAAAAAAAAAAAAAAAAAAAAAAAAAAAAAAAAAAAAAAAAAAAAAAAAAAAAAAAAAAAAAAAAAAAAAAAAAAAAAAAAAAAAAAAAAAAAAAAAAAAAAAAAAAAAAAAAAAAAAAAAAAAAAAAAAAAAAAAAAAAAAAAAAAAAAAAAAAAAAAAAAAAAAAAAAAAAAAAAAAAAAAAAAAAAAAAAAAAAAAAAAAAAAAAAAAAAAAAAAAAAAAAAAAAAAAAAAAAAAAAAAAAAAAAAAAAAAAAAAAAAAAAAAAAAAAAAAAAAAAAAAAAAAAAAAAAAAAAAAAAAAAAAAAAAAAAAAAAAAAAAAAAAAAAAAAAAAAAAAAAAAAAAAAAAAAAAAAAAAAAAAAAAAAAAAAAAAAAAAAAAAAAAAAAAAAAAAAAAAAAAAAAAAAAAAAAAAAAAAAAAAAAAAAAAAAAAAAAAAAAAAAAAAAAAAAAAAAAAAAAAAAAAAAAAAAAAAAAAAAAAAAAAAAAAAAAAAAAAAAAAAAAAAAAAAAAAAAAAAAAAAAAAAAAAAAAAAAAAAAAAAAAAAAAAAAAAAAAAAAAAAAAAAAAAAAAAAAAAAAAAAAAAAAAAAAAAAAAAAAAAAAAAAAAAAAAAAAAAAAAAAAAAAAAAAAAAAAAAAAAAAAAAAAAAAAAAAAAAAAAAAAAAAAAAAAAAAAAAAAAAAAAAAAAAAAAAAAAAAAAAAAAAAAAAAAAAAAAAAAAAAAAAAAAAAAAAAAAAAAAAAAAAAAAAAAAAAAAAAAAAAAAAAAAAAAAAAAAAAAAAAAAAAAAAAAAAAAAAAAAAAAAAAAAAAAAAAAAAAAAAAAAAAAAAAAAAAAAAAAAAAAAAAAAAAAAAAAAAAAAAAAAAAAAAAAAAAAAAAAAAAAAAAAAAAAAAAAAAAAAAAAAAAAAAAAAAAAAAAAAAAAAAAAAAAAAAAAAAAAAAAAAAAAAAAAAAAAAAAAAAAAAAAAAAAAAAAAAAAAAAAAAAAAAAAAAAAAAAAAAAAAAAAAAAAAAAAAAAAAAAAAAAAAAAAAAAAAAAAAAAAAAAAAAAAAAAAAAAAAAAAAAAAAAAAAAAAAAAAAAAAAAAAAAAAAAAAAAAAAAAAAAAAAAAAAAAAAAAAAAAAAAAAAAAAAAAAAAAAAAAAAAAAAAAAAAAAAAAAAAAAAAAAAAAAAAAAAAAAAAAAAAAAAAAAAAAAAAAAAAAAAAAAAAAAAAAAAAAAAAAAAAAAAAAAAAAAAAAAAAAAAAAAAAAAAAAAAAAAAAAAAAAAAAAAAAAAAAAAGAAAAAAAATATCAATCGATTAATCATTCATCATACCAAAACCATTCGGTCATCAATACTTCAATATCGCCAATTTCAACAACTTTCGAGATTCCATATAAGGTCCAATACCCAAACCGTATGTTCAATCCATAATATCCAACCATAAGTAATAATCAATAATATTTAGCCAAAGGCATAATTCGATGAGTTTGTCTTGAGCCACTACTAAGACCCTTTTACGTCCAAATAATAATAATGATGATATGTCCCGAAGATATGATAACAGTAGCACATGCTGTCAATCACGTGCAATAATAATAATGAATGGGTCGTGCCATGGAGACGACCAATAATATATAAAGTAGATTAGAGCACCCCATGACCGACACCGTTGAAGGCGGCCACGTAGGCGGCCAATCAACCTGTCGCCACTGATGTGAGTGAGGGGACGAATCCTAGTTGCGCAAACCTCTAACTACAGGCCTCAATGAGTTAATTCACACGTAGGCGGCCAATCAACCTGTCGCCACTGATGTGAGTGAGGGGACGAATCCTAGTTGCGCAAACCTCTAACTACAGGCCTCAATGAGTTAATTACACGTAGGCCCATCAACCGACACCTTCAGAATTTTCTGTTTTTACTTCACATTTTTATGAAATGTTGGCTACTGTTTTGGGGTTAAAACGAATTATTTGGACCCTCCTGATTTTTATACAATAACCTATATGTGTCCACTTATTTTGTAATTTTTGGATTAATTTATAAAGAATGTTTACTAGCTCTAACTATTTTTATAAATGGAAGTGATCAAAACAGTCACTGTTTTGTATACACGAAAGTTTTATAAAAGTTCTTTGGGTTTCGCTCTTAATAAAAATTCCATGATTTTATTTTATGTTTAGGACACATTGAACTTACTTTCCACAAGTATGGCCTCCTGGAACCTTATGGATTAGGAGATAAAAATTGTTAAAGTTGGTAAAATATTCAGATAAAAATACAGTTTTGACCCGTTTTAGTAGAAAAATCGTATCTTTTGTTTTGTTCAGTATTTTTGGGTGATTCCAGTTGGTGGTTAAACTTAACTCGTTTATCTACAACTTTTATTTTGAAAGTTTTGCTTGAAACGGCCCTCACATGCTCAGTTTATCCGTTCCAAGACAGAAGATGGATTCTGTCAGAAGGTGTTTTGGTTAACACAACCCACCAATGACCATTCTTGCTTAATTAACACTTGAGTTTATCATTTACAAGATTAATACTTTATTTTGTAGCTCTTAACATCAAATTTACAGATTATTATCAATTTCAAAATCATCAATCATCATCCAAATATCCTTCTCACATCCTAATTCAAAATCAACATAAACTAGTATAAATCTAAGCATGCATGTTAAGATCTAACACTTTTGAACAAGATCAAGCTATAAACTTTAATCTAACTTTTGAAAATATCATTCTTGATGAAAAATCACAGAAATATAAGAGTGTTCTATTTCATAGAAAACCATTTTTATGAGACCCATTTAGCAAATATACAACAAATCTTACAACTACCAACTCTTGGGTCTTGTTCTTGTTGAATCATTAAATCCTTTCTCTAGATCTTTACATGCATGAACATGTGAGATAAGGATCTATCAACTTTGCCCTCATTGAGTTTATTTCAAGAAGAAAAATCAAAGAAAAACATGAGCTTTACAAAGAACTTTTGATAAAAGAACATTTGAGAAGATAAACTAGTTAAAGAGTTTGTAAATCAACCTTGATGAACTCGAAATGGGGGCTGTTTTGGGCAGCCAAACTCACGACCATATGACCCCAAAATGGACTACTTAGCTTGCTTTAACACACCCTTGAATGATCTAGCATGAACCCTTATTATTATAGTTGATTTACTTAAGATTTTTGGGCTCTAGCTTGTGTTGTATGGATCGAAAATGAGAAGAAGAGGAGGAGAGAAAAGTGCAGAAAATTTGAGAGGAAGAGAGAGAGAAAGAGATAGGTTTGTGTGTAGAAAATTTGAGAGGAAAAGAGAGAGAAAGAGATAGGTTTGTGTGTGAAAAATTAATTGGAAGTTGGGGAGTGAAAGAGTGATTAAAGTGTGAAGGAATGGTTGGAGTGTAAGCTTGGGTTGTGTTGTCTTGGATTAGTGCAAGAGAAATCCTCTAGCCTCCCATTGATTGGGCACTTCGGCCATGGGGAAGTGGGGAGGGCTGAATTGTGTCTTCAAAATTCAAAATGTGTGTTTAATTTTGTAGTTGAATAATGTATGTGTATGTGCTTTTAGTTTAGATGCATTCATAAAGGTTTTGTTATTATTTTCCTAGTGTTTTCAAGGCAAAATTTTGTGGGTATATATATACATATGTGTGCCGTGTATATATATATATATACATATTTTTGTGTTTTAAAAATTGTTACTTAATCCCATTATTTATAAACTATATATACATATGTGTATATATATATATATACATACTTTTGTGTTTTAAAAATTGTTACTTAATCCCATTATTTATAAACTTGTATTTATATTAGACATATATATACTTATTATTATTCAAGCACTTTTATGAACATTTTGGTTTATGAATATATTATGAGATAGTCATTTTATTTTCATGTCACATTTACTTAAATTGGCTTGGTGATTGAATTGTTGGACATTTTGTAAGATTTATTGACTTTGTCACAAGTTGTGAGTCTTACATTATTATTTATATAACTTGACTTCTTGAAATGAAGTTTTTGGTTCATTGACATTTCACCAAGTTCAGTTAGAACTAATTTATAGCTTGAGATTGTCTTGAATGATTATAGTTATTGTTTATGGCAAATCTAAGATAGCTAGTCATCTATGGTATTTCATTGAGCTAGAGGGCAGTTATCACTATGCCTTAAATGTCTAAAAGGTCAAATCTCTTAATATAACTCTAGGGATAGATACCTAGACAAATCTAAGTACATTGTCCTAGTCGGAAATTGAGGGTTGTTACACAAAGCAAGCAGAGACAATCATTTTCGAGATCCATGAGGGGATATGTAGCTTACATGCAGGGACCAGGTCGGTCGCAACAAAAGCATTACGTCTAGGGTATTTTTGGTGAACAATGCACCAAGACGCAGCCAAGCTACTACAAACTTGTGAGGCATGCCAGCTACACGCAAATGTTCCCAGACTCCCAAAGCATGATATGATATCAGTAACTTCCGCATGGCCCTTCACAAAATGGGGGATTGACATTGTAGGACCCCTACCAAAAGCACCAGGGAAGGTAAAGTTCCTAATCGTAGCGATCGACTATTTCACAAAATGGGTGGAGGCTAAAACAGTGGCAACAATAAGCGGGAAAGCAATCGAGAATTTCGTCTGGGAATACATAATATATCGATTCGGATTACCAAAAACAATTGTTTCGGATAATGGAAAGCAATTTGCTGAAGGAACGTTTCTGAAGATGTGTAAAAGGTTCAATATAACCCAATCCTTCACATTTGTATATCACCCGCAGGGTAATGGACAAGTAGAAGCAATAAATAAGCAAATAGTAAAAGGAATGGAGAAAAGGCTGGGTCGTAGTCACACTGGCTGGGTAGATGAATTACCATTGGTATTGTGGGCGCACCGTACAACACCCAAACAAAGAAATGGAGAAACCCCATTCTCTTTAGCATTTGGATCAGAAGCCGTTCTCCCAACAGAAATACAAGTATCCACCTGCCGAACGTCAAGCATACAAGAAGAGGACAACGATACAGAAATGCGTGTTAACTTAGATCTCCTAGAAGAAAGAAGAGAGGTCACGTCAATCAGAGAGGCTACGTATAAGCAAAGAATTGAGAAGTATTATAATAAAATAGTTCACCCAGACAGCTTTAAAGCCGGAGACTACGTCCTAAGACTCAACAGCGCATGTCAAGTCGAATACCAAGGAAAAATGGGACCAACCTGAGAAGGACCATACAAGATAGACACCGTCATCGGAAGTGGTGCATACAAGCTCTCAACAATGGATGATAAACCCGTTAGCCGAACGTGGAACGCAACTAATTTGCGTAAGTTTTATTGCTAAAAATGCAAATTCTATTATTTTCTAATAAAAGTGCACTAATTATCAAAATTAAAGGCCTGAAATATTAAACATGGTGGGGACGCCTGCCACAACTAATATATGCACGAATAACACAGTACAACATAAAAAAGAAGGCAACAACCCTTCAATGCATATAAAAAAAAACAGCGACAAACAGCCAAAATTAAAACCCGGATGAAGAATCCGGACACAACTTGTCAACATCAAAATCTTCACCAGCAGTTTGATCAACGAGAGATTTGCCAGCGCGAGGGTTCACAACAGTCAGATGATGCACGAAAGGAATTACATCGGTCATCACTTTTCTATATTTAGCCTAAAGTGAAGACATCTCAGAACGAAGCAACTGCAACTGGTTTTCTTTCTCCAACATACCATCTCGAGCCACCTGCAACTGGATATCTTTAATAACAAGAGAACACTTCAATTCATGAAGGTCAGAACAACGGCCACCAACATCAGATTCAGCAACAGGATTTTGGACACGATTAGCATCTTCAATTCTTCAAAGCGCTGCTTCAACGCCTCCAGATCTGATTCCAATCGGCGAGTTTTTATCATACCGAAATACGAACCAGATCCGATCTTGAATTTCTTGCCGATAGTCTTTATCCGACCATGCTTACAAAAGACGCTTCTCTTTTTATGATAACCTCACTTCACTGGAAATAATTCAGAAAGTTTGTGAGAAATTTAAGAAGGCGGCTGATATAAAGATAGGTCTTCAACAACAAAAGCTAGATCTACCGTCCAGTCATATCGAGATACGAGACCCACTATCATTAATTTACGAAAAGGCCCAGCAAATATGTATAATATTCAAGTATCGCCCCTTCCAAGACCCTCCAGAAGACAGCCCACACCCAGAGACACAAGAGATGGATTCCAAGAAGACTAACAACATGACCTTGGCAACTCATATCATTAGTCTGGGGGGCTTGATGACGTACCCACCACCACGCAGAAGGATTCTAAACGAAGACAACCCCCAGACGGACTCCAGACTGAGAAGATACCCAGGATATCACGCAGACTATACGAAGCTTCGGTCAAAGAAGATAAGCACGAGAAGAGTATTGCTATATCACTTCCTTAAATAAATGAGATCATTGCCAAGAATACAGGAGGGAAAGCGCGTCTTCGAACTTATCCTCCAAGAAAAGCCATTATATAAGGAAGGGAAGGAAAATGAGACGGCATAAGAGAAAAACCCTAAAGCAACCTAAAACACATTTCGACCGGCGTACAAGGGAGAAGTCTCCTACCAACAGGGAATCGCCATCAAACCACCAATCTCCCTCCCTTTTTACAAATCACAATCGGCTGTACAACCAGGGGCGTTTGATTCACAGAATGTTTTTAGATTAATGAAATCTCTCGATGGAAATGGAATTTGAAGGAATGAAATTTGTCAGAATATTTTTGATTTTTTAAAGATTCAAGTGACGAATGGAAGTATATTCCTTTCCCCCATCCCTCAGAAGATTTCATCAAATAAAAGAATGTTTACATTTCAATGGAATAAATTCCTTTATCTTTGAATAACCAAACAAACTAATTCCATCAGAATATATGAACCAAACACGATTTTAGATAATTATAGGCTACAATTTGTAGCCCGAAATCATACTTGTGCGGTTGTTGCCCACAGCCCCACAGAGAGCGGATATACAGACATATACAGTCATCAGATATTCAAATGTGAATATACCTGTTCATTTAGTTTAGAAGCGGCCCACTGCGTTAATTAAAGTAAAACCCAACCTCCTACTCTAAGCCTTTTATTCACAACATTTAAAGCCCAAGTTTTGAGCCCATATCCAAAACTAATCTTATATTATGGGAATTGATATCAGCACCCTTTTTTTATACATCTACAATTATATACAATATTTATAACAGCCTATACAAGTCAATTTTCCATGATTGTAGTGAAAATGTCAAAATAAATGATATGATTATATGAATATCACCTCCCTTATCTTATATGTTACCATGTCTTGTTTTTTTTTTCTTCAGAAAATGCTTCAGCCTTCAAGGAGTTGAAAAGTACGTGTCTTTGATCACCGACGATATAGGGGTCAAGAATTATAATTTACGTTCTTTCCAACAGACTTCATCATCATGTTACTGAAATTCATATATATTAAAAGTTTAAAACACATCTACATCAATATGGAAACTTAGGTATGAGCTGAAATACCTAAACAAAAATATTTAATCTATTTTATTTTCTACGAAGATAAGAATTACTCTCTCTGTCCCATTAGAAGTGTCTTATTTTGAATTTTCAAAGTCTTTATTTATAAACTTTGACCATATATATAATTTTTTGTGTTATATAAAACTTGATGAAAAATTATACCATTGAAAACACTTCAAAAACACAATCAATTCATATAAGTTTCATCAAGTATTATCTAACACAAAAAAAATCATTTATGGTCAAAGTTAGAAAGATTAAACTTTGAAAATTTAAAACATAACCCTTTTAATAGGACACAACACCAAAAAACCATTTCAATGTATTGAAAAGGAAATCACACTTACACGTTTTTCTTTAGATAATTCATTTGATAATAATATAGAATATACCTTTCAAAAACAACAAAGTTAACACGTCAGATATTTTAACATCCCCCATCACCACAAGTCTACACCTAATTGGACCATTTGGCACATAGTATCTTATCTCTTTTGTCTTTTTTATACACCCCACATACAAACGTGTCCATACTTTCTTCACCAGTTTCTTCTTTCCTTTTGGTCAATCAAAATAAAAGTAGTAGGGACCTCCCCAAACATCACTCCATTTATTACCTACCAATTCCCACTTCCATTAATATCCATCCCCATTCATGCTTATACACACTTGTACTTTTGTTTCTATACAACTCTTTTCATAACATGTACATACAGATTTCATAAACATTCTAGTATCTATTTGTGTTTTCTCCCTTTATCTATTAGTGAAATACAATATATGTGTGAATTATTATAATTTGTATAGATTAGGTACGATTTTGTTTATTTAACTATGCGAAATGAACAGATAAAAATATAAATGAGTATCAACGGCGTAATAGGTCAAACAACATCGCATGTATAACCTTTGATTTATTGATTAAAGTTCAAAATAAATTTAGAAAAATAAAGGCTTTTGTGACTTGTTACATTAAAGCAATTTCTAATTAAGTCAATTAAGCCCAAAGTAAACTGACATCCAATGTTTTTGATGTTTTCCTTTTCAGACTGGATTTAAATACAAAGAGTGACACTATTGAAAGTGAATTGACAGGGGAAAAAAACGTGTACGGGGTACAAGTCGTGGATGCATAGAAAAAGACGAAGCTAGGTAAGATTAATGTCCATTTCAACGCGTACACTTGTTGCTTCCATAGAAAGCTCTCACTCTCTATAAAGGCACTATATAACCAACGCCCACTTGTCTTCTCTTATTTTTAAAACAAAAAAGATCTTCACAAATAAGTCATCAACAAGTTACTCTCCTTTGACAAAGCTTCAAAAAGAATGTCTGGTCACAAAGTATCAACAGCAGAAGCTAGGAAGAGCAAGAACGAGGGTCGAAAAAGATTTACTGACAAACAAATAAGCTTCCTCGAGTATATGTATGAGACACAATCGAGACCAGAATTAAGGATGAAACACCAGTTAGCCAACAAACTCGGGCTTCATCCTCGTCAGGTGGCTATATGGTTCCAGAACAAACGAGCACGATCAAAGTCGAGGCAAATTGAGCAAGAGTACAACACCCTCAAGCATAACTATGAGATGTTGGCATCCAAATCTGAGTCTCTGAAAAAAGAGAATCAGGCCTTGCTTAACCAGGTATAGTATAGTAGTGATTGTATAACTATACAGCATTGAAGTTCATTGCTTTTCGGGATTTTATGTGAATAAAGATTAACGCGTTTGTTTCTTGATGCACAGTTGGAGATGCTAAGAAATGTAGTAGAAAAAGAAAACACTACTGGAAGCAGCAGTGGTGAAGAATCTTATGATCGAGTAACTAACTCTCCAACAAAAAGCGATGCAAATGTTACGTTAGAAAACTATAGCCAAGAAATTAATGTTCCATTTTACGACAGTGTTGCCTATTTTGAGGGAGGAAATGAGTTTTTAGACATTGAGGAACAACTATGCAACGTCAATGACTGGGAAGAGACTACACACAGCTTCAGGCCAGACCTGCAGAAGTGGTGGGACTTCTAAAGCGGTTTTACGAGAGTTTGTAGGTTAATGAAGAATCGAGAAGGCATAAAATAGAGTTTGTTTCCCTAGTAAACATAGATGTTAGGTTACACTTGTATATAACATCCCATAAATGAAAGCACCTTTCATGTTACTTCTGCAAATTTTTTTCCAACTAAAAAGCCATTTCCTGCTCATACGAGAAAACAGAGAACAGTTAAGCTTATAGAGTTGCCACGAAGTCAAGCTTTCAGATTGTATATTGGACGTCACTAACATATTGCACCAGAGAAGAGACAAAAAAGCAAACACACTAAACATTAAAAGTCTAACAAGGTAGGTCAGTCAAGACATGTCAACTACTACAGTTTTACAGCCTCAAAAATGAAAAAGAACTACCCACTAAAACTATCATACATTACTAACTCACACATATACAGCAACAAATAAGCACATGTACAACACCACTTACAGCGAAAATTCTAGTGGAGCATATGTCCATAAATTAGATTTTGCATGAATATACTACCAACACAAAGTTAAGTTAATATAAGCTTTACTGAATCCAAGTGTTCATATATAGTTTGAAACAAGATATTACCGTATTACAAACAATGCAGGTACGTAAAACTACATACTCCCATTCTACATCTCAGGTTTGACTTTGACATCTCCATTTGGTAGCATGTTTTGTGCTTGTGCAAGACGCATTTGTTCCTGCATCACATGATTCAGGTTTTAGCATGTTCGTAATTTAAAAAGGCCTTTTCAAGAGCCAAATGGACCGTAGTCTATACTTGCAAGTACCAATTGATTAGGTTGAAAAATAAACTGAACCAAAGTAGCTATACATATCAGATGAAAGCAATCAAGGAAAACTAAAAGCTAAAACTTCAGTAATTTTATAGCACTCACGGCTGCAGAAGATGCTCGAATCTCCCTATATTCTTCAACTTCATCAGGAAATGCTTGTTCAAGCTCTTCCAAAAGGTGCCTCCGCAAACCCTGTAAGCACAGTTGAATGGATAGACTCAACATATGAAAAAAAATATCGGGATTACAATGCTCTTCGTTTAATGTTCACGCTAAGGTGGATAAATGAAACATAAAACTAATTAGTAGATAATCTGACAGTACTGAGTACCAACTCAATTGTTCCTAGTAGCACGAGCACTTGAATCTCAAAAGCATATTTTTATGCAAATGAATGAATTATCAGGATTAGACCACTCTTTATTTAGATATTCAGATAATCACATTGCAGAGGAAACTTAATAAAAGAAGTTAATAAGTAGATAATATAAGAGCACTGGGTACCAACGCAAGTGTTCTTAGTTGCACTTAATTCTCAGAAACAATTTTATTTGATAGTTTGCATTAGAAAAATCAAACAAATGAATAATCCTGTTATGTCAATGTTATTGTCAGCAATACTCAATCCCAACATCAGCAGTGTATGGCGGAGGTGGGATGGAGACAGTTGTACCCCTACTAGCAGGTAGAGAGACTGTTTCTATAAGGATCTCCGGCCATGAATAATCCTGTTGGGTGAAATTCAACGAACAAGAACTGACAAGAGTCCATCTAAGAATGCTATAAAACAGTAATACAGCAGTATCGATTATATTTCTCGTGTTCATATCTTAAATTACAAATTATACAAGAGCACACAGATGGAATGTAAATCGCGCAAGAATAAACTCAATAATTGTTTGCTTAGGATAATCATCGTGCTCAATAGCCCATGGTCACCCTCACAATTCGACATTGTTATGCAGTGTAAATGTGTAATCATGTGACGATGTCTTATCTTCTAATTAACATAATAGATGTGTAACTATTATGTCATATCAAAACTGTCAAATTTTAAGTACAACTAGTGACTGACTCCAAGTTTTCATTCAATCACATCGATAAAAGATTAAGATCTACATATATATCTTCATCCCTCAATCAAGTTCACTATCTCACAAGCATATATCCAGGAACTAATTTCTACATACATAACCAACCCTTAACTTTGCTCATGTTCATAATCTCATAAGAAATTTGCCTAAACCCCTCTTTTTCCAATCACAAAGAGACCAACACACAGGATGTGCACAATTCAGTGTTCCATGGGTGGAGAGTATTAAGAACGACATGATAGAGGAACTTCACCTTGCCCATAAGTCAAAAATTCTCTTAAGCATTTTCAAGAATACTAAAATACCAACTACACGTCAAACATGTGGACCTTTCACTCAATCCCTCTCACTAAAATAACATATCAAAATTGAAAGCATTAAGCTGACCATAGTCTAATACCACATTGCATTTAAAATATAACCAAGAAAATATATAGCAAGAGGCAGTCTAAACGCAATAAAGCATCAAAGACCAAGTCAAATCGACTCCCCACCGGCTCTTGTGATCACACCGTCATCAGTAGTATATGTCAGTTGGGTGAAGCATATTTTAGATAATATCCCTTTTATGCTTATAAACAGGGTTTAAAAAGAAGTGGAGCGTCATGGATTATCTTACTGTTAGAAAGATAGCAAATAGTAATGTTGTTTCGTTTTCCTAATTATCAAAGCAAGCAAGCAGCTTAGAGTAATCATAAAGATGTAATCTCTATTGTAGTTGTTACTTTTTTATTAGTATAGTTATTGTGTAACTATAATGTCATCTTAAATCTCTAAACTTATATGTCAAACAAGCGACTGACTAAAAGTTTCCTTCCAGTTACATTTACGATAGTTACGTTCTACACATATATCTCCATCCCTCAACGGCTCAACCTTACTGATGTACCAGTATCACAAGTTCATTTCTGAGAGTTAATGATCTGCACGGATATATTTGACCCTAAATCTTGTTCTTGTCCATAATCTTATAAGTTCATCTGAAGCCCTTTTGCTTGGACACAGCACATATAGAGCAACACAAAGGATGGGACACAGCTTATACACGCAAATATAAATATAACAGCTTATACACGCAGATATAAATATAACAGCTTATACACACAGATATAAATATAACAGCTTATCCAACCGTTTGATACACTTTTAGAATCACCATAAGCATTCAAATTACATTATGAGGTTCACACATATCATTCCAACTGTCTGACTGATCAAAGACTTCTAAAGTGCCTCCTGTCACCTCATATCATTTAGATACACATTTCCACATTATAAAGAATCTATACTTTATAGCTTATCCCGGAACAAAGTAGCTAACCATCAGCCTTTTTCAAACAGAAGACTTGCGGGACTACATACTTTATTTTGGCCCAAACTTATATTCAAATTCTAACAGTATCCTTTGTTTATTAAAAAATGCACATTACAACCTCAAACTTCTAGTTGTTAAATACACCTCCCCTTAAACTTCCTAGGATGTTAGAACTGACACGAGACAGGTTAACTATTAGAGTGAGTTCCACAGCCGCTTTCACTCGATCCATCTGACAAACAAATATATATACAACCCACAACACATAAAAGAGACTTATATCAATAAACATAGCAAACCCTACACATTTAAGGGAAGTTGTACAACTGTAACTATGTTAGAACCGTGTAATTCTAGTTCTTCCTAGATGAGTAGCTGCTACAAAGGTATTCACTGCCTTGTAAACGAATACGATCACAAACGTAACAGCAAAAAGCATATCGGAACCTGGATCTTTAGATCATTAATACTACTACAAAATCACAGAAACACTTATAGAAACAATACAAACAGGTTGTATAAGGAAGAGGGAATCAGGGAGGAATGCAAACCTTGAAGGCATCAGTTTTGCCTTTAGTAATCTGGTTTTTAGCGATGCAACTGTTTAAAACTTCTCTCGTGAATTCATCCGGATTCTTTCCCTCATCTATCAAACTTCACAAAACATATTCATTCAATTACACTTTCCAAATAAGATTACCTAAATACTTATACATATAAATAAATTATTAGCTAGTATTTACTTGAGGACTTCCATGGGAACTTGTATGTTACATTTTTCGGATAGTTTCGCCATGTTATCCATCTCCATAACAAGTGTATTTCTGCATACACACAATTTCATTCAATTCAATCATATCATATCATATATATATATATATATATACAGAAAGAGAGAAAGAGAGAGAGTAATTATACAGGCGTTGGAGGAGGGGAAGCTGGGAGGAAACATTGAAAGAAGAGACAGTGAGGTAAAGCTGATGAATAGTGCCTAGGGTTTTCTGAATTGAATTAATAACTTGATTTAGGTTTTGCTTTGGATCGTCAGATGACATTGATGATGACGTCGTCGCAGTTGAATCGTTTGGGGGAGTCTCGTTGTTGTTATTGTTTAGGGTTCCGTTACCCCCGGTGGCCTCCATCTTTTATTATTATTATTCCGTTCAGATGATCAGACAGGTTTTTACTCACAACGTCAACCTTTTCTTTCCCTGGATATTTGGGGTTATTTTTTCTGCCTTTTTATTACGGTGTTTTGTTTGGGTTTTTTTTCCTGCCTTGTTATTAAAATAATCGTTCGTTCTCAAATAATCCACACAGACAAAACATATTCTTCGATAATCCATTTAAGTATATTGTTGTTGTTAGTTTGTAAAAAAAAATTTGTACTACATTACAATGTAATATGTTTGGTATGATTTTTTTTATGTACGTTACAATGTGGTGAAACAATCACTAATACGATTTATTGGTTAGATGTCTTGAAATATTTTCACAAAAGGTTATTAAAATACCCCAATTGAGTCGCATATGTGTAAGTAAGAGGCTTGTTTTTTTTTTTTCAATCTGAACATGAAAAACCTCATTCATTACCATTTAGATTACAATATGGTGTACCAACAAACCAATTGCCATTTTATAAAATATTTTCTGGTTGATCTGTATATTTGTATTTGGTATAAACCAAGCCTTAAGCTTGAATGGATATTAGGCTATTAGTTTTGAGCTCGTTGAGTAACATACTAACATCCCAATATGTTATTGTGCATCTTATATCTGGGGTCATCAATATAATGATCTTGGTAACCATAATTTTTAAGAATAAGACTATGGTTCAAACAAAAGGATTATTTTAAAATACGATTGATCATTTTTTATGAGTATATGACAATTATTATGTAAGGATTATGATTAGCAACATCCTTGACAGGCTTGATGGAGGGGTCATGAGTTGGCCCAATAATTTTTTCCTATCTAGAAATTGGGCCAATAAATCCAATTTATAAACCCTTTGAATAATAGACCTGGGATGAAGCTCAGCTCTGTCGTGTTGACAACCTTACACTGTCTAGCAATGCCAATAACAGAACAAACTATGCAGCAAAGGATGATTACGATTGGTCTGATTTCATGGTTAACTAGTTCGTGTTTCGACCCACCCCTTTATGAACTTACTTGTTGGTAGAACTAAAAAGTTTCTCATACAATGTTCACAAATAAAAATTCCAAGTTTCAAATACCACTTCAACCCAAGTAAAGCTTAATATTAAATGTCGAATCTAAAATATAATCAACGAACTTCGTAAAGCAAATAACTTTATGTTATTGATGATTAGTGCCAAACAGAAATGGTTACAACTAAGTAACCTTTCCAGCAATGGAGTGCATAGATTGAAAACATATACAAAGATGAAAATGGCATATAAACCTAATTACCTCAACGGCATGGGCTTAATGTAAGACAGTGATCAACTGAAATGTCCAAAAGTGACAAACATAAATACAGTCCAACACAGAAACAACAAGAGCATTACTAGTTAAGAACCCACATTGTATACATCACATCATCATTCAATTCTTTGATAATAATAATCCTGAATCTTGGAGCCTCGAAAGCGCCTTCTCAAACTGGCCCCACCTTTGTTCCACGGTCCCACTGTAGCCGACCGACATCCTAACCAAACCGGGCGAGATTCCAGCCAATGCCTGCTCCTCTTCGTTCAGTTCACTGCTTGTACTACTACCCGAACAAGACATGAGGGTCTCATAGTAGCCCAAACTAACCGCCATGAGCCCAAATTGAGTCTGGTTCTGCAAGAGATTCATCAATTTGTTGGCCTTAGCTTCGGTCTCCATGTCCAAACATAGCATCCCACCAAATCCATACTCCTTATTTGAAATGGACTTCAAGAGATAGTGATCAGGGTGATCTTCTAGGCCCGGGTATATGACCTTGAGTCCCATTTTCTTCATTCTTTGGGCATAAACCAAAGCCCGGTGGCAATGCTCTTTGACGCGAAGGCCCAAGTGAGGGATTCTTTCCGACAACTCGAATGCTACCTTGGCGTTCATTGTTGGACCTAGTAACATAAAAGCCCCTTGGTGAAGGTCCATGAGTGAGTTCACCAAACTAGCTGGCCCACAAACAGCCCCTGAAATGACAAAACTTGATAATATTATATAATCAAAGCATCAAAAGTATCTATTTATCATCAATCATTTTAATTTGAAGATTCTATCACTACCTTTTACTTTTGAATCTAGCTAGAAAGAATTTGATTAGAAAAGGACAAACACCTCACATGGACTATTAAAATCGATATGTCATCTTCTTTCTTTTGGCCTTTTGTAATCAACCCATTAACAAACTAATGACCGGGTAGATGTTGGACACGAGTCAAGAATACATGAAAAATGTAAACCTGACAAACAGGTTTCATGTGATGATACTGTAAAAAGGGGTTCATTATTAATCACATGAAATAAATGAATCCCTGCTTCTTCTTTTCAAATTTTTTAAACCATTTCATGAATGCCTAAAACATAAAAATGGATAAACTAATTTTCTTATAGATTATGGGTCATATGTTCCAACATGTAGAGAATCATCCATTAATTTCGAATTCATATAAAAACAGGCATACCAAGAAAAGAAAAAAATGTGTACAACTAAAAATAAAAAGGAACATACCAGCAATTATGTCGGCCCCGCCGCTAATGTACTTAGAGATACTATGTACAACGACATCGGCACCAAGCCTTGCTGGCGAAAGCACCATAGGCGCAAACGTGTTGTCGACTACAACCTTCACACCCTTCTCATGGGCTATCCTTGCAAGCTCAGGAACATTAGCCACGGTCAAAGTTGGGTTCGACATGGATTCGAAATATAAAACTTTTGTACGACCTTCGACTATTGCCTCCTTTGTTTTCTCCAAATCCCGTATGTCAACAAACGTGGTTGTTATGTTGGATGATCTTGGAAGAAAATGAGTCAGAAGGGCGTGAGTTCCGCCATAAAGGGTTTGAGATGCCACTATATGATCCCCACTACTGACTAATTGCAACAACACTGATCGATAACATAATAAAACCAAAGATTAATAACCTAATTATTGTATTCCATATTTTATATGCATGCAAGTTTAATTGTAAAAAATAATAAAATACTCATATACGGAGTAATTAATAACAACGATAGTGAATATATAATACGAGTATTCAATATAACTTTTTATGAGGGGGAACTAATACATCGAATGGTAACTACTAACTCGGATTATAAATAGATAGGATATGGATTACTGGTCAATGTAACTAATTCATAAGCACATACATGTGCAAGTGAATGGAATTCATCAAAAGTAAGTTCTTAAAAACCATTAAAAATAACCAAATATACATGGGTATAAACCCCACTTTATAGGGGAAAAAAACACTGACACTTGGACTAACAAAAACGTCATAATTCGATACCTTTAAAATTAACTAGCTCCATAATCTATACATAAATATAAGAAAATAAAGAAAATCAGAAAAAGATGTACCTGATGAGATGGCAGACATGCCACTTGAAGTGCAGTATGCCGCCTCAGTCCCTTCTAGAGCCGCCATCTGACGTCCGAGGTTAAGAACTGTCGGATTAAAATGGCGGCTGTAGATGAAAAAATCACGGTCGGGGCCTAGCTCTCCTGCGAACATGCGGCCGAGGGTTTCAGGTTCCATGACGGTGAAGGTGGCGGATGCTTCAATTGACATGTTAACACCGCCATGCTCTCCAAATTCATGTCGAGCATTCGCCAGAGCCGACGCAGGGTCTTCCCAATTTGGTTTCGTTGGTGGTTTTTTCGCGATGAAATCGTCTTCGTGGTTTGATGAGTCATCCGGGGTCATTCTTTTCTTTGAGGATGAGAAAAGAAGGTTGTTGTTTTGAATTGTGCTTGCCATTGATCGATGGAGATTTTATTAATTAATTAATTTGTTTACGAGTATTAATTAAAGAGATTTGTTGTAGAGGAAGTAGATGATGATGAAGAATTTGAGTGATGAAGGGCTCCTTTTATAGGATTCAGAAGGCTATTTTGGTATGAATTAGTATGGTAATTAAGTACAGTGAATCTGGTCACAATTTTTTCTTTTTTATGTAAGTTTTTTTTTTTTTTTTAATGTAAGTTACCAAGGAAGATGGTGTGAAAGTTTTGGACATGAGATTGACCATAGACTCTAGTTAAAAAAAAAAAATCGCTGTGCACAACGGTTGATCACTTATCTATGAAATTCAAAAGCTTTTGTTTTTTTTTTCTTTTTATCATTTATTTAGAAGTGTGTAACTTAATCTAAAATATTCAGTCATGATTTCAAATTTTTTTATTATCAGCTTTAGGATATTAACTACTACTATATTATTACCTTGAAAGTGGTTGTCACGGTTAATATATATATATATATATGTCACCAATTGGTATATGTTATGAAATCTAGCTTATTCTTGTGTGATGTGGGTTTTAATAGAGATTTTACATAAATATATCTAAAGTATTTCGTTAATAACAATCTAAGAGTTGTTATTAGCGTGAATTAAAAAATTGTATATTTTATATGAAAAGTCTATTTTTTGAATTTTATGATAAAAATACAATTTTTTATACACGCTAAAAACAATCCATATGAATCCATATTTAAATTTTAATGACAAAAACCCATGGCCCGATTCAATTTATATAATATTATGTTATATATAAAAATATCATGACTTTTACGAGTTGAGTCACGTTCTGAGTCACGACGAGTTAAATATTCAGGTTTTCAAATCGAATGATAAATTATGATTTACGAGTCAACAAGTCATTGCACGTATCATGATGCAAAGACATGTTTTTGGTATATCCATAAATAGCAATCAAGATATATACGTTATATATGCCTATCTATATACGGAAAGATTAGGTGAGCTTATTTGTGAACATTCGCTTATCTTGCCTCGTATATTAAAATAGTTTTCATTATCAAATAGATTAAGGCTCGTGACTTACAACTTTATCAATATTAGATGTTAGTTTATTAAGATTTAAAATTTAGTTTACAGATCTAAAAGATTGATCTATATTATAAAATTTTGAGTTTTATAGTGAAATATTTTTAAAAATATGTTCATCAAAGTTGTTTACTGTGACATACATAACGATATTTGAATATTACAAAATCATAATATGTCCATCAAAGTTGTAGATTACAAAATTTTATGACATACTTAGACTAAGTGGTATGAGGCATTCCATGGGTGGGTCTTTGGCCACATGGCTCCATGTCATCATGCTAGGCATTCTCAAAAATTAGGGGTGAGGCATCTTGGATGGGTGGGGGGTCTTTGGCCATGTGGCATCAAGTAATGATTAATTATTTTTATTATTATTATTATTATTATTATTATAAATATTATTATTTTTATATTTTTTCACCTATTATTTTATAAACTACCTATTAAACACATAAAAAAGTACATTAATATAATAAAAAAGATAAGTTCCATTACATAAATATAAAAGACTAAGCATCATCATCGCTAACGTATTCATTAAGGTCGGGCACGGGTTCATCTTGTCGCGAACGGGTCGTCCATACTTGATCCACTAAATCCGCCATGAGCATGTTGTGGGTTTCTCTATTTTTGATAGCATGCGAGTTCTCGATTCGTTGCTCCATGGGAGTTTTTTGTGTCCAGTACTCCGCGTCCAAAGAAGGGTCTTCCGGGTCGTAGTCTTGACAGAAAGCTTTGTCCTCGTCCTGCAAAATCATGTTATGTAGGATGATACAAGTATAGATCACGGATTGCATCCGTTCTTTGTCCCAATACCGTGCAAGATTACTAATAACCTTCCACCTCTTCTTCAGTACACCAAACGCTCTTTCAATGTCCTTTCTTGCCGATTCCTGTTTCTTCTTAAACAACTTTCTTTTGTTGTCAATCGGGTCGGTAAAAGTCTTAACGAAAATTGCATACTCCGGGTAGATGCCATCTCCCAAATAGTATCCGGTCTTGTAAAAGTTGTCATTTGCATAAAAAGAGGCTACAAAATAATAATAAATGAACCAATTATAGAAAGTACGTTTAATATAATAAAGGAACGAATTTAAATAATATAGTTTAAAACAAACCTGTAGGAGCCAAACCGGATATAAGCTCCTCAAGAACAGGCGAGGCTTCAAAAACATTAATGTCGTTGTTGGACCCCTGCATCCCAAAGTATGTATTCCAAATCCACAAATCATAAGACGCAACTGCCTGAAGCATCAACGACGGTTTCCCAATATCACCTCGAGTATGAGTGCCACGCCATGCGTTAGGACACATATCCCATGTCCAATGCATGCAATCAATGCTACCAATCATGCCCGGGAAACCATGGCGTTGTTCATGGACCTCGTACATCCGTTGGAGATCACTCCATGTCGGTCTACGTAAGTAAGTACTACCGTATAGTTCCCTTATGCCTATTTATATACAATTATAACTACGTTATAAACTATATATAAAATTAAACTATCTAAAACTATATATAAAGTATAACTACGTTATAAACTATATATAAAATTAAACTATCTAAAACTATATATAAAGTATAACTGTGTTATAAACTATATAAAAATTTAAACTGTCTAAACTATATATAAATTATAAAACGTTTTGAGTAAAAAATTTGTACCAGTACAAAAGTGTCCTAGTGTGTCACGTGAGGTCCTTTCTGATATGCCAAAGTTCTCGTCAAATGCGTCAACACTAGTGCCATATGCCAATTGACGGAGCGCCGATGTACACTTTAACTTGGTTGAGAAACCAAGCTTCCCCGACCCATCGTATCTTTGTTGGAAAAATGGATACTCGGCTTCCAAATCATCACATATTTGGAGAAATAACCGCTTACTCATACGATAACGCCTCCTAAACATCTTTGCATTGTAAATCGGTTCGTCAACAAAATAGTTACGCATGAGTCGAGCTTCGTCTTCTTGGCGCCTACGCACAATAGTAACCCGTCTCTTAAACCGCGGTCTTACAACTTCATCTTCTTCATCATCTTCATCACCATCAACGCAATCCAACATAGCATTTACGGCCAACATGGCCGCCTTCGAGATGGCCGAGTCTAGCTCGGATGAACCGCTCGAACTGTCGGATGAGCTATCGGTCGAACTCTCGCTTGACGACAATGGGTAGTTGAGATCCATGGATATCTAAAGAATAAAATGTGGTTTTTTTGAAAGAGTTATGTGTTAGAGTGTTGAAGAAAATGGTGGGTTTATATAGGAAAAAAAGGGAATAATGGTTTAAAAAAAAATAGAATAGGGAAAAGTTAGTCAAAGGAGCCGTTGATGCATGGGGATGAGGAAAGCTCAAAAAATAATTGCAATTTTAGGGCGTTTGTTTTTATCCGTGGACCTCCTTTGACCGGCCGGAACGCCCAGACGGGGCCATGTAGATGGCGTTCAGGCGCGTTTCGCAGCCGGAACCCCCCCCCCCCCCCCCCCCCCCCCAAAAAAAAAAATCAAAGTTGTACAGTGTGTCTTAGCGATATTTGAATATTAAAAAATCATAATAGGTCATTATCATTTTATTTGATTTATTGTTACACAAGGTGATATTACATTCTTATTTTACACTTTTAAAAATAATATCTTATTTTTAGATGAAACATATTCCAAATATTTCAATTAGAATGGAAGAAAAAAATTAGAAATAAAATGTTGAAATTTTTTTTAATTAATTAAATGATGAAAATCTAAAACAAAATTCTCAAGTTGATAACTACAAATTGTAATAATTATAAATTAAGTATTTAGTGAGGGTAAAAAGTGTAAATTATTTGAAAACAAAAAAGTGTAAATTAAAGTCAAAATTGAAAACAAAAGTCAACTTTGTGATTGGTCAAAAAGTGTAAATTTGTGATTGGTCAATAAGTTTTTAGAGCAAATGCCTTTTAGTATATAAAAGATTTTATGGAAGAAAAAAATTAGAAATAAAATATTAAATTTTTTTTAATTAATTAAATGATGAAAATCTAAAACAAAATTCTCAAGTTGATAACTACAAATTGTAATAATTATAAATTAAGTATTTAGTGAGGGTAAAAAGTGTAAATTATTTGAAAACAAAAAAGTGTAAATTAAAGTCAAAATTGAAAACAAAAGTCAACTTTGTGATTGGTCAAAAAGTGTAAATTTGTGATTGGTCAATAAGTTTTTAGAGCAAATGCCTTTTAGTATATTAAAAGATTTTATGGAAGAAAAAAATTAGAAATAAAATGTTAAATTTTTTTTAATTAATTAAATGATGAAAATCTAAAACAAAATTCTCAAGTTGATAACTACAAATTGTAATAATTATAAATTAAGTATTTAGTGAGGGTAAAAAGTGTAAATTATTGATGGAAAACAAAAAAGTGTAAATTAATGTTAATTTTCTACAAATAATTAACTATTAAGAAAATAGATAGATTTATCTATCTAAATATCTATACTATATTATAAAGCAAAAAGCCTCTAGATTTTCAACATTGAACTTAAATTTTCAATATTGATTTTAAGTACTTCCCCAAAATGCCCCTCCCATCTATTCTATATTTACCTAAAATAACTATAATACCCTTTCTCTCTCCTCAAATCTCAACCAATCATTTTTTTCTCTCTCCTCCATAAATCATTTTATTCTTCTAATTCATTCAAAATCTTTTATCTCAAAAACCGTACATCAATAAATTATAAAAATTATATGGGTGTTCTTAAAATTTCATGTTCTTTCATTAGAGTGGTCATTCGATATACTTTCGACGAATTTTTAAATCCGAAGGCGGAGCCCGTACGGCTAAGGGCGGAGCCCGTCAGGTAGATCACCCCATCACCGCCACCGCCGCCGCCGCCATTACATCACCACCCTGTCCATCACCTCCATCACCGCCGCAACGCGCGGGTACCGTTCTCGTATATATATATAAGTAAAAAAGGTTAATAATAGTAATGACATATATCAAAATCAATGAATAAGATAATGATTATTGAACTGGTCGATAATTAAAATAATACATAACGCATAATGAAATACTACAGAATAACATATGACAATCATGATGAATATGGCAGATATTTAAGTTCCCCACCGATCTGACAAAGATGGATAACAACTTCGTTACAAAATCATAGCAAAACATGACTTATAAAGGAAATCAATATCATTAGTATTAGTATAACCATGCATTATGATCAAGTGATCAACATGATAGATGTGTTCAAGTTGTTTTTCTATACCAAATGTGAAACAAAGAATAGCATTTTGCTATTGTTGACGAGGTAATAGTTTTTCTTTTTTCCTAAACATTTACAAATAATAGATATAGTATAGTAGAATTAATTTCTAAAAATATAATAAGTTAGTTAAATTTACAACATTCACCTACGAGTATGGAGTATGGTTTTCTTCGGGCGTGGCCTACGTGGCAACCATGCGAAGCCAACAGTCAATAAAAAAACATCACCTTAAACTTTTTAGTCGTGTGTCATTACTATGTAACTTAAAACCTACCTGATTGTCATGTAACAATTTTAGTTTAAAGCTGAAATCAAACACATCGTTGTTTTTTTTTGAACAGTCGTTAGATAACCGATTTTTTTCTTAAAATCAAAGGAACATACTTTTTGAATTATCTATAACTATTTAAAAGATAGAAATATCACCTATTAACGTGTTTTATTAAGAAAATTAAATTAGAATAGTCAAAGATAGAATTTGTTATTTTGTACACGAGATACACATGAATTGAAGGGCATTAGTTTACCAGAAAACACTCATTTGGTTTTATATATATGTAATAGCAATAATAAGCAAATATAGTCAGCTTAATTGGTAGATATATTTTTAGTGTTTTTTATAAATCTTGAGTTTGACTCTCTGACAAGTTTATGATTTTTTCTCTGAATCTTCTATAACGATTTATGATCTGTATCTCATACTTTATAGTATATATATTACTTATATTCTACATTTATGATAACTTTCTTTTTTTTTTTGACAAGTGAATTTTACCTTCAGACGCGTATAATGTGTGCTAATCGCATGATAATGTATCCTTTGATATCAAATACCCACTGATTGCTAAAAAAAAATAAACAATCACATATAATAATGCATATCTCAAAAATTAATTACATAAATATACCATGATACGAGCAATAAATTAGTAGTTAAAATGATTTAATACTCATCCTATATCCGGTATTGATTGATGAGTTGGAGATGAGAATGTTGTACCACGTGATAAAATAGAACAGCACATGATGATGTTGGATTTGTTCTCCAAACTCCAAAGTCCTTGGGTTTTAATATATATATATTATATATATAATATATATATATATATATATTTACGTATATAACATATATTAATATATATATATACATAGTTATTTAGTGACCATTTAACTAGCACGTTTTCCAAACTCCATATATATATATATATATATATATATATATATATATATATATATATATATATATATATATATATATATATATATATATATATATATATATATATATATATATATATATATATATATATATATATATATATATATATATATATATATATATATATATATATATATATATATATATATATATATATATATATATATATATATATATATATATATATATATATATATATATATATATATATATATATATATATATATATATATATATATATGAATATAATAACTTAATATAAATATACATATATATATATATAGATATAGATATATATACATATATAAATATATTATGAATATAGATATATATATAGTATGGATATCATCAATAGTTAATGAACTAGATGTTTACTTGTTTACTTGAATTGTTTAAGATGGATAGTTTTGAGGATATTTGGGCAGACCCAGAAAACGTACGTATTGAAGTGCCCGATGATGAGTTTGAGTCACCTGATGCAGACGGTCAATTTGACTGCGAACCTAGAGACTTAGAAACCGAGGAGGTGTTCGCTTCCGTCGAAGAATTGACGGAGTGGGCCAAAAGAACAGCACTGGAGTTGGGTTATGTTTTAGTCACACGGCGGTCGAACAAAAATTCGATAAAGGTGGTCAATAAGGTGACACTAATATGTCACCACGGTGGACCACGCGATAAAAGGTTAACTGGGCCACCCAAACGGTCCAACAAGATAGGGTGTCCCTTTACTTTGGAAGGCCGCCCCGGGTATGATGGTGGTTGGAGGGTAACTGTCAAGGACTGGAAACACAATCATGATCTAGCTACCGATCTGCAGGGGAATGCATACGCGAGACGGATGACGGAAGAAGAAAAGCAATATGTGGGAAACCTATCGGATCGCGGTATGTTCCCACGCCAGATCCTGGTTAACCTGAAAAATGAATTTCCAGGAAACCTGACTCGAAGAGGAGACATTACCAACTTTCTGAAATCGAGACGGAGGGCGGGCCATGCAGGACATACTCCAATGCAGGTACAAACATCATATTAGTGATTACGTACTCCGTTGTTGGAAGTGACTTATTTACCATATCTTGTTCACCTGTCGCAGGTTATGTTCTCACTGCTGCAAGAGAAAAACTACTTTTACCAGTTTACTACAAATAGTAAAAATGGACGGTTGGAGAATCTCTTTTTCATGCATCCAACATCAATGACCCTATGGCGCGCATTTCCCTGGGTTATTGAAATAGACTCCACGTACAAAACCAACGTGTACAACATGCCGCTTGTTGAGATTGTCGGCGTCACTTCAACGGGCCGGACCTTCAGTTAGCATATGCTTTTATCGTAAACGAGCAGGAGGCGAATTATAAATGGGTGTTACAATGTCTGAAGTCCACCCTTGTTGAAGGCTTTACCGTTCGTGTGGTTTTAACTGACAGGGAGCTGGCCCTTATGAGAGCATTGAAGGTTGTTATGCCGCAAGCGAAACACCTGTTGTGTAGGTACCACATATGGCAAAACATAACCAAACACTGTGAACCGGCATTGCGGGTGAAGAAAGATGTTAACATTGAAAGGCTTAACGTGTGGTGGAAAAGAGTCTATGAATCTCGGACTCTGACGAGTTTAAATCATACGAGAAGGAGTTAAAGAAAAAATTGGGAGCTTATCCAGGTGTCTACAAGTACCTCAACGATAATTGGTTGTCCCCGTACCGAGAGCAGTTTGTGTCATGTTGGGTCGATGAACATCTCAACTATCAGAACCACACCACAAACAGAGTCGAGGCTGAGCACCACCATCTGAAGGAAGAGCTGAAGGGGAAATGTACATTTACTAGAATCCTGCAATGTGTTGATTCTGTCATTATCGGTCAAGATACTGAAATAAGGGGCCAACTGGGGTATAGCAAGGGAACCCGGTTGGGTAAACATAATTACAACTGTATGAAGGCCCTGCTGGGAACGGTTTCACATAAAGCTTTGGACATCATGGTTGATGAAATCGTTCGCTTAGACAAACAACTGAAAAAACATGTGAAAAAGTGCGGGTGCAAGGTTCGGTATAGTTGTGGGCTACCATGTGCCTGCAAGATTGTCGAGTATATGCACCGTGGTTAGTATGTTTTAATACAATTTTTTTTAATCATACCTACATAATGTCGTATACTTATTGATATAAAAAAATGCAGAGACTCGTATTCAGCCGAATGTGATAGACCCGTTTTGGAGAAAGCTTGACTTATCACCATCGACATCCCTAAAAGACGAAGACGATATAGAAGCTGTCCATGAAGTCGTAGGTGATCTTACGACATTCTTGGTGGAGCAACCCAAGGCCCAACGGAAACATTGGTTGTCGAAGATAAAGGACATGTTTAAGCCGGGTAACTCACAACTGAAAGATCCCATTGTTCAGAAGAGCACACGCGGTAGACCGGTCGGGTCGAAACAAAAGCCGCCAAAGGTAGACCAAACACATCATAAGCTTAATTAGTGATTTAAGAATAATTATAAAAGTAAGTGATTTTAAGTAATTCTTTTATATTAATGGTCTAGGTGCCCGATCTTAACAAAAAGCCACCTGGGGTTCGGAAATGCAAGTCCAGTCGCCCGAGGACTGAAGAGGTGCCCGATCTGAACAGGTCGCCACCTGTGCAGCCCGCCAGACAAAGTGAGTACGCGCCCACCAAATCACGGTTTGATGACCCGCAGGGTGCGCGACACAGTATGTACGAGCCGTCCCAATCATGTCGTCTCCCCGAGACACGAAACTTATTCGGGGAGCCGTCCCAATCATGTCGTCTCCCCGAGACACGAAACTTATTCGGGGAGCCGTCCCAATCCGAGTGTCGTCTCCGAGACACGACTTATTCGGAGCCGTCCCAATCATGTCGTCTCCCGAGACACGAACTTATTCGGAGCCGTCCCAATCATGTCGTCTCCCGAGACACGAAACTTATTCGGGGAGCCGTCCCAATCATGTCGTCTCCCGAGACACGACGCTTATTCGTGGAGCCGTCCCAATCATGTCGTCTCCCCGAGACACGAAACTTATTCGGGGAGCCGTCCCAATCATGTCGTTCCGAGACACGAACTTATTCGGAGCCGTCCCAATCATGTCGTCTCCCGAGACACGAACTTATTCGGAGCCGTCCCAATCATGTCGTCTCCCGAGACACGAAACTTATTCGGGGAGCCGTCCCAATCATGTCGTCTCCCGAGACACGAAACTTATTCGGGGAGCCGTCCCAATCATGTCGTCTCCCCGAGACACGAAACTTATTCGGGGAGCCGTCCCAATCCGAGTGTCGTTCCGAGACACGAACTTATTCGGAGCCGTCCCAATCATGTCGTCTCCCGAGACACGAACTTATTCGGAGCCGTCCCAATCATGTCGTCTCCCGAGACACGAAACTTATTCGGGGAGCCGTCCCAATCATGTCGTCTCCCGAGACACGAAACTTATTCGGAGAGCCGTCCCAATCATGTCGTCTCCCCGAGACACGAAACTTATTCGGGGAGCCGTCCCAATCCGAGTGTCGTTCCGAGACACGAACTTATTCGGAGCCGTCCCAATCATGTCGTCTCCCGAGACACGAACTTATTCGGAGCCGTCCCAATCATGTCGTCTCCCGAGACACGAAACTTATTCGGGGAGCCGTCCCAATCATGTCGTCTCCCGAGACACGAAACTTATTCGACAGTATGGAGCCGTCCCAATCATGTCGTCTCCCCGAGACACGAAACTTATTCGGGGAGCCGTCCCAATCCGAGTGTCGTTCCCGAGACACGAACTTATTCGGAGCCGTCCCAATCATGTCGTCTCCCGAGACACGAACTTATTCGGAGCCGTCCCAATCATGTCGTCTCCCGAGACACGAAACTTATTCGGGGAGCCGTCCCAATCATGTCGTCTCCCGAGACACGAAACTTATTCGGGGAGCCGTCCCAATCATGTCGTCTCCCCGAGACACGAAACTTATTCGGGGAGCCGTCCCAATCCGAGTGTCGTTCCCGAGACACGAACTTATTCGGAGCCGTCCCAATCATGTCGTCTCCCGAGACACGAACTTATTCGGAGCCGTCCCAATCATGTCGTCTCCCGAGACACGAAACTTATTCGGGGAGCCGTCCCAATCATGTCGTCTCCCGAGACACGAAACTTATTCGGAGCCGTCCCAATCATGTCGTCTCCCCGAGACACGAAACTTATTCGGGGAGCCGTCCCAATCCGAGTGGGTCGCGAGACACAGTATGTACGAGCCGTCCCAATCATGTCGTCTCCCCGAGACACGAAACTTATTCGGGGAGCCGTCCCAATCCGAGTGGGTCAAGGAGAATCCAGACTTTTTCGGAAACCTCAACTCATATCCAGGTCTTGAGAATATATATACATTCGGGGACCCGTCTCAATCCTATGGGTTCGACGGGCTCCAAAATGTATATGGCTGGGGGGAACCCTCCCAATCATATGGGGTCCAATCTGAGCAGCCATATGCCAGCTTTGTTGATGACTTGTTCCGGGCACCATCGCATATAAAGGAGTCAGAGGCAAAGTCAGAGCCAGAGTCAGAGGCAAAGTCAGAGGCAAAGTCAGAGCCAGAGTCAGAGGCAAAGTCAGAGGCACAGGTGTCAGAGGCAAAGTCAGAGGCAAAGTCAGAGCCAGAGTCAGAGGCAAAGTCATGGACAGGTGTCAGATGCAAAGTCAGAGCCAGAGTCAGATGCAAAGTCAGAGGCAAAGTCAGACAGGTCAGAGGCAAAGTCAGAGCCAGAGTCAGAGGCAAAGTCAGAGGCAAAGTCAGAGGCCAGTTGGGTTGGGTATATTGCAGAGCAGAGTCAGAGGCAAAGTCAGAGCCAGAGTCAGAGGCAAAGTCAGAGGCAAAGTCAGAGCCAGTTGGGTTCAGAGGCAAAGTCAGAGGCCAGTTGGGTTGGGTATATTGCAGGCCGATCAGAGCAAACAGAGCCAGAGTCTGAGCATCCAGACCATGACTTGTTCCGGGCACCATCGCATAGAAGAGTCAGAGGCAAAGTCAGAGCCAGAGTCAGAGGCAAAGTCAGAGGCAAAGTCAGAGCCAGTTGGTGGGCAATCAGACAGTGGTAGAGGCAAAGTCAGAGCCAGAGTCAGAGGCAAAGTCAGAGGCAAAGTCAGAGCCAGAGTCAGAGGCAAAGTCAGACACCAGTTGGGTTGGGTATATTGCGGAACCGATGAACGCCAGACTGTCCCGAAACATCGCATGGGTACTAGATGAGCTGCCAACGTACATTCGACCTTACGTTGTCGGCGCACAGAATGTCAAAGAAGATGGTAGTTGTGGATTTCGAGCAACCGCGGTTGCTTTGGGGCTAGATGAGGATTACGGTTCAGAGTGGGTTCGTACGCAGATGCTCGAGGAGTTTGAATCTGACCTCGAAGGGTACATGCGAATGTGTGGGCCCGCAAAAAGAACTCAGGCGGGGGCTCACGTTGCCCCTGATTACTACGCTGTATATACGTTAATCAAAGTTATATATATGTTGTAATGTGTTTGTTTTTTTCTAGTAAAATAATGTCTCTACCTAATTGATTTGTTTTACAAGGAAATGATTATTGTGTTCATCTTTTTAGTGTCGTAATGAAAATTTCAGATATAAATTAAAAATTTAAATAAAAAGTTCAGATATAAATATATATAACTTATGATAATAATACTAGAATTAACCAAAAATAAAGAATATATATAAATATATATAACTTATATAAAGATATAAATATATATAACAAATTTGTTTTCCATAATGTACATAATACATAGAAAACTTCAAAATATAAACTAATCAGTATCACTATCACTATCACTACCCAAGCGATGTGTGGGTAATGAGGCGGAACTAGACCCGGCCATGTCCCAAGGGCTCGCAGGGTTGAAGAATTGATCCACGTTAAAGGGCGGCGACTGAGGAGGGTCATCTATATGCGGGAGCTCGACATTCAGTCCTCGTGTTCCTCTAACCAAACGCCCAACCCCGCGGGTATGTCCCGACCGGAGCCCCAAAGCATCCAAAAATGTCTGAGTCGGCGGGGTGTTGGGCTGTTGGGAAAGTGCCTGGTGGGATTCAACAAGCCGGTCCTGTACCACATTAAATCATAAACAAATAAATAAGTTAGTTATAATTAATATAAATTTACAAAAAATACAAATTTAAGTGTTGTGACAGAACTTACATAAATGGGAGGAGCTCTTGCCTGCACCGTCCCATCGTGTAATGTGTGGGCCCGCAAAAAGAACTCAGGCGGGGGCTCACGTTGCCCCTGATTACTACGCTGTATATACGTTAATAAAAGTTATATATATGTATGTGTATCTCTCTCTCTCTCTATATATATATACATATGTGGATATAAAACGTAAAAATAATAACTTACAGCGTATTCATATTCACGCTGAGCGTATGACTGACGACCGTGAGTACTGACAAGATTATCTTGTCCATGCCTGTTATTCGCGTTTCTTTGGGCAACAAGCATCCGGTGCTCCCTGGTCCAGTAATGCAGTAGATCCCTCCAGACATCTTGAGGCATTCCATGCGGCGGAACACCTTCGAATTCGCCGAGTCTATCTAACCCACCCCTGTCGCTAAACCATTTCCCCTTGAATTTTGATTTTTTATCCCTGTAGTTCTTTAGGGCATCTTGACGAATCATGTTTTCAATGGCGACCCGTAAGGGGTGACCGTCTTCGTTATTTAGATACGGGTCCAAGTAGAACCGTCTCTGCAATTTTGTAGTAATAGTCAGCATTTACCCTAATTTTGTAATGACGTATTTAAATTGTAAAATAAAATGTTTTAAACCTGGAGCCAGGGAATAAGTCCATCCCTGATGTGTGGGGGCACCTGATCCACGAGTCGTAAGTATGCGGGACGGTAGCGACATATGTCCCAAATAGCTCTTGTACCATTTGGAGGTGTCACCGATAGTCTGCCACCTGCTTTCAGCGGTATCAAGTCTAAGAGTTATACGTCGTCCAGACTTCTGAAACTCCCGCTCCAGTTCCTTGTTAGCAGCGGCAGCTCTCCCTGAGCTATTCCCTGCAAAGCAAAATTAAAGAATAAATATATATACATATCTATATATATATATATATATATTTATACATACATCTATATATACTTACCACCGCTACGTTTGCATCCCCATTGGGGATTCCACCCCCAATTTGGAGGGTCATTGCCACCATCTCCGCCATGAACAGCAGCCATTTTACCTAAAATTAATAAAAACAATAATCAAGGTTAAAAAAGGCGCAAATGAAATATATGCATATTTTTGACACAAATCTTATTTCCAACTTATTATACCTAAAATTAGCACATTTTTCTAACAATAATACTTGCAATCATATTATCCTAATAACAACTAGATTAACAATTACAATCATACTAACAACTGTTTTCTAACATAATACTACAAATCATATTAACAATAACCATAAAATTTCTAACAATCATATAATTTATAATTATGATAACATAACATTTTTAACACTATTAACAATCATATTATCAATAACATAAAATCTACACAATCATATTAACAATAACCATAAAATTTCTAACAATCATATAATTTATAATTATGATAACATAACATTTTTAACACTATTAACAATCATATTACTACCACTAATTTCTAACAATCCTATTAACAAAATGGTTTTCCTAACATAATACTAACAATCATATTAAGAATAATCATAAACTAACAATCATATTAAGAATAATCATAAACTACCAATAATTTATAACAATCATATCCTACAAATTTCTTTAAATCAAACTAACAAACGTAAAATTTCTAAATATAATACTATAACATTTTTATAACTAATAATAACATTTATTAAAAATAATAACAACAATACAAAAGTTAACGAGTGTTAGTAAACATACAAAGAAAACGTCGGAAAAGTGGGTCGCCGGAAATGTCGCCGCTAATGCTAGTCGCCGCTAATACTTCATCTGAAAAGTGGGATGGCCGGATTTTCGCCTGAAAAGTCGCCGGAAATTGAACCGGACCGGATTTTCGTCACCAACAAAAGGGGGGGTAGCCGGATTCTTGATATAGAGGGTGAGGGGATTGATGGACGGAATATAGACACAAAATGGTAGATGGCCGGATTTATTTTTTTCTTTTTTTAACCGGAGGTGCGATTTTGGTTTCTATACTAGGATCGTCTGGAAGGGAGCCGCGTTTATAAAAAAAATTTGGTTCACTATTAGCGGCGACGTCGCCGCTAATAGTGTGGGGTCCACGCGCGAAAATCAATCGTTGACCGCTTCATTGTGTCAGTGGGGCCCCCCACTATTAGCGGCGACGTCGCCGCTAATAGTCTTTGGTGGGGGTACCCTTTTTGCCCCGGTGGTGTTACGCGCCCCGTTAATTAACGTGCCAAACCAACCTCATCTTCTTTTTTTTTTTGAAAAGTACCAACACTCATCTTCTATTCCTCTTTCTTATGGTTTACTCATGCTAAGTTGTATGGCCCATCCAACCATTCGTTTTCATTATTGTCCATTTCAATTTGATCTTCTAAATCATGTTTTAAAACATTCGAAGGATGCTTCGTGCGTTTTTTTTTTCCAACATGTATCGTTCTTATCGTTCTCAAATGATTAAAAAAACGAGTTGTTGATGTTGATCTTTGTATTCATGGACGAAATTATTGTAAAATACGTGGATCAATTAAGGCCACCAATCATTATCATTGGTAATGTAGTAACATTAATATAAGATTGTCTAAGCGTTCTTAATTTTTTAGTCATCTACTCGTATATACTTTTACATATATTTAAAATTTCTTAACTTTTCTTTTTAAACAGCAGAAACTTTATTAATAAGATCTTCGACAAGATGCCGAAGATAAAAGAAAATTACATCAGACAAAATGGACCAATTTGCCATGATGACCACACAAAACTAAACTTATTGCAACGAGATAACAATCATAAGTAAGAAATAGAGACAATAGAATAAACACACTCTCGCTGTAGTGTTATGCTTCAACTCGAATATTGCCTGGTTTCTATATTTCCATAACAACCACCATCAAGTTGAAAAAATGAAACGAATAACCTGCTTGTAAAACGAAGTGGCATGCGAACTAAAATTTCCTAACTATATAACTATATAAACATCTATATAAATCATTACATTTTCCACATGAGAAAGAATATTAATTTCAAAGTTATTGATTTATTAATACCATAGTTTGTTTTTTTTACTTTTCAAAAAAAAATTATTGATTTATTTATCAAATAGTATAAATTTTATAACACATTTTATTGATAAATGTATCGATTGTTGTGGTGTGAATGATAATTTTGTTTCCGCATACATTTCAAACATGCACACATTTTAACGGGCTTGAAGTTTTAGACATTAAAGACATTTAGTTTGTTTTTGTATTGAAGATGGCCTAAGGCTCAAAGCTTCTATTTTATAAAAGGAATTTTACACCATCTATACTTCTATATAAAGCATCAACCCTCCCTATTTTTTTATTCACTAATTTAAACATCTCTACATAATATACCTATAATACCCTTAATGAAATAATTTACACATAAACCCCTCAACTCTTAAAATAACTATACTACCACCTTTAACATCAATTACTTTAACATTCACTATCATTGCCGCCCTCACCACCCGTCACCGCCACTGCTTTCGACACCACCGCCACCACCATTGCCGCTGCATTGCGCGGACATATGACTCGTATACATAAATATATACATTATTAGTATAATAATTAATTTTGCCTATAATGCTCCAATATTGATCGTAATTACATATAAGAAAAAATGAGGGCGGTGTTAACACACCTAAGTTAGATGAAATATCCATTCACATTTTGACTTTTTATTAGATTTTCATCAAAAACAAAAAAAACACATGTTGATTTTGAGAAAAATACTAAAATGTTAATATGCGAAAGAGATTTCATTCAACTTGTACGTGTAACAACACAACCTTCACTTCCCTTCCCTTCCCTTCACTTCACTCTTATAGATAAAGAACAATATTAGATTTGAATCATAATATTTTTAGTTTAATGTCATTGATGCCTTTTGTGCTATTCTTTTTAGATGAGCATCAACACATAAAAGTAAGTCCTTCGAGCAATAATACGACATACGAAAGTATAAATAAAGCGTGTTACAGTAATAAAATAGGATGAAAAGCACACTAAGTGGGAGGTGAGCCCCATGAAGGACAATGACAAACGAAATTCATATCCCTAAAACTTTGGCATCATGAGAGCCTTGGATCATGATCAACAACACTACTGTAACACAAGATTCAGCCATCCAAACTTGATTCCTTTTAACTTTTCCAAATATAGGCAAAGCTATAATCATGCATTAATTAAATGTATAAAATATGGTTTCTGGATAAATTATATTATCTCAAACCCCCACCATCATTCTATCGGTATTTATAAATTCTATTTTCAAATTTAACTTACAATGAAATTTGGATATTTTTAAAAATCATCAAGCTTGATGCACTATGCGGGTACAAATCTTCTTGTTGTGTGGGAATTGGAACAATAAGCCATTATTAGTAGAAGCCTAGAGGGTACAATGTTGTCCAAGAAGAGGAAGTGGTTTGGATTGATAAATTAAAAAGTAATGCTTACATCTAACTGCATTTGAAGCTGCATATATTTACGGTGAATCTTATACAGTTAAAACTGAAGTGGAAAGTAGTTTTTGGTAGCACCATTTGATTTTGATTTAACTACCCAAACCAATCACGTGGAGAAGGCACGTCACGTTCTTATCCAAGCCAGACAAGCTCTTATCTACGAATGTGACATTGAAATTGAAATAATACGCCTTTGGGGAGGATCACAATAATATAAATCTAATAATTTCCAGGAAAGTTGTAGTTGCACTATCATCATTTGTATATATCTGTTTCTATTAGGGATGGGCATGAGACTGGTACCGTCCCGTACCGGTCCCGATCCCGATGATACCGATCCCGAATTTCACGAAATCTTAGTACCGGTCCCGGTTCCATATGAGTTGGTACCGGTACCATACCGACCGGGACGGGACCGGGATATCGGTACCAAATCCCGACTAGTCCCAAATAAAACTAAAACTAACTAACTAATATACAAACATGACATAATAACTATCTAATACACAAACATAATATTTAACCTTCTGGTCATATAAGAAAATACGATCTTTTATTACAAAAATTATATTCAGGTACTAATTCCATAACAGAAGTTTATATCTGATCATGTAGCAACTAACACATCTCATAACAAATAGCAGGGTTTTTACGTATTGGACTATATGTAGGCATGTTAGCTAGCATATGGAATTGCAAAGTTTTTTTAAAAAACAATAATGAATTATAACCGAGTACGTAGTATACTAGTATATAGTTTTAAGATATTTATGTTTGGGCCTGAGAGAATAAAAATTAATAGAAGAATCAAGTGAGCTTTGAATATGCCATAAGTATACGGGACTACTTGGGACTTTTTCGGGATTACGGGATTTTCCCGGTACCAATCCCGTTTGGTACCGATCCCACAAACTAATAAAAGTGGGTACCGGTCCCGGTCCCATTCGGGACTCGGTACCACTTCTCGGTACCGGGATAGGGACGGTACCGGGACGGGATCGAGATTTGGTATTTTTTGCTTATCCCTAGTTTCTGTAATAGGTAAACTGAAAGCTATGAAACGCAACAAACTATAGTCATGAAACTTCCAAATGAGATTAAATAGTTGTACACTTATCATAAAATTCAAGAAGTATGCTTTTGATATACAAAAATACAATTTTTTTATACACATTAAATGAAGACCTAAATACTTTATTTACTATTTTCCAAAATAAATATAAAGAGAAAATTACATTTTTGGTCTCTCAAGTTGGCAAGATTTTCAGTTATTGCTCTTAAGTTAATTAATTACAGAAAAAACCCTGAAGTTGGTTAATTTTTTCACTTTTCACTTCGTGACTAACAGCCGTCTATTAGGTCCGTTAAGTGAGGGGCATATTTGTCATTTCACCATAATCCCTTCTTATTTTTCAATCTTCTTCCACACTCAAACACAAACCCATATTTTATCAAGTTTTTCGTAACTTCTTTCATAGATCTCGTCGTCATTTTTCGTCAAATCAAATTGGATTTCATCAAGTTATTATCACAGTCGAATTCTGATCACGATGATGGTTTCAATTTTTCGATCGGTTGATTTTTGTTGACGGTTACACTTTTTCGGCGAATTCAAGTTTTTCCAGCGAACTGTAATTCAGATTTCTTTTGGCTAGTGTTTCTGTGCGATTGAATTCTGAGTTGATTGCAACTTGTTTTGGGTCCGGATTCGAAAAAACTTGCGAGTAATCGCCATTTTTAGTTTTCCGGCGAGTTTTTAAATTTTCCGGCGATCGTTAAATCAGAATTCTGTTGGTTAGGGTTTGTTTGGACTTCTATTCTGACCATTTTCGTACCGGTTTCGTGTTCTGAATCGAAGAAAAGAAAGAGATATTGCGAATTTAACTTTTCCGGCGTATTGTTTAACGTTTCCGGCGTAGTGTTTCAGTGTGGAAGAAGAAGAAGAAGAAGAGATCATGGTGAAATGACGAATCTGCCCCCCACTTAACGGAACTAAGAGACGGTTGTTAGTCGCGGAGTGAAAAGTGAAAAAATTGACCAACTTTAGGGTTTTTTCTGTAATTAATTCACTTAAGGGCAATAACTGAAAATCCTGCCAACTTGAGGGACCAAAAATGTAATTTTCTAAAATATAAATGTTTGCATACAAACTTATATTTTTGTCTCTTTTCTTATTAAAATAATAATACAAACAGCCATACATATTTATAAAGTTATCTATCATGTGACTAGAACTCGCAACTAATTGATTAATGAATCACTTTACAGTTTACACACAATTCACTAGACCGCATACCAATTACATATTAAGCAACTAGGTAGTTCGGAAGCCCGCGTTGCGGGCTACAATTGTTATTTTTGTGCGTTTTGTTTTTTAAAGACAATATTAAAAATACAACATCGTAAATTTGTTTACTCCCATATTAATAATTTCGTTAAACATAAGACCTAAAAAAATCCTAGAAAAATAAAACAAAAAAACAAAGAGTTCAAAAAAAAAAACAAACTAAAAAGGTTCGAGATGTGTTGATGGTAATTAAGGGAATGTTCAACCTCGCACTAGCCACGGGTATCCATTTTCATATTTAATAGCAATACCACATCTACATCTTCATATTTATGTTTACTCCAAAAATCACAAAGGGAAAAAATGTATTAAACAAAAATATGAAAAACCAACGTAAGGAAAAAAAAACCCAAGAAAAGTATTAAACTGTTTAATAGATATTTTTTGTAAAACAAATATGTTAAAAAACAAAAATACTACAGAAGTTATAAAAAGACTCAAAATTTATAAAATATATGTTAAAAAAATAAAAAACAAAAAAAAAAAAAAAATAAAACAAAAAAACAAAGAGTTCAAAAAAAAAAAAACAAAAAAACAAAGAGTTCAAAAAAAAAAAAAAAACTAAAAGAGTTAAATGCAAGAATGGTCCCTGTGGTTTCTTATTTTTTTGCATGGCAGTCCCTCTCAAGAATTTTAGCAAGGATGATCCCTGGAGCCATGTTTTAGTTGCAATCTTGGTCCAACTTAACGGAACTATTTATTACCTTCCGTTAAATATGCCATGTGCCACTCACATGCAGGGTAAACTTGCCTTTTCACCTATTTTTCCTGACTTTCTCTTCTCTGTTACTCATCCAACCTTTCTACCTTCTTCTTTTATTTCTTCCATATATCACATCATCTTCATATGTACCAAATACTTCAGATATAAGTTTAAATTTATCTTGTTTTCAACAAATCATAACTCCAAGCATCATATTATATCTAAAAATCCAATCCACATAAACAAAGCATCACTCCTATCCTTATGAAAATCCTTTAAAACTCATAATTTACAAACACACATACATTCTAGATTTACAAAAACGACTCTCAAATTCTTGAATTACATGTATAAAACAAATATGAAAATGTTACAATATATTAAAAATATAAAATGAACACACACAAAAAATAAACAAAAAATACAACAAATGTTATGGGATAACAAAAATTTTTGAAAAAACAAAATGTTAAAAACTAAAAGAGTTAAATGCAAGAATGGTCCCTGTGGTTTCTTATTTTTTTCATTGGCGGCCCCTCTCAAAGAATTTTAGCAAGGATGATCCCTGAGCCATGTTTTAGTTGCAATCTTGGTCCAACTTAACGGAACTATTTATTACCTTCCGTTAAATATGCCATGTGCCACTCACATGCAGGGTAAACTTGCCTTTTCACCTATTTTTCCTGACTTTCTCTTCTCTGTTACTCATCCAACCTTTCTACCTTCTTCTTTTATTTCTTCCATATATCACATCATCTTCATATGTACCAAATACTTCAGATATAAGTTTAAATTTATCTTGTTTTCAACAAATCATAACTCCAAGCATCATATTATATCTAAAAATCCAATCCACATAAACAAAGCATCACTCCTATCCTTATGAAAATCCTTTAAAACTCATAATTTACAAACACACATACATTCTAGATTTACAAAAACGACTCTCAAATTCTTGAATTACATGTATAAAACAAATATGTTAAAAAAATGTTACAATATATTAAAAATATAAAATGAACACACACAAAAAATAAACAAAAAATACAACAAATGTTATGGGATAACAAAAATTTTTGAAAAAACAAAATGTTAAAAACTAAAAGAGTTAAATGCAAGAATGGTCCCTGTGGTTTCTTATTTTTTTCATTGGCGGCCCCTCTCAAAGAATTTTAGCAAGGATGATCCCTAGAAACCATGTTTTAGTTGCAATCTTGGTCCAACTTAACGGAACTATTTATTACCTTCCGTTAAATATGCCATGTGCCACTCACATGCAGGGTAAACTTGCCTTTTCACCTATTTTTCCTGACTTTCTCTTCTCTGTTACTCATCCAACCTTTCTACCTTCTTCTTTTATTTCTTCCATATATCACATCATCTTCATATGTACCAAATACTTCAGATATAAGTTTAAATTTATCTTGTTTTCAACAAATCATAACTCCAAGCATCATATTATATCTAAAAATCCAATCCACATAAACAAAGCATCACTCCTATCCTTATGAAAATCCTTTAAAACTCATAATTTACAAACACACATACATTCTAGATTTACAAAAACGACTCTCAAATTCTTGAATTACATGTATAAAACAAATATGAAAATGTTGTCTTATCTCTTGTGATATTTATCAAATTATTATTATTATTCATAACCAAAGAAACTAAATATATATATATACCACTAGATCCGATAAATGTAAATACAGATACTTATTTGTGTGTAAATCTATATATCTACATATACACACACCCATATATATACACATACCCAGATAATATATAAAAAACCTTAAATAAAAACTCATCTTTCTCACACTAGAAAACCCGATCTGGTAATGGATATGCAGCAACCATTGGTGGCGGTGGATGGTGGTAATGGTGAATTTCTGGTGGCGGTTGGTTTCCATGGGGGGAGCTCAACAAGCTCATCATAGATGGATTTTACTTTTTAATCAGCAACTTTGCTTGGCCGGTCTTACCTCATACGATCTTGCGGCGGTCAACGGTGGCGTTCTACGGCGGTTAATAGTGAAGAGGTAAGAGTGGAAACGGGCAGTCATCGTTTGCGGTAATCAATATGATTATGGAATCGCTTTATCAGAGTTGGATTTGTGTTTATTTATATAGATTTACATGAGTGATAAATTGATAATATATATGTATATTACATATAACTGTAACGAACAAACATCATTCACTAAAGTAATACAAATATTTTATTATTTTTTTAGAGATATTCCACTGAGCCTCAGTGGGAGGATTCATCCCCCACTGAGCCGCAGTGGGAGGATTCATCCCCCACTGCGCCGCAGTCAAGACCGGGACAGAAACAAAATTTTTCCAGAGATATTCCACTGAGCCGCAGTGGGAGGATTCATCCCCCACTGAGCCGCAGTGGGAGGATTCATCCCCCACTGAGCCGCAGTGGGAGCCCAAATTTCTCAAAACCATATCTAGACACTTAAATCAACTTGCAACTCATCCAACTCAAACCAAACTTTAAAACACCAAAATACAGATTTCAAACTAGAAAATGACATGATATGAGACACTTACAAACATTGTTTTGGACAAAAGCAATACGGACCATCAAATGGGTCGCTTAACCCAAAAACGACCTAATTAACAAAGATATGACCCAAAACAACCCAATGACCAAAAGCTTTACACATCCACAGATTTCACAACCAAAAGAACTTGTTCAACCAAAACAAAGCTTGTACCAAGAGCCATAATAGTCAAAAGGGATCGTCTACCATAATTACCCAAAATGCCAACCTTCAAGATGGCTCCAAACCTTCAATTCAACTTCACTTGGTCAATTCTTTACCTTTGCTACTACCAACTCCTATAAAAAGGTTAAACAACTAAAACATAAGCAACGCTTAGTGAATGCATATACATATAATCATAATCAAGTTACCATAGCAATGTGCATCAAGCACCACATATAGCCTATCAAATGATAGCCATATCATTCATAACAAGCATAAGCACAATTTCATCATAATTCATATCACATGGCCATGGACAATTGGCTAGTAGGAATTTACCCACCTACTAGCTCTTACAACAAATTGGCTAGTAGGAATTTACCCACCTACTAGCTCTTACAACAAATCGGTTAGTAGGAATTTACCCACCTACTAACCCTTAATCACAACTTGGCTAATAGGAATTTACCCACCTACTAGCTCTCACAACAATTTGGTTAGTAGGAATTTACCCACCTACTAACCCTTAATCACAACTTGGCTAATAGGAATTTACCCACCTATTAGCTCTCATAATCAATAACAAATGGGTCATAGGAATTTACCCACCTATGACCTCTATTAACAAGAACAATTTGATTAGTAGGAATTTACCCACCTACTAACCCTTAATCACAACTTGGCTAATAGGAATTTACCCACCTATTAGCTCTCATAATCAATAACAAATGGGTCATAGGAATTTACCCACCTATGACCTCTATCATCAATAACAAATGGGTCATAGGAATTTAACCACCTACTAACCCTCAATAACAAATGGGTCATAGGAATTTACCCACCTATGACCTCTATTAACAAGAACATGATTATATGTATACACACTCACCTTAAACTTGGCTATTTGATTCTATGGCTATAGGCTCAACTAGATGATCTTCACCACCTATACATAATTCAATACATATATCTATGAGTTCTATGAACTCAACTATTTCACAATCATCAACTAGAATTCAACATGCATTCTATATTATGGTGTTTGGCTTCACAAATCATTTTAGCAAAATTCCATAATCAACTTCATAACACAAACTTAGCCAAACACCCAAAACATAAGATTTATCACAATGGGGTTTATTATAAAAACTCAAGTGCGTCGACCCCATGTTTCTCCTTATAATTCCATTAGGGTTCTTTATTCAAAAATCCCAAAATCCCCAATTTACTAGTCATGAACCCTAATTTTCATAATCAAGAACCCTATTTTTGAAATTGAAAGATTTGGAGAAACCTTACCTCAAAAACAACAACACAATTGAAATTTCCAGAATTTCTCCTTTCTCTTTGCTAATTTCGGCCTCCCCCAACTCAATACAACCCTCACTTTGCTTATTATGAGTGAATTGATTAAATGGGATTTATGGGAGAGTTTAATTGCATGTACTTCTTAATAATTCAGAAAGGAAAGAAGGATTGATGAATAAAGAATTTGAGAAGGAGTTTAGTGATATGTGAATCACCCAAAATTGAAATTGGCTGGAATAGTTCTCCTGATGCCACGTTTTTCCTCAAAATAGAAAAGGGTATTATACCCGCTAGCCACTAAAGTTCCAACTAAATTAACCCCTTATCTCAAAACAAAATACTAGGAAATTAATTAAATGTCAAAACTATAAAAAGGGTTAATTTTCTATTACCTTAAAATATTGGGGTGTTACAAATCTCCCCCACTCAGAATCGATCACGTCCCCGTGATCCAAGCCATATGTAAGGATGGGTAGTACACCAACATATCATGCTCGGTTTCCCAAGTATATTCCGAGTTCTTTTGGTGTTTCCATTGTACCTTGAAAGTTCGCACCGTCTTATTGTTAATTTTTCTCAACTCTTCTTCAACTATGGCAACCGGTTCTTCAACATAAGTCAATTTCTTGTCCAATTCAATTTCATTCAAAGGAACGCACGATGCATCATCAACAAGGCACTTTCGTAGTTGCGATACGTGAAAAGTGTTATGAATACGAGATAACTCTTCGGGGAGTTCCAATTGGTATGCTACCTTGCCAACACGGGCTAAAATCCGAAACGGGCCAATGAACCGTGGACTCAACTTTCCACGTTTGCGAAATCGCAGCAAACCCTTCCATGGAGATACCTTTAACATAACCCGATCACCAACCATGAACTCAATGGGTCTTCTTCTAACATCAGCATACGACTTTTGCCTATCTTGAGCCGCTTTGAGTCTCTCACGAATTTCATCTATCTTTTGAGTAGTCTTAAGGACAATATCTGTTCCGCCTAATTCTCGCTGACCCACTTCTCCCCAACAAATGGGAGTTCGGAACCTCCTACCATAAAGCATTTCATAGGGAGGCATTTTAATGCTAGAATGGTAACTATTATTATACGAGAATTCCGCCAAAGGCAAGTACACGTCCCATGGTCCTCCAAAATCAATAATGCATGCACGTAGCATGTCTTCCAACGTTTGAATGGTTCGTTCACTTTTCCCATCCGTTTGAGGATGGTACGCGGTACTCATGTGTAACTTAGTACCCATGTCTTCATGAAATCTTCTCCAAAAGTGGGAAGTAAACCGTGTATCCCTATCCGAAACAATAGAGACGGGAATGCCATGCCGAGCTACAACTTCTTTCAAATAAATATCGGCTAACACCTCGGAAGACGATGACTCCCGAATGGGTAAAAACAAAGCACTTTTCGTTAACCGATCTACAATTACCCAAATAGTGTCGAATTGATGCTTGGGTGTCTTGGGAAGTTTGGTAATGAAGTCCATAGTCAAGTGCTCCCACTTCATTGTGGAATTTCAAGCGGTTGGAGTTTCCCATAGGGCTTTTGATGTTCCGCTTTAACTTGCAAACAAGTCAAACATTTTTCCACATACTTGACTATGTCACGTTTCATACCCGGCCACCAATAGTCAACCTTCAAGTCGTGATACATTTTCGTTGCACCAGGATGAATAGAATATTTGGACTTATGTGCTTCATCAAGAAGGATTTCTTTCAAAGGGCACGAAAAAGGGATCCAAATTCGTCCATAACGAACCGTAAGGCCACGAGAGTCTATAGAAAAATGCTTCATTTGACCTTTAATTCTCTCTCGTTTAGGATCATGTCGTAAAGCTTCTTCTTGAGCTTCCTTTATACGTTCCAAGAAATCATTGGTAATCATTATCCATAAAGGTGAAACACGAATGGAAAAGTGAGAACTCTTCCGACTTAAGGCGTCGGCCACCACATTGGCTTTTCCGGGGTGATACAAGATTTCACAATCATAGTCTTTCAATAAATCTAGCCATCTTCGTTGACGGTTATTAAGATCTCGTTGCTCAAAGAAGTATTTAAGACTCTTATGATCGGAATAAATGGTGAATTTAACACCATAGAGGTAATGACGCCAAATCTTCAAAGCAAAAACAACCGCAACAAGTTCCAAATCATGAACGGGGTAAGACTTCTCATGAGGTTTTAATTGTCTTGATGCATAAGCGATGACTCGCCCCTTTTGCATAAGGACACAACCAAGACCATTAAATGAGGCATCACAATAAACCGAAAAATCTTCAACTCCTTCGGGTAAAGTAAGTACGGGTGCTTGACTCAACTTCTCTTTCAAAGTTTGAAATGCACTTTCTTGTTCGCCTTTCCATTCAAACCTTTCATTCTTTCGGGTCAACTTAGTAAGAGGCGAGGCAATCTTAGAAAAGTCTTGAATAAAGCGACGGTAATAACCTGCCAAACCAAGAAAACTACGAATTTCAGTCGGGGATTTGGGAGGTTCCCATTTCGTGATTGCACTAATCTTTGCAGGATCTACTTTAATTCCATCTTTATTAACAACATGTCCAAGAAATTGGACTTCACGTAACTAAAATTCGCATTTAGAAAACTTGGCATACAATTTCTCTCGGCGAAGGGTTTCAAGAACTTCACGAAGGTGTTTCTCATGATCAGATTGACACTTCGAATAGATCAAAATATCATCAATGAAAACAATAACGGATTTATCAAGAAAAGGGCGACATACACGATTCATAAGATCCATGAAGGCTGCAGGAGCGTTTGTCAAACCAAAAGGCATGACTAAGAACTCATAATGACCATAACGGGTCCTGAATGCGGTTTTTGGAATGTCTTCTTCACCAATCTTCAGCTGGTGATAACCCGAACGAAGATCAATCTTCGAAAAATACGATGCTCCTTGAAGTTGATCAAAAAGATCGTCAATACGAGGCAAAGGATATCTATTCTTGATGGTGACTTTATTAAGCTCACGATAATCAATGCACATCCGCAAACTGCCATCTTTCTTTTTAACAAATAAAACGGGAGCACCCCAAGGAGAACTACTTGGGCGTATAAAGCCCTTATCAAGAAGTTCTTGAAGTTGTTCCATCATTTCTCGCATTTCAGTTGGAGCAAGACGATATGGGGCTTTAGCTATGGGTGTGGCACCCGGGGTAAGATCAATCTTGAAATCTATTTGTCTAACGGGAGGAAGACCAGGCAAGTCATCAGGAAAAACATCGACAAATTCATTAACAATAGGAAATTCAGATATTGATTTAGATTCTTTATTGGAATCAAGAACATGAGCAAGAAAAGCTTTGCACCCACGGGAGATAAGTCGGTGAGCTCGAGCATAAGAACACAAGGATAACGAGTCTTGATTTCTTTCTCCATAAACCACCAAATCCTTACCACTAGGAGTTTTGAGTCGGACACTTTTATCAACACAACTAATACTCGCCTTATGACGACCGAGCCAATCCATGCCCAAAATCACATCAAATTCACCCAAACCCATGGGTATAAGATTAGCTTTAAAATTTTCAAAATTTATGGTCAAACTACAATCTAGATACATGTTTTTGATCACATAAGTTTGATCACCCGCTACTTCCACTAACAACGGAGGTTTAAGCAAAGATAGTTGTAGAGGAATGCATTTAGTGAATCGAGTAGCTACAAAGGAACGATTTGCTCCAGAATCAAATAAAACTTTAGCGGGAGTGTCATGAACTAGAAAAGTACCTGACACAACGTCGGTTGATTCTTTAGCTTCCACCACCGAGAGTTGAAAGGATCTCCCTTTCGGAGTTCCCACATGCTTTACCATCTTCCTCTCATTCATTTTTCTTGTTTCCGCTTGCCTTTCTTCTTCCGTCAATAAAGGGCAAGCACTCCTCATATGTCCCTCATTGAAGCATTTAAAACACACGGTAGGCTTGTTTGGAGAGAACTTGCAATCACGACTAATGTGACCCGGTTGGCCACAATTGAAGCATCCTTTCTTGGAAGGTGAAAGACAAACTCCAAGATGATGTTTCCCACATTTGTTACAAGTGGGAACGTTCCTCCTAGATGCACTACTCCCCGAACTCCCACTTGGCTGGAACTTCTTGTTAGGTGAATCACTTTGCTCCGCTTTCCTTTTGGAGGAGTCTTCATCCGGCATGCCTTGCTCCACTTCATGCCATCTTGCCACATCGACCAATTGATTGAAAGATTCAACTTGGAGAAGAGTGATCTTCTCTCGAATATTCTTACGGAGTTTCCGATAGAAGTGTTCCTTCAACAACTTATCATCTTTCAAATACTCGGGATAAAACTGTGCTTTGTCAAGAAACTGCACGCGAAATTCATTTACATTCAACGAACCTTGAGATTCATTCATGAAATCACTTCTAAGTTTTGTCACATCGGACTCGGATCAAAACTCCTTGAAGAAAGCCGCTTTAAAATCTGCCCACTCCATACTCATCACACCTTCACCCTTTGTCACAATTTGGCTATCCCACCATAACTTAGCTCGGTCTCTCAACATGCTTGACCCATACAACGTTTTGTCTTCAATTGGAGTCTTGGTAATGCGGAAGGCTCCTTCAATCTCATACACCCACTTGGTGCTTACAATGGGATCGGGGTCTCCATTGTATGTAGGAGGTTTCGCAATAGTGAAGTTTTTGAGATCATAAGGTTTTTCATTTGTTTGCTTGAGTTGGGATTCATGGTTTTGTGTTTCCAGTGCTTTTTCTTTAGGAAAACGCTTATCGAACTCTTCTTGCACCGACAAAGCTACTTCATCTCTAATCTTGTTAGCAATGGCATCACTCATTGCTCCTTCCAGAGTTTCATTCAACTTCTTGACAATAAACAGAGAGAAGTTTTCTAAAGCCTTGCCTATTTGTTCACTTATAAAGTCACCGGTAATGTCTTCTCGTTCTAGCAACTCTACAGTCTCAATATTTTTGTCTCTATCCTGACTTGATCCATCATTGACTTGAAACGGATCCATTCTACAAGTTCAAAAGTTTATAAATATACACTCAATTACGACTTAGATTCTAATACCCCAAACGTTCACATTCGATCATTTCCATATTTAGTAAGTTTGATTTAGAATGTAATAGCTTATGACCAGTAATAGGCCGGCTCTATTATGCTCATAAACTATTTCATTTTAAATCAATCTTACTAACCACTTCCACTTTCAAACGTGAACACCCAAATCCTAAGGTCAAAGTCAATCCTATGGTTCAAGTCTAGGTATCCTATTCGCAAAGATCGAATACCTAAATCCCTTGAACCATGGCTCTGATACCAAAAATGTAACGACCAAACATCATTCAGTAAAGTAATACAAAAGTTAATTTTTTTTTTTTAGAGATATTCCACTGAGCCGCAGTGGGAGGATTCATCCCCCACTGAGCCGCAGTCAAGACCGGGACAAAAACAAATTTTTTCCAGAGATATTCCACTGAGCCGCAGTGGGAGGATTCATCCCCCACTGAGCCGCAGTGGGAGGATTCATCCCCCACTGAGCCGCAGTGGGAGCCCAGATTTCTCAAAACCACATCTAGACACTTAAATCAACTTGCAACTCATCCAACTCAAACCAAACTTTAAAACACCAAAATACAGATTTCAAACTAGAAAATGACATGATATGAGACACTTACAAACATTGTTTTGGACAAAAGCAATACGGACCATCAAATGGGTCGCTTAACCCAAAAACGACCTAATTAACAAAGATATGACCCAAAACAACCCAATGACCAAAAGCTTTACACATCCACAGATTTCACAACCAAAAGAACTTGTTCAACCAAAACAAAGCTTGTACCAAGAGCCATAATAGTCAAAAGGGATCGTCTACCATAATTACCCAAAATGCCAACCTTCAAGATGGCTCCAAACCTTCAATTCAACTTCACTTGGTCAATTCTTTACCTTTGCTACTACCAACTCCTATAAAAAGGTTAAACAACTAAAACATAAGCAACGCTTAGTGAATGCATATACATATAATCATAATCAAGTTACCATAGCAATGTGCATCAAGCACCACATATAGCCTATCAAATGATAGCCATATCATTCATAACAAGCATAAGCACAATTTCATCATAATTCATATCACATGGCCATGGACAATTGGCTAGTAGGAATTTACCCACCTACTAGCTCTTACAACAAATCGGTTAGTAGGAATTTACCCACCTACTAACCCTTAATCACAACTTGGCTAATAGGAATTTACCCACCTACTAGCTTTTACAACCAATCGGTTAGTAGGAATTTACCCACCTACTAACCCTTAATCACAACTTGGCTAATAGGAATTTACCCACCTACTAGCTCTCATAACAATCTGGTTAGTAGGAATTTACCCACCTACTAACCCTTAATCACAACTTGGCTAATAGGAATTTACCCACCTACTAGCTCTCACAACAATTTGGTTAGTAGGAATTTACCCACCTACTAACCCTTAATCACAACTTGGCTAATAGGAATTTACCCACCTATTAGCTCTCATAATCAATAACAAATGGGTCATAGGAATTTACCCACCTATGACCTCTATTAACAAGAACATGATTATATGTATACACACTCACCTTAAACTTGGCTAATTGATTAAATGGGATTTATGGGAGAGTTTAATTGCATGTACTTCTTAATAATTCAGAAAGGAAAGAAGGATTGATGAATAAAGAATTTGAGAAGGAGTTTAGTGATATGTGAATCACCCAAAATTGAAATTGGCTGGAATAGTTCTCCTGATGCCACGTTTTTCCTCAAAATAGAAAAGGGTATTATACCCGCTAGCCACTAAAGTTCCAACTAAATTAACCCCTTATCTCAAAACAACAACACAATTGAAATTTCCAGAATTTCTCCTTTCTCTTTGCTAATTTCGGCCTCCCCCAACTCAATACAACCCTCACTTTGCTTATTATGAGTGAATTGATTAAATGGGATTTATGGGAGAGTTTAATTGCATGTACTTCTTAATAATTCAGAAAGGAAAGAAGGATTGATGAATAAAGAATTTGAGAAGGAGTTTAGTGATATGTGAATCACCCAAAATTGAAATTGGCTGGAATAGTTCTCCTGATGCCACGTTTTTCCTCAAAATAGAAAAGGGTATTATACCCGCTAGCCACTAAAGTTCCAACTAAATTAACCCCTTATCTCAAAAACAACAACACAATTGAAATTTCCAGAATTTCTCCTTTCTCTTTGCTAATTTCGGCCTCCCCCAACTCAATACAACCCTCACTTTGCTTATTATGAGTGAATTGATTAAATGGGATTTATGGGAGAGTTTAATTGCATGTACTTCTTAATAATTCAGAAAGGAAAGAAGGATTGATGAATAAAGAATTTGAGAAGGAGTTTAGTGATATGTGAATCACCCAAAATTGAAATTGGATGGAATAGTTCTCCTGATGCCACGTTTTTCCTCGAAATAGAAAAGGGTATTATACCCGCTAGCCACTAAAGTTCCAACTAAATTAACCCCTTACCTCAAAAACAACAACACAATTGAAATTTCCAGAATTTCTCCTTTCTCTTTGCTAATTTCGGCCTCCCCCAACTCAATACAACCCTCACTTTGCTTATTATGAGTGAATTGATTAAATGGGATTTATGGGAGAGTTTAATTGCATGTACTTCTTAATAATTCAGAAAGGAAAGAAGGATTGATGAATAAAGAATTTGAGAAGGAGTTTAGTGATATGTGAATCACCCAAAATTGAAATTGGCTGGAATAGTTCTCCTGATGCCACGTTTTTCCTCAAAATAGAAAAGGGTATTATACCCGCTAGCCACTAAAGTTCCAACTAAATTAACCCCTTATCTCAAAAACAACAACACAATTGAAATTTCCAGAATTTCTCCTTTCTCTTTGCTAATTTCGGCCTCCCCCAACTCAATACAACCCTCACTTTGCTTATTATGAGTGAATTGATTAAATGGGATTTATGGGAGAGTTTAATTGCATGTACTTCTTAATAATTCAGAAAGGAAAGAAGGATTGATGAATAAAGAATTTGAGAAGGAGTTTAGTGATATGTGAATCACCCAAAATTGAAATTGGCTGGAATAGTTCTCCTGATGCCACGTTTTTCCTCAAAATAGAAAAGGGTATTATACCCGCTAGCCACTAAAGTTCCAACTAAATTAACCCCTTATCTCAAAACAAAATACTAGGAAATTAATTAAATGTCAAAACTATAAAAAGGGTTAATTTCCTATTACCTTAAAATATTGGGGTGTTACAATAACCTATAGACAAATTCATATATACATATCATGAACCAGGATAATGGAGGTGATAAAATGACTTTTTGATTTATGATGATTAATAAAGTGGGTGGCATCGGTGGATTTTAAATGAGATATAGTGTTTTGATCTCATGTAAAAAGAAGGATACAAGGGATATACTGTAATTTGGGACTTTGGGTGGTGGAGGATTATACAAAAAATAAATTGAATTAAAAGATTGAAAAACTTGTAAGAATAGTGCATGTGTTTTATGAAAAGACGATATTACCCCTCACATGAGGGTACACGTGGCATTTAACCTCTTCCATTAAACGGTTCCGTCAAGTTGGACCAAGGTAGCAACTAAAACATAACATCAGGGATCATCCTTGCTAAAAATTTTAGAGAGGGACTGTCGATGCAAAAAATGAGAAACCATAGGGACCATTGTTGCATTTAACTCAAACTAAAAACTATAAAATATATGTAATTTATATAAAGTATAAAACTTAGAGGGTGTAAAATAGAATAATTTCAAAGAATGTGACAATAATCATCCGAAAGAAAAATGAGGGGCCTAAATGTAGATCTTGAAATCCAAAACCCAAAAACAAAAAAAGAAAAAAGAATGGGGGAGCTATGAATCGACCTTGAGACCTATGATTTAAAAGGAAGGTCGTCATCCACTCCACCAAAATCTATTTTTGTTTTAACTTTTGGTTTCTTAGATATATAAGCAATCTGTAGTTTTTTTGTTTAGTTACTATTCACATGCTATTCATTTATTAAAGGATATAATATAATATAATATAATTGCATAAAAATAGCATAAAAAAAAACGATAATCAAATAATTATAGACCTCCATCGATTATAATAGATAGTTTATCCATTTCTTTCTTCCCTAATTAACATGAACGAATCACTTCCTCTTTTGTATATTACCACCAGGCACCAGCGATAATGTTACATCACTTACATGTTAGGCAGTTGCATAATTAATGGACATGAGCTAGTGAGCATCAGTTTTGGGCCGTTAATCTTTAAATTTAAACACATTTTGGTTCATTAGTAAGAGATTAAGAAAATGAATGAATATAATATAATGCTGCTTCTTAATTTCAAAAAGTTCTGATCATATTTCAAGAAATTTTTGGTCAAGCACGACAGTACCGCTACTCTTTATAATCGGAGATAGATGATATATTTATTGTAAGGAAATCGTGTCTAAAACGATCTCGGTTTCTCTCATGAGATGGTACTTCCACTTTGGTTTACAATTTGTATGTACTTTTAGTTTCATATTTGACTACCAGATAGTACTATTACTAGTGGATTGATATCCTCTAAAGTTGTTATCAACTTTACGATCATGACCTTTAAAATTAAAATCAAAGGTTAAGATTGTTAAGATTAATAAACGAATACTTGATTTATTGATATTGTTTGATACTCTTTTTTACATAAGCATTATGCTCTATTTATACACAATTAGAGAAGGTAAACCCTAATTAACAACCGACTCTACCCTGTTGGACTTGGGCCCACTGGGCCTATTCTTGTACCGATATATTCTAACACTCCCCCTCAAGTTGAATATTGGGATTACCAAAATTCAACTTGCTTAAACACTTATGAAACATAGATGTCCCCACAGCTTTGGTTAAAATATCAGCAAGTTGATCTTCAGACTTAACAAAAGGTAACTTGATGATCCCACTCTCCAATTTTTCTTTTATAAAGTGACGATCCACTTCCACATGCTTAGTTCTGTCATGTTGAACTGGATTCTCTGAGATCTGAATAGCAGCTTCATTATCACTCATGATTTTAATGCTTTCTTTGGGAGCAAAACCTATTTCAGACACCAGCTTCTTCAACCACAAGGCTTCTGCTAGTCCTCTAGCTATACCCCTAAACTCAGCTTCAGCACTAGACAAGGAGACAACTTTCTGTTTCTTACTTTTCCATGTAACCAAGTTACCACCTATCAATGAGAAATAACCTGAAGTGGACCTTCGATTACCTTTATCTCCTGCCCAATCTGCATCTGTATATATCTCAATCTTCAAATCACCATTAGCTTTAAATAACACCCCATGACCTGAAGTCCCTTTAAGATACCTGATAATTCGTAGAACCGCATCCATATGATCTTCTTGAGGTTGGTGCATAAATTGACTAACCACTCCAACAGCATAGGCTATGTCTGGACGAGTATGAGTCAAATAAATAAGTTTCCCTACTAACCTTTGATATCTATTTTTATCAGTGGCTCTAGCATCTGTCTTTATAAACAATTTCTGATTGATGATCATGGGTGTGTCTGCTGGTTTGCAATCAACCATTCCTGTTTCAGCTAAAAGATCTAATATATACTTCTTCTGACAAATAAAAATTCCATGTTTAGACCTTGAAACTTCTATTCCAAGAAAGTACTTTAAATCTCCCAAATCTTTCATTTCAAATTCTGCAAACAAAGCTGTTTTTAGTTGATCAATCTCCTTTTCATCATTTCCTGTAATAATCATGTCATCAACATAAATTATCAGACATGTTACTAGATTTCCTCTATGACGAAGGAACAATGTGTGATCAGAATTGCTCTGTTGATATCCATATTTTTTCATAGCAAGAGTAAATCTTCCAAACCAGGCTCTAGGTGACTGTTTAAGTCCATATAAGGACTTCTTCAACCTACAAACTTCTCCATGTTCAAAGTTACCAGAAAAACCTGGAGGAGGATCCATATATACTTCCTCTTTTAATTCTCCATGCAAAAAAGCATTCTTCACATCGAACTGATGAAGAGGCCACCCCTGATTTGCTGCTATTGAGAAAAGAACCCTTACTGTATCCAGTTTTGCAACTGGAGAGAAAGTTTCTGAATAATCAATGCCATAGGTTTGAGTGTACCCTTTGGCAACAAGTCTTGCTTTATATCTCTCTACATCTCCATTTGGTTTATATTTGATGATATATATCCACCTGCACCCTACTGGATCCTTTCCTTTTGGAAGAAAACACTTCTCCCATGTATCATTCTTTATAAGAGCCTTCATTTCATTATCCATAGCATCCTTCCAATTTTTTAACTTTAAGGCATGCTCTACATCTGACGGGAGTTCTTCTGAATATAGTTTTGCTGCAAATGCTTTTGCTTCTTTGGAGAACACACTTTCTGCAATATTAGCAAATTTGTCTACCGGATACTTAGTAGACCGAGAACTCTTTTCTGGAGAGTATCGCTTTGCAGGAATTCCTCTGGTAGACCTTGGTGGAAGAACATATCTTTCTGGGACACTTTCTGGAGCGCTTTCAGGAGGGGTTACTTCTTCTATATTTTCTGACTCTCCATTAACATTTTCCTGTAATTCATTGGCTGGAATACTCATATTATTCAAAGTGTTCAAATTATGGCTTGGCTCAGAACTACTTACCTCGGATATCAGGTCCGGATTTGGGTTGTCACTTTGAGAGGAGGACTGTAAATCTTTATCTGGGATCTGATCTTCAGGAGGGGTAGTGGACTGAACTTCTGATGAATATTGAAGCCAACTCAGTGTGTCACTTTGTTCCTCCCCCTGACCACTGAGTTCCTGTGAGTAAAAGTACTTGGTCTCCAAAAAATCACAATTCATCGTAGTAAACATACGATGAGTTTTAGGATTATAACATCTATACCCCTTTTGATTAACCCCATATCCCACAAATACACATTTTTCAGCACACGGTTCGAGTTTATTACGATATGATTTTGGAATATGAACAAAAACCGTACATCCAAAAACTCTAGTGGGCAAGGTAAGAACTGATGGGAGTTTATGAAACTCAGAGAGGATTTTCAAAGGGGTTTTCATATCGAGAATCTTTGTAGGGAGACGGTTGATCAAGTAGGTAGCAGTAGCTAAAGCTTCGGGCCAAAAACTTTTAGGAACTAAGGACTCAATAATAAGTGCCCTAGTCATTTCTAAAAGAATTCTATTTTTCCTTTCAGCTACACCATTTTGTTCGGGGGTGTGAGGACAAGTGGTTTGATGGATTATACCTTTGGATTGAAAAAACAGGTTCATTTGTGAATTCACATACTCCCCACCATTATCTGTTCTCATGACTTTGATAGATTTTTGAAATTGAGTTTGGACCATGTTATAAAACACCGTAAATCTATCATAAACTTCATTTTTATTTTTCAAAAAATAGATCCATGTCATTCGGGTGCAATCATCAACAAAAATCACAAAGTACTTGAAATTATGACCTCCACTAACCGGTGCAGGGCCCCATACATCAGAATGTACTAATGAAAAAGGAAATTCAACTCTAGTATTGCGAGGTTTAAAAGATTGCCTATGACTTTTTGCCAAGATGCAAGTTTCACAATCAATCTTTTTATTCAATGGAAAAAGTTTTGGAAACAAAACATGTAAATAACCAATTGACGGATGCCCCAATCTTCTATGCCATAACCATGCTTCTCTTTCACTAGTTCCATGAGCAAGCATGACAGTTCCACTTTTAGTAACTTCATCAACATAGTACAGTCCTTCTCTCTCAGTGTCACGCCCAATAATCCGTCCCGTCCTGATATCCTGCAACAAACAGAAGGTTGGATGCATGAGAACAGAGCAATTAAGTTCTTTTGTCACATGACTTATTGACAAAAGTTTGTGTGATAAGTCAGGAACATAAAGACAATTAGACAATTGAACGTCTATGGAGAATTTAATTGTTCCGCCATTTTTTACATCCATTTTCCCTTTATTTGCGGCTTTGATATGAGTTTTCCCAGGTTTTGATGTTTTTATAAAATCTGATAACTCGTAAGTCATCGTATCCGTTGCTCCACAGTCAAATATCCAAGGTCCATTTGAGTTTTTATGACTAGATTGAATCATATGGGCTCCCCCTTGTTTTTTATATGGACCCAAGTCATTAGGCCCATATAAGTTCGGCCCATGTGTCATAAGCCCATGTGACATAACATTATTTCCAGGATATTTACTCATATAAACGTTTTTATATGGAAATAATTTACAGTCCTCTTTTTTGTGGGTTTTATATGGAAATGATTTAGAATCCTTTCCAAACCACACTTTCCCTTTACCTGCCACCACCGAAAACTCTTCCTCCTTGTCTTCACCTCCGGCCGCCACTGTTACCCCACCAAATCCGGTCGCATGCCGGTCACCCCCACCATCTTTATTGGGCTTTGCAGTGGTGGTAGGAGTGATGTTTTTGGTAGGTCGGGTTTTCTTCTTTGGACCGATCCACCAGTCCGGGTAACCCACAATCTCGAAGCATTGTTCTTTTGTGTGTCTAGCCATACCACAAGCATCACATGTGAGATGTGATTTATCATCTGGTTCCTTTTTTTTGTTGTTGTCAAATCGACGGAAACTTTTGGTTATAAATCCACCACCGCTGTCACCGCTGGTATGGTCTCCGGCGATTAAGCCGGAGGCAACCCCATGTGTGTCGTTGGTTGTTGCTCCAATAATCAATTGATGAGCGGCTTCCTTTCGAACCGTGGCATATGCGGTCTCGACGGTTGGAAGTGGGTCGACCCGAAGAATCTCTCTGATAATCGGTTCAAACTTCCGATCTAAACCATTCAAGAATTGGAAAAGCTTTTGATCAGATCTGATTTTGGAGAAAGCTTTGATGTCGTCTGGGCACTTCATCGGGTTTGGATCGATTCTGTCGATCTCACCCCAAACACCTTGTAAGGAGATCCAGAATTCTTCGAGGGATTTATTGACTTGTTTGAGTTCGTTGGCCTTCACATGAAGGTTGAAGATTTGTAGTTTATCCTTGCCGCTACTGTAAGTTGTTGCTAATGCATCCCAAAGTTCTTTAGCGGTGGAGAACTCGGTAAGGTTTCCGGCTAAAACTGGTTCGATATTCTGAATAAGCCACGAGAACACAATCAGGTCTTCCTGTTCCCATGTCTCATATTTTTCTGATGTTGTTTTTGTTGGTGGGTCATCGGTTAAATGATCCAACAGGTTTTTTGATCGTCCACCAATGGCTACTCGAATCATTCGAGTCCATAAGGCGTAGTTTTGGCTGTTTAATTTTAAGTTTATCTGAAGATTATCAGATAATTTTGGATTTTGGGGCTTTAGATTGGTATGATTTTGTAACAAATTGGCTAACTGTAATGCCAAATCTGACCCGAAGCCGCCGGCAGTTTCTGCCATGGTGGTTTGGGTTTGATTTTCGGTGATACAGTCGACGGATTTTTACTAGGTAGATGATGATGCCAGATTCGGCTCTGATACCATGTTAAGATTAATAAACGAATACTTGATTTATTGATATTGTTTGATACTCTTTTTTACATAAGCATTATGCTCTATTTATACACAATTAGAGAAGGTAAACCCTAATTAACAACCGACTCTACCCTGTTGGACTTGGGCCCACTGGGCTTATCATTTTTGAATCTTAAGTCTTGATTTTAATCTAAAGGTCAGATGACTTCAACTTTACCAATAAAGTTGAAAACAACTTTAAATGATCCTAATCCATTACTAGCACAACTAATAGTCTAACAACATCTGTAAAACATCGAAATATTCAAGTTTAAAGATTAATTTAAATTGTGGGTCAAAATATCATTTAGCAATTTATCTATAGTTGCTAGGAATGTTTTATACTTTTATTACAAAGTTTAGGTGATTTGGGAAGAAAAAATAGGATAAAAAAAAAAAAAAAAGAAAAAAAAATGATAAACTAAATGTCAAAAATCTTAAAGATAAAACAGATATTAAATTATATTCTGATTAAATTAAGTCTCTAATTTATGTATATGTTTAATTTTTGTATAGAAAATGAATCAATCTACCATTACTATAAAGTTCTCTAGGTACCTTGATGTTTATTTTTTTTTATTTTTTTAAGTCACAATTTTTCTATAAACTGAACCATATATTTTCAAAATTAAGCTCGATTTGAAAACATTGATTATAAAGTTGAATTTGGAATAAAACATAGACACACATTAAGATAAAAAAAAAAGAAGAAAAGGAGAAAAGTATTTTCATGAGTTAATGAACCTATGTTATTATTAGTTAATACTCGTATTAATAAAGTAAACTATGTGCGTTTAGTTTAGTTTTCCTGCTTTCCATTTTCACTCTTCTAAAGAACTAGCTTATCAACCCGGGTAATATCCGGACATTATTATGATAAGTTTTTATAAGCTTTAAAATATATAATCGTTACTAACGTCAGTTAATTGAAAAAAATGATAAACTAAATGTCAAAAATCTTAAAGATAAAACAGATATTAAATTATATTCTGATTAAATTAAGTCTCTAATTTATGTATATGTTTAATTTTTGTATAGAAAATGAATCAATCTACCATTACTATAAAGTTCTATAAGTACCTTGATGTTTATTTTTTTTTATTTTTTTAAGTCACAATTTTTCTATAAACTGAACCATATATTTTCAAAATTAAGCTCGATTTGAAAACATTGATTATAAAGTTGAATTTGGAATAAAACATAGACACACATTAAGATAAAAAAAATTAAAATTTTATAAAAATAAGTGATGTCATAATATTATTTTTATATGGAAAGTGTCAACTATGGAGAGCCTTGGTTGTGTCACATAGAAAAGTTTTTAAAAAAGATTATTTCATAACAATTTTCTTTTATTTATATATAAGATGATTTTTCATTTTTAAAAAAACTCTTAGAAATTTTGAAAACGTGTTTAGATTAAAACATATATGGAGTTCTTCATTGTGAAAAATATTTGGAAAAAATTCTGAAAATGAGTTTTTCAATATGTGGTTATAAGTTGGAAAACGTTGTTTTTCACGAAAATTATTTTGGGAAAATCACATTTGAACATATCTTTTGTTTTCCAATTTTTTCCCTGGTAAAAATTACTATACTATATATATTAATAGGCATGGTTATGAATAGTAACCATGCCTAATGCCTATTAATGCTTGACACATGGCTCCATTTATAAGGTGACACGTCACACATTTCATTTATTAACGTTTGGATTTTGACACGCTGCACTCTGTTCGGATTTTGCAAGTCGTATTTTTATTTTATTTTATTAGCTTTGTTACTCGTTTTTTCCACAATTTTCTCCCTTCTAATATTTTTTCTCTTCTACAAAATAAATATATGTAATTGACACTGCAAACTTTTGAACGTGGTTGTGGTATTACCGTTAGGTAAATATTTTTGATAGGCCAAAGTTTCTTACAAACATATGTAACGACACACACACAACATCACTAATACAAAGTTTTTGTGATGGAGTAGTTTTGGTTTTGTCTTTCATTAGGCAATTTTGGGTTCATCCCCGGTCTAGCCTCTTATGGGTTATTTTACTCTTTTCTGATGATTTTCATTAAACTTTTTAACAAATATGTAAAATTGTATGTTTGTAGTATTGACCTTCAAAAATAAAGATAACTGCAACAACATGTATAAACCGACGTCGCTCGAAGGGCGACACAAACCTCCCTAGTTAGTATAAAAAACACTTCTAGTAGTTTTATATAACTATAACCAAACGCAACACGAAAGGATACACATTTGTTGGGGCATGCTATTGAATTGAAGAAAAGGAGTAAAAGAAGAAAGTGAAACACAAATTGTGTAGTGAAAGAAATTGTTGCCAAGTAGTGTAAGAAAGAAAAAGATGAACGATGAGATGGTTGACTCGAAGGTACAAGAAGCTTCCTCCTGACTTAATAGGGGGAAGTGGTGACTGCAATTCCAGAATCATGAACTTGGCACCAAAAAGCAGGCTCGTACGGGCATTTGATGCAACTGGATGGTTTTCTGCCCTTTATGGATTTTTGTTTTTGTTTTTGTTTTTAATGTATTTACATTAGATTAGATTTATTGCATCATTTATGTATAAGAGTTAGTCTAAACAAGTATTAAGGTAAAACAAATAAGATAAAGTTTTAATTGTTGAATATAATAAAACTGATGCATGAAAATTTATACAGCAAAATGTATAAATTGATGCATGAAGATTCGTGATGAACAATGATTTTCTGATTATTTTATTTGTATTACACAAATGGTCTTATTATTTCAACAATAACTTGTATATCTATATTACTTATTGATAACTAACACGGTACCCGCACAATGCGGCGATGGTCGTCGCGACGACGGTGTGGTGATGGGGGCGACTGTTGGTGCCGGAGGCAGTGTCGAGTGGTATAAATTATTGATGTAAAAATAATTGATTTAAAGGGCTAATGAATATATTTTGAAAAATAAAGGATTGATAGTGTAATTTAATTAAGAGGTGATAAGTGAAAATATTATACAAGTTTCAACATTTCCAAAAATATGGAGTTATTATTATTATTATTTTTTATTTATAATATAGCATAGATTACATATCATTTGTTGAAAGTTATTAAATGGAATATTCCCATATTACCCCTCTTATGCATTTACAACATATACCCTTATCTTATAAGATATTTACACTATCTTCCTTTACGTTCAATTACCTACATCACTCAGCAGTCAACACCACTACCGCCACCAATAGTCGCCACCCCACCACTATCAGTCGCTGTCACCACCACCATCAGTCGCCGATGCCTCCTCCATCATCTTCGCATTGCGCATGTATCTCTCGAGTATTTTAGGTATATGTTTAATTGTTTATTTTTATTTATTTTGAAAATATATATTATTTATTTTTTAAAAAAAAAACATGCATATAAATTTTATCACTCAACGTTTATAATATCATACTAGATTTTAGACCCGTGTCCAACACTGGACACAGGTTTACGATATTATCAATATTAAATCTTCATACATTTAATTCATAAAAGCTTATAATTTTGAAGATATACGGTTCTAAGTGTTATACTTTGCAAGTTGTAGTACAATAATCACATGTTCGTCATTGTCATTATGTAACATCCCAAATTTTAAAAAGATAAATAAAATGATTTTTATAATAGTTTTACCTTTAAAATAATTTCCTAATATTTAAAATTGAGAAATGAGGTTAAATTAGTTGGAACTTTAGTGGATGGCGGGTATTTTACCCATCTAAAATGTAGTGAGGGCGTGGCATCACTAGAAGATGCCAGCCATCTTCTTTCTCTTGAGTCATTCTTCCATTTCCAACAACCATTTTCTTCTCAATCATTCTTTTATCTTCTTCTTCTTCTAAATCCTTCTCTAGACTTTGAAAATTCTATCTTCAATTATTATCAAGAAATCAATAATAATTACATTAAAATTGCTAGAAAGTAAACTTGAAAGATTTTGGTGTGGGTGGTGTATATGGCCGAAAATCAAGAGGAGGAAGGAGAAAGAAGACTAGTTACTTTCCTTTTTGTTATTCTTTAAGGTATGAGCATGTTTAATAGTGATGATTTTAATGTTAAGATATGGAAAATGAGATTTAAGTAAAATGATGGATGGTTTAATAGTGATGATTTTGAAGTGATGAAATTATGTAAAATGAGATTTTGAAATGATGGATGGTTTAATAGTGATGATTTTGAAGTGATGAAATTATGTAAAATGAGATTTAAGTAAAATGATGGATGGTTTAATAGTGATGATTTTGAAGTGATGAAATTATGTAAAATGAGATTTAAGTAAAATGATGGATGGTTTAATAGTGATGATTTTGAAGTGATGACATTATGTAACATCCCAAATTTTAAAAAGATAAATAAAATGATTTTTATAATAGTTTTACCTTTAAAATAATTTCCTAATATTTAAAATTGAGAAATGAGGTTAAATTAGTTGGAACTTTAGTGGATGACGGGTATTTTACCCTAGAATATTATGTTGTTGGTTCTTTAGAGACATGCAAGGATGTTATTGTTTTCCCAACTCTAATATAGTTGATTTTGTTATTGAGTTGTATTGTTAATTTTGATAAGAAATGTTATTGTAAATTTTAATGTTAAGATATGGAAAATGAGATTTAAGTAAAATGATGGATGGTTTAATAGTGATGATTTTGAAGTGATGAAATTATGTAAAATGAGATTTTGAAATGAACCAACTAAATAATATAATGAGAATTGAAATGGGTAAAAAGAATGCTATGGAAACTAATGACTACGGATAGATAGTCTTGTATGTGATGGGTTACTAGATGACCTTATATGCATATTGTGATTATTGCTAGGTTGAAAGCGATAATATGAGTTCATGTGATCATCTTGGATTTGGTAGTTCGTCATGGAGGTGAGTACTTTTATATATGGCTATTCTCATGTTGGGTCAATTACATAATGATGGTAGATTCTATATGACGTATTTAAATGATGGGATAAAGACCATACGAGGTATGACATATTATGAAAGACCAGACGGGGTATGGCAATGTGATTTGAATGTAAATGAAATGTTTAGTTGGTTGTTTGAATGTATAGAATTATAAAAATTGTGTAGAGTTGTTAGATTTGAGACCCATGGTGTCATGATGGGTATATGGATAAGTTGATATAAGACCATATGGGATATGGCCATGTGATTTGATTGTTGGTTAGTGTGTTTTTGTTTGGTTGATTGATTACGTGGTTTCACATATTGTGTGTTGATGTGAAGGTATATTTTGGATGAGATGTTTGTGAGGTAATATAGGTTCTATATCCTATTCTTATGTATTGTTTCCAATATGTGCATATTTGTATATAAACGTACTCACTAAGCGAAAGCTTACCCTTTTAGTTGTTTCCCTTTTTATAGGTGGTTTTGGATGTGGAACAAAGAGAATGCTATTTGAGTAATTGAAGTGAATTGTGGTTTGAGAGCATGTTAGCTTTTAGCGGAAAATGGTAATGTGGTTAGAACTCGTAGTGGTCTCCTTGGAACTTTTGGCTCTTGGTATAAATTGTGTCTTTTTTTTATTAACTTGTTGGAAAGTCAAACATTTGAGTCATGGAGTCTTGAATTGAAATGATTTGTATGGTGTTATAGTGTAAATGATGTATTTTGTCAAGTTGGGTAAAGGCGGGTAAACTGTAAATTGTACACTTGATCAAATGAAAGCCTTTGGAATGTTGAGTCATGTGTTTTTAACTCATTTTCAAGTTTGGCAAATTGGTTTAAGGTGTGGAAAGGATTGGAGAAAGTTTGCTAGTCATTTGAAGTGTCAAAATTGAGTGTGTTTCTGTCAGGTATAAATATGCGGCGCATATTTTGGTCCATGCGGCACATTTTTGGAAGTCTGAAGTCTGGGAGCCTATTGAGAAAAAAATGCGGCGCATGTTTCATGTCTGATCAAAAATGCGGCGCATCTTTCAAAAAAAAATTTAATTTTTCATAAATCGAGTCGTGTCGTTTCAAGTGGTATCAGAGCCGAGGTTTAAGGGATTTAGGTATTCCTTTATGATTAGGATGCCTAGACTTAAACCGTAATTGTGACTTGGCCATAAGTTTTTAGTTGATTTTATATTGGACCATGAAAGTGTTTGATGGAGAGCTAACTTATAAAGGTGTTAGTATGTAATCACGATAAGTCCTGAATTATCGTGATCCACGTACTAAAATGTTTATAACTTAACCGCATCAAACATTGAAACGGTCGAATATAAGATTGTATTTGTGGAGACTATTTGTGTTATAGAGATATATTATGCCGATATGTCTTTCTTTCTTATTGTAGTTTGAGTAAAGATGTATCTATATGCTTGTTGTGTGAATTATATGTTGTTATTATAGTTATGGAGGTTTAAGGAAAAGAAGTGAAATTCCTAAGTGATTGTGCACCGAACTGGGGTTAGGTTGAAGATGGGATTATGGATGTTTTTGGGTCGCTGTTGGCGGTTCCCCGAAGGTAGGGCTCTAGCCTCTTTACGCCAGTCGAACGAATATATGATTTATGTGTGATCGGGTGTGTGTATCATGACTTGGAAGGTCTTTTGGTTCTCCTTTTATAATGAGAAAATGTTCTTGGGGAATAAGCTAGGCCTCTTTAGGGTTTCCCTAAGTCTTAGGCCAGGAGTATCATTTCCATAATTATCGGCCCTTTATGATAAGAGCAAATCCCGACTTTGTAGGGGAACAATTCTTATCTATTTTATCTTCTGCGGGATCCTTCGTTGCGGAGAAGCCGTGTCGTAGCGTGTTACTGTTCCTTTGTTGACAGGTGCTGCGTACCGCTGGGAGGGTATATCATCAAGCCCCCCAGTCCAAGGTGATGGTTCTTGCCAAAAAAACATTGTGTTGGACTATTCTTGCTAATTTCCGCATTCTTGGGGGTGTATCTTGTAAATACTTCTGAACCAATTAATTGTGATTTGAAATATAATTAAGGGGGTAGATGAGCGCGTATCTCGAGGCCCGTGATCGACGGCTGGGAACTTCATGCAGCCGCATATATAAATTCGATTTCCCCTTTTTCTTCTTTATTTTATTCATTCGCAAAAATACTCCCCTCTCTCCTAGGGTTTCCGATCTTCTTCTCTTCCGATCACAGCGTTAGGTACGTCTCTTTTTTTGTTCTTCTGTACTTTTCTTCTCTTATTTTCCTTCCCGATGTCGAAAGGAGGTTTGTTAACCACTGAATCGACCGTTATTTGGTCAAAATTAAATGAGTTTGTCGATAAGTATTTTCCTGGTAAAATAGCATCGTTTAGGATTCCGGCGGATGGTGAAACCATTGTGACTCCCCCAGAGGGATATGTCGGTTTTTATCTGAAATCCATGACGGAGGGTAATGTTAGGTATCTGTTCACACCCTTCCTTCTCAGCATTCTGAATTATTTTAATATCCATATATCCACTATTACCCCTCTTGGCTTGTCAAAAATAGTGGCTTTTGAAGTGATGTGTAGGGCGTATGGCGGCGAGCCGTCACTTGATTTATTTAGGTATTTCTGTCAAACTTGTCCTTCTGGTGATTGGGTTACGATAGGTAACCGTTCAAAAGGGGTTGTTTTCGAAAGGGTGGTTTGGATATCCGCCATTGGAAAAGTGAATTTGTTTTTATGAAAGCCTCGTTGATCCCTGATGGTTATGACTCTTTGTCTGATAAAGATTTGTTGTGTGTCCATGAAAAATATGAGAATCCTTTTTCTGATGAGGTTGTTGGTCAGTTGTGTCGGGAAATTCGTTGTCACCCAATAACTGTTATACCATATTCTGATGTTGTTTTATATAAGGCCAAAGTGATTGATGTCCTGCCTGATGGTGCAGTTGATATTGATGGTAAGGAATTTTTGTGTAATTTTTGTATTTTTGGCTTTTGTTTTTGATTAAGAGTTTGATGTTTTCCTTTTGTAGATATGACTTTCAGGAAATTTGTGAGGAAAGGGGTTAAGGAGGTAACTGTGGTACCTCGTATTGGGGGATAGGGGAGTGGTGTTGCTGATACACCTTCCCAAAATGTAGGTTCTTCTGGTGTTCGTGACGAGGTCTGATGTGTGAAATCGAATCTTAAAATTTATAAACACGAATCACCTAGCGACTGACTACAACACACTCACAGGCAGTGAACCTAATCGTATGCAGTATAGTTAACTTGGTAAATCCGAGGTCGATCACAAGGACTAAAGTAAAGTTACTGTTCAAATTAAGCAATTCAAGTAAAAAGGGGGTTTTGTGACCGAATTTTCACTTTGCAATTAGTTAGAAAATTGTTAGTAATCCCTCAGGATTAATCGAAAAGAGAGTTTTTGTTTTAAACAATAATTTAAAAGGCATCCATCTTGAATCCGTTCCAACAACATGTTCAGATTGCACATAAATGAAGTTCAAATCCAATTAAATTGACAAAGATAATCGTGACAAAATAAAGATACAAACTGGTACCACCAACGTTTGTAAAATCATTTCAATCACCTAATTAATCAGTTCCTTTGTAAAATCCGGTACCACCAATGCTTAAAACAATTTCCCTAACCAACTAGTTTATTTGATTATCAAATTAACAATTGTATCTATGTGAGATAACGTGGTACCACCAACCGTTAATCAACACGTTGACAAAATGATTCATTTTATTTAAAATGACATTCACTATCATACCATGAACTAGTGACAATTGATTATAGATAATTAATTGAAATCACATACATGTTCAACTAGTACCACTAACGAAGAACATATATATCACCAACATCATAAAAATAATTAATTAAGAATCAATTCATCAAGATCTCGACACAACGATAATTTAAATCAACTTTGAATTAATAAATAGTGCAATCCTTACATATTGTTTCACTTCATCAAGATGGATGATAAAGTGATTAGCTACTCATATTGAAATAGAAATAACAAATCAAGATAATAGAATTCATCGTTACCGAATACAAGAAATCGAAATCAATGAACGGAAATCGTCCAATCGTAATGAAGATCTTCAAAGATGATAAATCTGATGAAAATCTGCTTCAAAGCCCAAGCTCTTTTTCATTTTTTTTTTCTATTTTTTTTTGTGTGAGCTACTTTTACTCTGACTAATTGGTATTCTCTAAATAATATTGAAACAGTGACAAATCATGTACTCATTTTCCCAAAATGAACGATCCAGACTTTATCCAAACAATCATGACGAAATCAATCTATTCTCAGTAACCGAGAATATCCCAACCCGACATAAAGGACAACCCCAAACCATCTACTAGCATAGGCAACCAATGACCCACCAGGACTTCGACTATAGGCATGGCTAGGAAAGGTGTATATTTAGGGTGGATTTAATAACAAAGAATAGGCTAATGACAACGTGTTTTCTATTGTTTCTTGCACTAAAAATGAGTGCAACACAAGGGTTTTAACAGGTGATTCACTAACCAGTGTAGTTAGCTACTAAGCACATTAACAAAACATGCACATAACAAATTTTTACGAAACAAGGGTGAACATACAAGGAACAAAGGTTTTAATCCTAAATTTGCCTCTTCCTCATCTAGAAAAACACGGAACGATCAACCAAGACAAGTTCTAGAATCAACGCAATCACCGGCACACTCATAGCAAATGAAAGTAACCCGGAAATGGAAAAACCAACCTCAAACTTGCACATCATAGTTCAGAGTTCTAAGTCGAACCCTTACTCTTGGATAAATCCAAAAGCCTACGAGAGGGACAAATTTACAAGGCCAATAAATCCAAACCCGTAAACACTTAGCATATCTAGAAATGAATCAAGAATCTCACAAATTTGGTGTTTTGGTGCTATAAGCGTGCTAGTCATGTTATTAATCCAGAAGGGATTGCCTAATTAATCAATCAAGACACATTCCACCAATTAAACTTTGTACCAAGGGTAGTCAAATTGCTCATTAATATCTATAATTAGGTGACAAAAGCAATTAACTACAAGGACAAGCATGCAAAAGTTTAAAAATCCTCTAAAATACCCGACTTTTTCCTATTTACCACCCCCCCACACTTGAGTTGGACAATGCCCTCAATGTCCAATGAACTAAGGCAAACTATGGGAAATAGGGGAAAGTAAACAAAAAGCAAAATAAGAACAAGAAAAACTTGCCGGGTATGACGGGTGTTCCATTCTTGAATGATGCTGACGATGTACCCCTCCAAATCCTTAAACCTCAACCATCTCTTCATGGACGAAACCCCTTAGCCGGAGTCTACATCAACTATGCGGTTTGGTGCACAATCATTTGGCGCCATCCGTGGGACCACATCGATTCATATCACAAAACCCACCATTAAACCACACCATGATCGAATCCCTGATTCGTCGTGCCAAACTAAAAACATGATAGATCACCGCAACGGAATACTTCTACGAATTGATGGTTGATCTCCTCTGTGATCCAAAGATCCGAAACCAGATGTGCGCGTTCTTCTAAGTTGTACATCACTATCGCTCCGTATATTATTGTTATAAATTATAATATCCAAAGAGGCGATGTCATAATATTTGTTTGAAGCCGATTGTTAAAGATGCGCACAACCACGATATATTATGTATTATTTAAATACATCATCTTTGGGAGATTTGAAGATTGCAGCGGCCATAGAAGAGAAAGATCGAGATGGAAGTCTGCTTCACTGCCTTTCCTGCCCCAGATCCTGATGGAGGAGCTAACCCGAAGCCTCGAGCGACCTTCGGAAACCTCCGACAGCCTTCAGTAAGCTTCGAAAACCTCCGACAGCCTTCGACGAGCTTCAGACACTTCCGGCAGCCTCTAGCGAGCTTCGAAAACCTCCGACAGCCTTCAATAAGCTTCGGAGACCTCCGATAGCCTTTGACGAGATTCAGATACTTCCGGCAGCCTCTAGCGAGCTTCGAAAACCTCCGACAGCCTTCAGTAAACTTCGAAGACCTCCGATAGCCTTCGACGAGCTTCAGACACTTCCAGCAGTCTCCAGCAAGCTTCGAAGGCCTCCCACAACAATTATTATCAATATGTTCCTTCGCCTGACTATCAACATGCAGCGGCCATATCATATGCGGCGCGGAACTCATATCATATTAATAAGACTGCGTAAGCAAAACCTCATAAAAAAAGAATAATAATAAAAGAGGAGCAGATACAGACGGAGAGCCTGCTTCACAATTTTACCAGATCCAGACATAAGGCTCGCTCTACAGCTTTCCCTTTACAAGATCCAAATGGAGGACCTAACCCGAAGCCTTCAATGACCTTTGGAAATCTCCGACAGCCTTCAGCGAGCTTCGGAGACCTTCGTCAGCTTTCAATGAGCTCTGGACACCTTTAGCAGCCTCCAACGTGCTTCGAAGATCTCCCACAGTCTTCGCTATGCTTCGAAGACCTGCTACAGCTTTCAACGATAGTCAGAAATCTCATACAGTCTTCGTCGAGCTTCACAGAACTTCTACGGACTCCAGAGATCTCTGACAGCCTTTAGCTACATTCGAAAACCTCTGGCAGCTTTTCGCAAAGAAGATCCAGATAGAGGACCTAACCCGAAGCCTTCCACGACCTTCGGAAACCTCCGATAGCACTCAGCAAGCTTCGGAAACCTATTAAGGCTTCCAGAGACTTACGGAAACCTCCAGAAGCCTTTTAGCAAGCTCTGAGAACCTGCATCAGCCTTCGGCGACCTTCGGAAATCTCCAACAACATTCAGTGACGTTCAGGAACTCTTAGCAGCCTTCGATACTCCTTTTTATCAAAGTAAATTCGATGTAATAACTTGTGAAATTGGCGAACAAGGAGTACAGTTTAAAATCACGACCCTAGCAGTCCATAATATTAGACTGGGGGACTAATGATGATATATACCTCACCTTCGATGACGTTGCGCGACCAAGTCTCTCTGACATTTTCTCTTACCATGGAGCTCCACTCAAAAAGGTCATACATACAATCTTTCTCCCCAAAGCTCAGGACGTGAGGTAAAAACTCTCCAACTAAACTACATGGGCATTAAAATCCCAAGGTATGCACTAAAACCATGATCTTTTATATTTTGCCTAAAGGTGTATATAGCTTGTATAATGGTCGCCTACGTGATAGTCTAAACCATATACCACAGCTCACCCACGGCTCAATTCGTAAGGCATAAGCCTCATAAATTACCAACCCTTAAAAGTATTGACATACTGAAATATTCCCGTCAAGATAAAGCCACGGACATGGTTTCCTACTCTTCGTAGATAATACAACCTCCGTAGAGCAAAATCATCGGGTATAATAATTTCCCTACATAACGCTTTCATAGAGTAAAACTCCGAAAGTAGGTTACCCCCTACACGGTCTATTACCCAAAAATCAATCTATGCATCCTAGAATAGCATACCTAATATATACCCATACGACCTAGATACATGCAAAGTGCATAAAACTTATACACCCTAAGGAAAACCCGAAACCAAAATATGTCAGAGGCCACGAGCCTACGGTCTTGTATAAAAAGTCTTATCTAAGCCTAAGAAGGTCGAGACTATTATCACTCCCACTTCTAGCTCATAAACCTTTTAAATAACGCCCTTCCGCAAGCACGGAGGTCAACAAATACATGCTTTGTCACTACCCTTAAGCCTAAGAGGCTTGACGATACACCTCCCCGTAGATTCGGAAGGTCACACACAGACTACCGCGATAATTTCTTTACAACATCCGAATATCCAAGGATTTTCCCATTACCAACAACACCTTCCACAACGCATAAGTCAAAGAAGTCCTCGTCTCATTCTCGTTAACACAACTGGAGACTTGGACAATATCCTCTAAACACCTTTCACTGAGATAAACTTACTCAAATCGTTACCTAGGCCCTAGCCTCGCAACTAAAACATCAAACAAACTTTATTCGCAAAAATGTGAGACATGGAAATCCGCGGGTGGTTGCCTTCGGAACCATGCACTAATATTCCTAAACCTATAGGAACGTAGAACACACTTCAGAGTCTTAAAACGAAGGGGATACCCCTTCGAGAAAACAAACACTAGAAACCCTTTAAAACAAAATCAAACACTTCAAAGGAATATTATATTCAACACAAAAATGTACAAAATTGCCATAGCAGATACCCTTCACTCAATACGGAGAATACCTCATGTAACCTAATAATAATAATAAACAAAGAGGCCAACGAAAAATCGGAAGGCGGTGCCCTCCGCAATTGGCCCTATTAAGACCACAACATTTTATGTTATTCCTAAACTGAAAAAATGGTGCAACCTAGCAACCATATAAGTCTTTATTATATATTATGCTAACCCTTTGATCTCAGCTCGCATTTGACAGTTGTTTAAATGGCGTAATGGCTTAACTACAAAGTTTAGACAAGCTTCATAATGGCTAATTTATGGAGTTGCTCATATGTGAGTATTGAGGTTTAAAGAAGGCATGATATAAAGGTCTCACCCTCGAAGGGACCATTCCACAAAAATCACGTATATACGACCTAACAAAGGTTTGAATTATTTTGTACACGACAAAGAGACCTACACGGCCCACGTCGTAAAATTCATGGCCCGAATAAGGTCAGAAAGTGGTGAAAACACCCTCATCTTTAATCATTACGAAGGGTCGCTCCCTATCGTATTACCTATCTTACCACGTACGTATCCATTTACCAATAAAAGACATGCTACTAAGGCTCAATGTATGATAGGGACGCCTACATAACATATAGCCAAATCGTAATTGGAAGAACAAAACTTCCATAACGAAGCATGCACGAGCAAAAAGACATGGAAAATACGAAGGTGGTTGCCTTCGATACCATGCAGAGTTTTTCCAATCTCACCCTAAAAAGTGTAAGACACGGAAAAATCGAATGGTGATACCCTCGATACCGTGCATATACAAGAAAAGACCTTCAAATTTCCAGCAAAATTCTACACGACCATACGGAGGCCACATATGCGCCCCCGAAGGTCCAGAGACAACTCTTAAAGCAATAAAAAGGTAGCTCGGAATGATGATCCCTTCGTAATATATCTTCGAAGCCTAAAGAAGGACTTCCGAATATATAAAGAATAATTCATCACCCGAAGCCCATAAAAAAAAAGCTTGAAAGCGTTAACAAAGGATAGTAGCCTACATAAATCACTTCCAAAGTCAGAGAATAGAAGTTGAGGATTCCTCGGGAACTTTGAAGAAACCTCCCATAACAACAAAGAGGATAACTCTATCACCTTCGTAAGATAATTACAAGAAAAGAATAGTCATCCAAAGACATCAGAATCAACAATATATGAAGAACATATCCCTTGCAACTATAATCCTGAGACATCAGAGATGCCTTCTCCACATAACGAGTAGCAAAATCCCCTAAGTCTGCTACACCTGCCCTACATCAAAGGAATGAATCATAAGAAGATAACCATGTGGTCTACGGAACAAGGACACAACCACATGAAGAGTAAAAGTAACTGTACATCAAGTTCATCAACGTAAGCAGTTACTAATAGAGCGACAAAAGTGGAACAACCCGACACAACGGAAATACGACCTTTGATTTGAAGGATACAACACTGGTTGTTTACATTATGCATAACAAAAAGATGCGAAGATACATCCACGTTTTATGAGGTAGACCGATAAGAATGTTCTCAATTTCCTCCGTTACAAGACTCACTGATCTCCGTAAATCCACGACCGCTCAAAACTTCATAGCAAAAAGTGAGATTCGAAGATCAAAGGTCCATAAACAAAACAAACGATTTCTAGCACAGACCATATCAAGAGCTTCCCTGAAAGTACCTTATCCAAAACCTTACAAAGATCGCCCGCCACCTTATCTCATTTGACAAAAGTCACCATTCGCAAATCACTTTTGTGCAAAGAAAGAAAAGTTACTTGGGCAAGTAGCGATCAACAATGGCGAAAAATCTTTAAAGGTATAATAGCGCGAATAACGAAGCCTCATCCTAACCGTTTGATCAACTATTACAAATTACCACTTACAGCATCAAGAAAAAGTCATTCGCCTTCGGTCCATGCGATCTATCAAAATTAAGCATCCTTTAGTCCTCCGATCAAAACTTTTAGCAAAGCTTGGAAGGACAAAATTGTATGAAGACCAGATCGTTAGAAGAAGAAGAAGTGAAGTCTAAAATCACAGCCTTAGCAGCCTTTAATATTAGACTGGGGGGCTTGACGATGTACCCCTCCAAATCCTTAAACCTCAACCATCTCTTCATGGACGAAACCCCTTAGCCGGAGTCTACATCAACTATGCGGTTTGGTGCACAATCAGATGCCAACAAGAATATGGCGCTGAACTTGTTAGGACCAGTTCACCTGGTAAACTGGCCAGTCTCCAGTTGCACCTGGAGACCCAGTGAAATTGTCCAGTGAAATATATTGAAGTCCAGTTGCACCGTACAGTCAACGCAACTGAAGACTTCCTCCAGTTGAGAATTGACCAGTTGAAGAATCATTCCAGTTGAAGTCGAAGACAACAAGTGGAAGATAGAGAATGACAATGGCAGCGAAGCCCAGTTGACATTCTAGTCAGTTACAAACTGGAGACCATCAGTGGAAAGCTCTTACAAAGCTTTACACTGATTACGAGGAATTGACTTTTATGCTTTATGTACCTTTACCCGGATAATAAGATTTATCTTATTATTTAATTGCAAAAAGGTACATAAAGGTGGTTGAGTAAAGTTGCTTTATCATGCGACTTTACACTGCTTTTTAAGGAATTAAATGCTATTCCTTAAATGCTCTCAACCACATTTGTACGGCCAAAGTTAACATCCCAATGTTAACTTTGCCTATAAATACAAGTCATTGCACAACAAAAATATCACTTCTTCAAATACACTTTGATAGAATTCACACTTTGCAAACCTGCAATATTCTTGGTGAACTTGTGCAATATTCTCTCAATCGCTAAAAGGAACATTCACAACTTTAAGTGTTTCGATTGTTTAGAGAAATTCCGAGTGTAGATCAATTGTAGTTCATAGGTTGTTAGGATATTTACATTCTTGTATTATCTTGGTTCCGCAACAACCTTATAATTTATTTAACATCAATAAATAAATTACACTTGAAAATTACATATTGTCTCACCAATTTATTTTACAAGTTATTTGTATTATTGCATTGTTCTTTACTTATTGTCACTTAATAAGTAATCTATCTAGAACTTGGTATATACACACTGCAACTGGTCGTCTCCAGTTCAGTGCATATATTGCAAATTAACTCCACCATCGACATAGAGGTGTCTTCAGTAGTACCATCTATTGAGTTGGGACTTACAAGTGGTATCAGAGCAGAAGGCTAATAAACTTGCCTAGATCTGCTAAGATGAACACTACTGAAGGTGGAGATGGTTCTGGTTCAGGTGAAACCCCCTTGAATACTAATGCCCAACCTGTTCAAAATGTAAATACTAACCCTCCTCCTCCTACTGCCCCAAATCACGTCCATGTACATTATTCTAACCCTCCTGTTCCAAAATTTGATGGAAACAGTGAGACTTTTGGTACATGGAAGGCTAGAATGCTTTGCATTTTGGTGGGATTGAAAGGTATATGTTGAAAATCCTTAAGGATGGACCATATATACCCATGTCCCTTGGGGTCAGTCCTCTTCTAGATCCAACTGGAAGAAGAGGTTCAAGAGAAAAGCTCGAAGACCATTGGTCTGATGAGGATCGTAGACTTGTTGCTCTGGACACCAGACTCAAGAACATGATCCTTGGAGCTGTCCCTGAAGATCTAATTCCAACACTTGTGTTGTTCCCCAGTGCAAAGTCAATGTGGGATGAATTAGTTATTCAGTTTGAAGGAGGTGATGACACTATTGTCACCAAGAAAGTTGCCTTGAACAAGAAGTATGAATCCTTCTTTGCCTTACCCAATGAAAGTCTAACTGGTACATACACCAGATTTTCTAGCCTCATTAATCAGTTGTGAGGCTTGGGTGTAGAGAAGGATAAGGATATTCTTCTTGAGAAGTTTTGTGATATTCTTCCTTCCAAATGGGAAAACATGGTTCTTGTCTTGAGACAAGGTAAAACCTTACACAGCCATACTCTTGCATCGCTCTATGGAGCCTTCAGATTCACTGAAAGATAATAATGCTGCAAGACTGGTGGCTGAGCAAGATGCCATGAACCATGCCCAGAGTTCCAAGGTTGCTAGTGTACCTGAGCGACCTTGTGCTGCCTTAATTTCTGCAGAGAGTGTCCAGGCACACTCAATGAAGGAGATGTTAAACAGTTTCTTGAACTCTGGCCTGACCACTGAAATCAGTGATGGTTGTGATGAAACTGACGATGATGATCTGGTTGCCATGATTGCTAAAACCTTTAACAGGTTTAAGCATAAATCTAAAAGATTTAATGGCCCAAACAATGCTTCCAGCTCCAGCTCTCTGGATAAGACCAATCTTACATGCTATAAGTATGGCAAGAAAGGTCACTTTATGAAGGAATGCAGATCTAGTCAGTTGAACAACCAACTGGCCCCTCTGTCCCTAATTTCAATCGGCCTGATGATAGCTACAAAGCTAAATACAAGAAGCTTAAGGCCCAGATTGCCCTCCTGTCCATGGAAAAGGAAAAGGATAAGTGCTTAATGGCACAAACTGAGGGAAAATGGGAGTACTCTGATGACTCATCAGCTGATGAAGAAGAGGAAAGGGACATGTGTTTCATGGCCTTGGAAGATCAACAACAGCATGTGGCAAAAGAAGATGTCATCACTGGAAGATGGGTGGACATCATTTTGAAGAAGGTATGTGACTATGATAATCAGGTTGACCCTGAACTGAAACTTGACCTGGCTGAATCATTAAGTGGTGATTTAGCTTTTGTGGAAACTGTTAGAGCTGATAGTGAAAGATATCTTGACACTATCTTAATTGAACTGAACAATGTTAAACCACAACTGAATGATTTACAAAGTGTCCAGTTGGCTCTCAAGGAGTCAGTTTTAAAAATTGAGGCTTTGGAACTTGATAATCAAAAACTATTTTCTGATCTTGAAAAAGAACAAAAGATTATCAAGTCATGGGTAAAAGCATCTGGTAAAAACTATGATGCATTTTCTAGAACTATCGATGCCCAGAAGAATGCATGGAAATCTGGAGATGGCAGCTCTCATACCAGATCTTCATGCATTGCCTCCAGCTCTCAGGGTTGAAACACCTTATGATCAACCTGAAGCTGTTGAAACTGAACCCATTGAGACCACCCCCATTGAGGTTAAAACTGGAGCCAAACAGGCTAAAGCTCCAGTCAAAAAGGCCACTGGTAACAAGCCTTTACCTCAAAAGTCTAAGGAGCCCAAGACCCGACAGACTAAAACTCCAGCTGAACCAAGGTCCAAGGTTCAGCTGCCTGATGAAAATAATATTTTGGTTAATCTGGAAAGTCAACTCCAACTTTTGTCTCGACAGGTTCAGAGTTGTACTGCCCGGATTAAAAATCTGGAAGGAGGTTCATTACCTCAAGTTTTCAAACAAAATATTAAACCACTCCCTTCAAAACCTAATCAAAAGAATGTTCCATCTGGAACAAAATCTGGTAAAAATAAGGGGAGTAAGTATCAAGTACCAATCGTTTTTACTCTTGCACCTGGAGCTGGTGAAAAGCTCCAGATGCAGCCTCCGGTTCAACACCACAACAATCTACTGTGACTTCTGTAGAGAAGTCCAGTGAACCCATCAAGAAAAGATGGGTTCACAAAAATAACTGATAATTTTGTGGGTGTGCAGGGCGATCGAAAGAAGAATATCTGGTATCTGGACAGCGCTACTGGCCGGACTATGACCGGATGTAAGCCCTGCTTGAAGAGTTCACTGTCCAAGATGGACCGACAGTGACGTTTGGTAATGATCAATCTGGAAAGACTAAAGGATATGGTGTGCTCAATAATGGACAAGTCGAATTCAAAAGAGTTGCATTTGTGAATGGTTTGAAATACAACCTGATCAGTGTCAGCCAACTTTGTGATGATGGCTTCAGAGTTTTGTTCGATATTGCTCAAGGCACCATATTTAACAAGGATTGGAAAGTGGTGATGTGTAAGTGCACGTTTTGGTGCACAATTTGTGTCCGATGCATCTCAATTAAAGGGCTGTTACTTTACAGAGATTATCCAGACAACTGGACAAACTCGTGTGAACAGTACCACGAGTTTGGACAAACTCGTGTGAACAGTACCACGAGTTTGGACAAACTCGTGTGAACAGTACCACGAGTTTGGACAAACTCGTGTGAACAGTAACACGAGTTTGGCCAATCACGTGTTACTGTAGCACGTGTTTGGTCCACGAGTTTGAAGCCCAGCCCATTTATAGCCTATATATAGTGTTCTTAGGTTTCGGTTTTAGGTAATGATTTTAGTTGCAACAGATTTCATTCACGGCAGGCTGAGGTATGCGCAAACCTCAGTCCGTAAGTCCACCATATTATTCGATTATCAAGAGTCGTCTCGTTGATTGTAATCCGTAATCATCGTAGATGTATTGTAAACGGATTTATTCATTGTAATCATTCGACTAATGATAAAGGAATCAGTTTTATATCTCCTGTTCTTATTGATTTCGTGTTCATATATATGTGATTCATTCAATTGCCTCAATAACGATTATGTTTGGATTCCGCACTTACATAGTCGTAGGAATCACGAATCGATCGATCAAAATAAAATTTCAGATTTCTGAGTAAAATTCTGTGCTACTTGAGAGACAAACCAAGATCTGTGTTTAGATGATGGTGTGCTTAATGTGAAATATGCTCAAGTATCAAATAGATGGCAGTTGTGGAAACTTTGTCGAAATATTAAGAGCAACGAAGTTGGTCATCTGTTGTTAAGTAATTGAAGATTGAACCTATTTATATTCCAAGAATAGAGATGATTATCAGGCGATCATTTATTGTGATTGCGAGATTAAAGATCTTTATATTTGGTGGTGTATACAACTGAAGGGGAGATCTAATAGGAAAGACTTCGGGTGGTTGGTGGAATTGTGAAGGTACAAGACAAAGTCAGATGCTGCTAGTTGAGACAGGATTTTTGGTACTGCAGTTTGTGATTCAAGCTACAGAGTTTCTTATTTTTGTGAGAGCTAATTGATTTGATGCTGATTGTTGGAAATTCAACTTCTCTATTATATGCCGGTTAAGCAAGTCGAGGAATGTCTCGAGCAAAGTTCCAAGCAGGAAGAAGATTGCATATGTTTAATTCGGAGATGGCTACTGTTGAGGGGGAGAACTACAATGAGAAGTGTTAGGTTAGTTGGTTGTCACAGAGATACAGAGATTTTGGAGTTTGAAGATCAGAGTGTTATGTCAGAAGATCGAGTCTCAACAAAAGAAGACCCGGTATCATTAGTTAAGGGGGAGTTTGCTTTTGCAGGTTTTCGATTGCTAATGATTATCGGTGAATGAATTGAGTGCATCGGTCAAGGGGGAGACTGTAAGTGCACGTTTTGGTGCACAATTTGTGTCTGATGCATCTCAATTAAAGGGCTGTTACTTTACAGAGATTATCCAGACAACTGGACAAACTCGTGTGAACAGTACCACGAGTTTGGACAAACTCGTGTGAACAGTAACACGAGTTTGGCCAATCACGTGTTACTGTAGCACGTGTTTGGTCCACGAGTTTGAAGCCCAGCCCATTTATAGCCTATATATAGTGTTCTTAGGTTTCGGTTTTAGTCAATGATTTTAGTTGCAACAGATTTCATTCACTAGGTTCTCGAGGTAGAGATCTATACCTCGAGATGCCGCCCAAAGAATCAGATGTCTACTCGTTTTATGTATTGTAATCTTATGATTAATACAAGATATGAGTTTTTTTACATCTGAATTTATCTCCTGTTCTTATTGATTTCGTGTTCATATATATGTGATTCATTCAATTGCCTCAATAACGATTATGTTTGGATTCCGCACTTACATAGTCGTAGGAATCGCGAATCGATCGGTCCCCAGACTTTCAAGTGGTATCAGAGCAGGAGAGGCTTTATGTCTCTGATTCGTGGTTCGTTTTTAGGGTTTTTGGATGAAGAATTTCGATCAGATCTGTTTTGTGCAGATGAGATTACACGCGTTTGGGAAAACACGCGTTTACAAACCCTAATTTCACGTGTTTACTTTTGATCACACGCGTTTACCATAGGCTCACGCGTTTGAAGATTGGTCCACGTGTTTGACGGAGGCCCACGCGTTTGGTTTAAAACTGCGTCACTGTAGCACGCGTTTGGTTTGGAGAACGTGTTTGAGATTAGTGTACCACGCGTTTGAGTCCAAGCACGTGTTACTGTAACACTAGCACGCGTTTTATGTCCAAGCACGTGCATAGAAGAACGTGTTTGAGTTGTCGAAATGGAATCGAGGTTCAAGTATGTTTCGGTGTGGAAGGATCACTGCAGATCGTCTGATACATTGAAGCATAGAAGACAGGGTTGTAAAAAAAAAAAAAAAAAATATTTTGGCGGGAAAAATAATTTTTGTCCATGGTCTTAAAATGGCATGATTCATGGAGATTTGAAGTTTGGTAGCGTTCGAAAAATTTTCGGTCCGTTTTTGTGCGATTTCGGCACGTTTTGGATGAAAATTTTCGGCAATTATCAAATTTTTCCCACTGCCTTAGAAATAAAAATTTACGTGAATACCAATGTTTCACGTAAATGTGTTTTTCCTCGGAAATTTGGAGGGAAAACGAATATACCCTGTTTTGGCGAAGAGCTGCTGCTGTAATGAGCTCTAGGCCATTTTGAAGAACCTCTATGAATAGGAGATCCTGTAACCTAAGCTTATACTATCTTTCCAAGTTTTGCAGAGAAAAGGGGGGAGATACTTTTATCAACCAGATTTCTGAGCTGAACTGGTAATTGGTATATCACAGAAGGGCTAGATTTCAGAATTTTACAGAGAAAAGGGGGAGATAAAAATTTCAGATTTCTGAGTAAAATTCTGTGCTACTTGAGAGACAAACCAAGATCTGTGATTAGATGATGGTGTGCTTAATGTGAAATATGCTCAAGTATCAAATAGATGGCAGTTGTGGAAACTTTGTCGAAATATTAAGAGCAACGAAGTTGGTCATCTGTTGTTAAGTAATTGAAGATTGAACCTATTTATATTCCAAGAATAGAGATGATTACCAGGCGATCATTTATTGTGATTGCGAGATTAAAGATCTTTATATTTGGTGGTGTATACAACTGAAGGGAGATCTGATAGGAAAGACTTCGGGTGGTTGGTGGAATTGTGAAGGTACAAGACAAAGTCAGATGCTGCTAGTTGAGACAGGATTTTTGGTACTGCAGTTTGTGATTCAAGCTACAGAGTTTCTTATTTTTGTGAGAGCTTATTGATTTGATGCTGATTGTTGGAAATTCAACTTCTCTATTATATGCCGGTTAAGCAAGTCGAGGAATGTCTCGAGCAAAGTTCCAAGCAGGAAGAAGATTGCATATGTTTAATTCGGAGATGGCTACTGTTGAGGGGGAGAACTACATTGAGAAGTGTTAGGTTAGTTGGTTGTCACAGAGATACAGAGATTTTGGAGCTTGAAGATCAGAGTGTTGTGTCAGAAGATCGAGTCTCAACAAAAGAAGACCCGGTATCATTAGTTAAGGGGAGTTTGCTTTTGCAGGTTTTCGATTGCTAATGATTATCGGTGAATGAATTGAGTGCATCGGTCAAGGGGGAGACTGTAAGTGCACGTTTTGGTGCACAATTTGTGTCCGATGCATCTCAATTAAAGGGCTGTTACTTTACAGAGATTATCCAGACAACTGGACAAACTCGTGTGAACAGTACCACGAGTTTGGACAAACTCGTGTGAACAGTACCACGAGTTTGGACAAACTCGTGTGAACAGTAACACGAGTTTGGCCAATCACGTGTTACTGTAGCACGTGTTTGGTCCACGAGTTTGAAGCCCAGCCCATTTATAGCCTATATATAGTGTTCTTAGGTTTCGGTTTTAGTCAATGATTTTAGTTGCAACAGATTTCATTCACTAGGTTCTCGAGGTAGAGATCTATACCTCGAGATGCCGCCCAAAGAATCAGATGTCTACTCATTTTATGTATTGTAATCTTATGATTAATACAAGATATGAGTTTTTTTACATCTGAATTTATCTCCTGTTCATATTGATTTCGTGTTCATATATATGTGATTCATTCAATTGCCTCAATAACGATTATGTTTGGATTCCGCACTTACATAGTCGTAGGAATCGCGAATCGATCGGTCACAAGCACTTTCATGATGGTTGCACCAAGAAAAGGAAATATGTACATCATGGATATGGAACCAGCTCCAAAAGAGCAATGTTTCTATACCAAGGCTGATGAGGACACCAACTGGCTATGGCATAAGAGATTATCCCATCTTAATTTTAAAAATATTAACAAGTTGTCTCGCAAACAACTGGTTGATGGGATACCTCAGATTTCTTTTAACAAAGAAAAGCCATGTCCAGGGTGTGAGATGGGCAAGCAGAAAAGGGCCAGTTTTAAAACTAGGCAAAATTTTAGCATCACTGAACCTCTTCACATGCTACATATGGATCTCTTTGGTCTAGTGAATGTTCAAACTAGAGCTGGAAAGAAGTACACTCTAGTTGTAGTTGATGAATTCACCAGATACTGCTGGGTGGTATTCCCCAGATCCAAAAGTGATGCACCTGCTGAAATCATCTCTCTCATCAAAAGATTGAGCTCAAGTACACTCAAAAAGTTTGTCAGTTGCGAAGTGATAATGGTACTGAATTTCAAAATAAGGTACTTGAAACATTTTGCAATGGCACTGGCATCTCTCAAAACTTCTCATCAGCACACTCTCCAGAGCAAAATGGAGTTGTGGAAAGAAAGAATCGCACACTGATAGAAGCGGCCAGAAGTATGCTATCTGAATCAGGTCTTCCCACCAGTTTTTGGGCTGAAGCAGTTGCAACTGCTTGTCACACCCAAAACCGGTCAGTCTACATCAAGAGACATAAGAAGACTGCCTATGAAGTACTCAGGAATCTTAAACCAAATATTGGATATTTTCATGTATTTGGTTGTCCAGTTTATATTTTAAACGATTCCGGTCAGCTTGGAAAGTTTGATGCAAAAGCTGATGAAGGGGTATTTTTAGGTTATTCAGATATTCGAAAGACCTTTAGAGTTTATAATTATAGACTCCAAAAGGTTCATGAGACAATTCATGTCACATTCGTTGAATCAACTGAAGCAATCAACAAGAGACCAAGCCTTGATATTACTCCAGTCGTTCCAATCAATTTTGGTGAAACTGACCAAGTTCATCAGTCAGTTGTTTCACCAAAAGATGTTTCCAGTTACAAAAAATTGGAACCAGTTAAGAAGAAGAAAAGCACCAGTGACACATCATTTTATCCCTCCATCAATTTCAACTTACCACAAGAATTGGTGATTGGATCTGATGTACGTGCCACTCCAATATCAGCACCAGGTCAAACTCCAACTTCTCCAGTTCTTCAAGAAATGCCTTTGAATGAAGAATTTCATGATGCAAATCGTGACCTCATTGACTCTGATGAGGATGTAGAAGTAGTTTGGACTGATCCTCCTCCAGAAGCTACTGCAACTGAAGAAGATCGCCAGGTGACTTGCACTGATATTGTTGTGCACCAGCCTAGTCAATACACTAGATGGACTCGAGCACATCCAATTGAACAGATTGTGGGAGATCCAAATAGTGCGGTTCAGACTAGAAGAGCCACCAGTGAGCAATGCTTAAACGTCACCTTCTTATCTTTAATTGAACCAAAGAAGATTGACGAGGCTATGGCAGACCCAAACTGGGTGGAAGCTATGCAAGAAGAGCTCGTCCAGTTTGAAAGGAACAATGTTTGGGAGCTTGTTCCTTATCCACCAGGGTTAAAGAAAGAACCCATTGGTACCAGATGGGTCTACCGAAACAAGATGGATGAAGATGGCCATGTTGTAAGAAACAAGGCCAGATTAGTTGCCCAGGGTTATTGTCAAGCAGAAGGTGTTGACTTTGATGAAACTTTTGCTCCAGTTGCAAGACTTGAAGCCATCAGAATATTTCTGGCTTATGCAGCCCATCTGCAGTTCAAGGTCTTCCAGATGGATGTCAAAAGTGCGTTCCTAAATGGAACATTGGAAGAAGAAGTTTATGTTAAGCAGACTCCAGGTTTCATCGATGAGAAGCATCCTCATTGGGTGTATAGACTGAACAAAGCTTTGTATGGTCTAAGACAAGCCCCAAGAGCCTGGTATGATACTCTAACTAAACATCTTCTTAAAAATGGCTTTCAAAGAGGTGCAATAGATAATACCTTATTTATCTTGAAAGAAAGAGGTAATATCTTATTGGTACAAATTTATGTTGATGACATTATTTTTGGTTCAGCTGATGATGCAATGTGTAAAAAGTTTTCTAAAATCATGTCATCTGAGTATGAGATGAGTTTAATGGGTGAATTAACATTTTTCTTTGGTCTTCAGATTAAGCAAACTGAAAATGGAATTTCATAAACCAAGGAAAATATGTCAGAGATTTGTTAAGAAAATACAAATATGATTCAATCCCATCGAAAAACACACCTATTGCAGCACCATTAAATTTGAACTCTGACCCAACTGGCAAACCAGTGAACATAACTGACTATCGTGGTATGGTTGGTTCACTGATGTATTTAACTACGCCAGTCGACCAGATATAATGTTTGCAACATGTTTATGTGCCAGGTTTCAGGCTAACCCTAAAGAATCACATTTGCACGCTCTAAAGCGTATCTTTAGATACCTGAAAGGGTGTCCTAATCTTGGTCTTTGGTACCCCAAAGGCTCTGGATTAGATCTAATGGGTTATTCAGATTCAGATCATGCAGGTTGTAGATAGATAGAAAATCAACAACTGGTGGTTGTCATTTCCTTGGAGGAAAACTGGTAAGTTGGACCAGCAAGAAGCAGACTTCAGTCTCTATGTCCACTGCTGAGGCAGAGTACATTTCTGCAGTCAGTTGCTGTGCCCAGATTCTCTGGATCAAGAACCAGTTACTAGATTATGGTCAAAAGTATACAAGGACCCCAATCTTTTGTGACAACACCAGTGCAATTGCTATATCTCACAACCCAGTGATGCACTCCAAAACAAAGCATATTGACATCAGGTATCATTTCATTCGTGATCATGTTATGAAAGGAGACATTGAAATTCATTTCATCCCCACTGACAAACAGTTAGCTGATGTTTTTACAAAACCTCTCGATGAGAAAACCTTTAAACATCTCATCAGCGAACTGGAAATGTTAAATCCTTAACTGGAGCTTTCTTTGTTATTGAACTCGTCAGTGACACTGATGAAGTTCTCCAGTTGAGGAGGTCCAGATTATCTTTGCTCGCCAGGCTATCGAACGCCTTTGTGATACTATGCTGGCACTAATCGATTTCTGGATCATCATTTTAGGGGGAAAGACTCAAAATAATTTTCTAACTAAAATTCGTTTTTGTTTGAAAATGGCAACTGGAGAACTCTTCAGTTGGAAACTGGCACTGGACTGATCCTCCAGTGACCAGATTCAGTCTTGTCTTATTTTTATAACGTAAGAAATACTTGGTCAATATTTGTGACACGTGATGGTACTCGAGTGTTTTAAACCACTTGGTATCGTGATCTGACGTGTTTAAAGCTATTTTAGTACTTGACAACTGTTTGTATTGGGATAATAAAAAGTGAGTGGGCGCGTGGGTAAGATAAGCCGTCGTAGCATTTAATGCTGACATGGTAGCATTTAATGTTGACATGGCAAATTATGATTTTATTTCAAAATTCAAACTTCTTTTGTTAAAATATCTACAAAGTTGTTGGTTAAATAAAATATAATTTTTGTATTTCATTGGGATCATGAATCCCTTATAAATACCCTTATTTACTCCGAACTCATTTACTTCCTTCTACATTCTTTCATTTACTTCCCAATCATCAAAATTGCTTCATTTCTCTCTCTGCTTCACAAATCAAGAACCCTAATTCCCAAATTTCAATTACATTTTCCAATGGCACTTAGATCATCCCGTTCAAGAGATGTAAATCTCTTGACTGTTCCATATGCTCCCTCACCAGATGTCAAACTGGCACCTGGTGCTCCTAGTAATGCTTCGGTCATCAAACTCAATCCCAATAATCCGATTGCAAGCTTACAAGGATCTCAAGGGTCCAATACCCTTATTGGTAGAATCCAAATTTTTTTGAAGGATTCTCCAATAGGACCCTCATTCTCTCTAAACCCACGCAAGTTGTTTCACAACTACTTGTGTGAGTTTTGGTACACTGCCACTCTTTCTTCCGATTGTTCCTCCATCAGTTTCACATTAAAGGATGGAACAATCCAGTGTACCTTGTCCGCTGACGTATTGAGGATGCCTTACACCTCAATTACTGGAGAGAGGGTGAATCTCCAGTTGTCTTACCCCCAAATATTAATTTTCGTCAAGTCCTCCTAGAAATGGGTCATAAGGAGTGTTTGGACAATGGGGTGTTGAATACGAAGGGTGCGATGACCATGAAGGGTCTTACACCTTCATGGAGGTATTTTTTCATCCACCTGGTGGAGAGTATGGGTGGGAGTTCTGGTGGTCTTGACCAGATTAACTCCTCACAAGCAGAAATGGCTTACTGCTTGTGGAATGGATTGAGAGTTGACTTTGCAGATATCTTGTTTAGAAGCCTAGTACAAAAGCTGAAGGGCACCAGGGGTGTTTGTATCCCCTTCTCAAGGTTTCTCTCTCTCTGTTTTAAACATATTCTAGGCAGAGAAGCATACTTAAGTACAAATTCACCGTACACTGCTCCAGATATGTTGAGGAATTTAGACTCTCTGGTATCTAAAGCTGGAGAGGTCGAAATTCCAGAACGAATGCAACTAGCATTCGCTTCAACTGATGCACCAATTGAAGGTGAGTCAGAAAGACAGCTGGGCGGGCCTCAAAATAATGAGGGACCCTCCAGTTCGTCTAATGTTGTGGTTGAGGATAGAGCAACCATAACTGAAGCAACTCCAATCACATCTATCCCTGGTGAAGATACTTCGGTATCTGATCCTCCAACAGATGCACCCATCCAGGAAACTTGGGAAGGTCATCTGGAGACTGACCCTTCTGGTCAGCCCTCAGTTACATTCATGGATCTGGACATGAATGTTAATGACGAGGAAATCCTGATAGAGTCTTCGGATTCTGAAGGAACTGAAACAGACTTGGAGATTTTTGAGGCTTCTGTACAAGCTCAAAACCCTTCATCTCCAGTCTCGCTTCCAGATGCATCAATTTCACTTTCACCATCCCTACAAAATGTGCCTACTGATATATTTCGAGAAATGCCACCCCCACCGCCGCCGTTGTTCACACCTGAGCATTCTCAGCATGAACAACACATTGTTTTTCCAGTCCTTTCTTTTACCACCACTCCTATTATTTCTTCAACTGCTGGTATGACAACTGGGAGACTTCTTTTAGTTTGCCTCCTCCAGTTGCTCCAGTAGTAACTGCTGCTGGTCCAGTGACACCTTCTCCTTTGTCACTGGACAGTCAAGTTGTCTCTTTGCAAGCCGATCTCCAAAACCTTCTTACTAGGGTGGAGGAGATTCAAAAGACACTTGACAAAAACACCAAGTCTTTCTCCAGATACCACAAGGATCACTTGACAAACATTAAAGTGGTTGATCTGGGGATTAACAAGTTTTCATCAAATGAAGACTTGGTGTTCAATAAGCTAAATGAGTTGGTCACTGGCTGTAACACTCTAGCAACATCTTTGAAGGAAGCCTTTGACCTTACTCAGTCCAAGGTCACAACGTCAATCTCCAATCTGCTTGGCAACACTGTAAGAACATCTGAAGTAGATTTGAGGGAAATTGAGAGGCAGGTAAAGGAATTAGTTGAAAAACCTGGCCTAAATGTGACTGAACTTGGAGAGCAGTTGATGACTTCAGTTGGTCAGAAGATAGAGGATACGCTGGGTGCAAGAGAACAACAACTGATTGAAAGGGTGATGTCTGAGATCACCAAGCTGGCCACTCCTCAGGTTGATCTGGCCCCACTCACCAGTGAGATCAACTAGTTGAGAGGCAACATTGAAAATTTGAACACCCAGGTATCCCTTCATGCTCAGTCTTTGGATAAACTGAAAACTGAAGTGGAAAGTTTGAAGAAGAAGGATGAGGAAGTGAAGGAAAAGGTTGTATCTGGTTTGGATGAAGACTCCAAGATCTTAAATGAATTAAAAACTGGTCAAGAACAGGTTACTGCAAATGTTTTGACTCAGTCAAAGGAGACCAACCATTTGTGGAGGTCTTTCAGGATGATGTGTGGGATTTTCAAGGAGTGCAAGGACATGCAAACATGGCAGCCTCTTGACCGGTTGCCATCTCACCCCTCTGAATGGGAAGGTATTAGGGCAGGTCTAGATGCTGCCAAGGGGGAAAGAAGTGCAGTCCTTCCACCAGTTGCACCTGGAAGAACTTCATCTGGAAGACAAGCTGGTATGGAAATGGTTGTAGCTACCAGTACTGAAGCTGGTGAGCAAACTGGTGATATGGGTGATAGGGGGAATATTGTTGACAAGGGCAAAGGTTTAGCAGTTGATGTATCTGCCCAGCCGGCCACTGATGTAATGTTAGAAACTGGCAATGCTGATGTACTTCCTCCAGTTTCAGATAGTGATAGCAGAAGACTGGCTAGACTTGGCAATGATATTAAAGAAAGAAAGAAGATAAACAAAGAAACCAAGTTGAAGCCAGGGCACATCTTGCACAGATCAAACTGCTTGATATGAGTGATGCCAATCTTTTGGGAATCACTAAGGAGGAGTATGCCAGAGTTAAGAATGATCCCAGGATAGTTGACCAGTTGAAAGAAATGCTGGATGTTGAACTGGACAGACACTATCCTGAGGATGAAGCTGAATTTGATGCCAGAAGTTTGAACATATCAGTGGAGAAGGCTAAGGAGAATAGGGCTAGTGGGATTCTAAAAAGAATTGAACATGTTAAGAAGTTGTGAAAAGGGTTTTGAATCCACCAAGAAGGATTTCTCAACCAAGAAGACCACTGACAAGAGATGCTGACCTTAGCACAATTGTTGAACCAACTGGCGAGGTATCTAATGAAGACATCAAGTCCGCTGTACTGGCTGCTGGTGCTGGGAGTATAAAAATAACAAATGAATCTGAAGCAAGAAGCTATTACTCCCAGATCATGTCAACCAGAAGACATAGTGGTACTATCAATGGTGTCAATGTAACAATCAAGCCAGGCACCAAAGTCTTTCAAGTTGAAGTTAGTTATACCAGAGGGCCACTGGTTAAAACTGACAATCCTGGTGCAATGCAGTATGGGTTCAGTGAATGGGTTGAAATGGTGAATGTGTTGGATGCGAAGGCACAAAAGAATAGGTTTGAGAAAGCATGGGTGAACTTCTTAAGGGGCAAGATTTAACACAAAGAAAATCTGGAGCTAAAGTTGAATATTGACCCTGAAGACTCACAACCTATTTCTTCAGTGTCCAAGAGAAGAAGAACTGGCGAAGGGCCATCTCATTAAGTTCTTTCTTTTCAGTTATCTACTTGTATTTTGTTTTACATTCTGTAACTTGTATAAATTTCATTTCCTTGTATAAATGAAGTTACCAGTTTGTAACCACAAGGTAGATAATAGATTAGATCTAACAAACTTAAAAAGAAAAACCTAAGGCATTTATTGATCTATAAAAATGCCTTGGGAAACTTAGATAGATTTAATCGAACAAGTCTCTCCAGTTCACACTTGTACAGATACAAGAACTGAAAAAGACTTGCCAATATTTCTAGACAAATAGGGGGAATTTGTTAGGACCAATTCACCTGGTAAACTGGCCAGTCTCCAGTTGCACCTGGAGACCCAGTGAAACTGTCCAGTGAAACTGGAGACCTAGATGATTTGTCCAGAAATATATTGAAGTCCAGTTGCACCGTACAGTCAACGCAACTGAAGACTTCCTCCAGTTGAGAACTGACCAGTTGAAGAATCATTCCAGTTGAAGTCGAAGAAAACAAGTGGAAGATAGAGAATGACAATGGCAGCGAAGCCCAGTTGACATTCTAGTCAGTTACAAACTGGAGACCATCAGTGGAAAGCTCTTACAAAGCTTTACACTGATTACGAGGAATTGACTTTTATGCTTTATGTACCTTTACCCGGATAATAAGATTTATCTTATTATTTAATTGCAAAAAGGTACATAAAGGTGGTTGAGTAAAGTTGCTTTATCATGCGACTTTACACTGCTTTTTAAGGAATTAAATGCTATTTCTTAAATGCTCTCAACCACATTTGTACGGCCAAAGTTAACATCCCAATGTTAACTTTGCCTATAAATACAAGTCATTGCACAACAAGAATATCACTTCTTTGAATACACTTCGATAGAATTCACACTTTGCAAACCTGCAATATTCTTGGTGAACTTGTGCAATATTCTCTCAATCGCTAAAAGGAACATTTCACAACTTTAAGTGTTTCGATTGTTTAGAGAAATTCCGAGTGTAGATCAATTGTAGTTCATAGGTTGTTAGGATATTTACATTCTTGTATTATCTTGGTTCCGCAACAACCTTTTAATTTATTTAACATCAATAAATAAATTACACTTGAAAATTACATATTGTTTCACCAATTTATTTTACAAGTTATTTGTATTATTGCATTGTTCTTTACTTATTGTCACTTAATAAGTAATCTATGTAGAACTTGGTATATACACACTGCAACTGGTCGTCTCCAGTTCAGTGCATATATTGCAAAGTAACTCCACCATCGACATAGAGGTGTCTTCAGTAGTACCAATCTAGAGTTGGGACTTACACAAATTACTGCCAGCATATGCATATGACAAACTTGCTATTCAACATGAACACACGATTAACAGCCAACATATATAATAAAGCATGCAAATTCTCCCTACTTATTCAGAAGAAAAGAAATAAAATACGATGTCTCATCACCCCTCGGGGTGGATACAAACCAAACAAATAAAAGTAAAGGACTGAAATGAAAATTGTTCAAACAAAGTAATGATACAAGCCATCACGAAACCAATAGACGACACCACTCATCATCGAATCATTTCAACTGATCAGCTGGGAGGCGGATAACCACGCATAGTCCCACCTGGTTGACCAAAAAGCGATGTCAGGGCTTGCTCAGCAAAGGTCGGAGCTGCCGATCCTGATCCTCCAGCACCTGCGTCTCCAGCCGATGTACCTGTAAAAGAACCAAAAGAGACAGGATGATCTGGACCCCGTCCCCCGAGATCGTGGGAAGGAGCCTGCTCGTACTGGCGCTCTGGTGGGTAAAAGAAACCACCAGTCCTGTGCTCTGGAATAAAGATACTGGGAGGACGGTAGTCTGGAATATGGGCTGAGGTGGATGGAACTCATCACCCCGATACTGAGCCTCCCACATAGGCTGATATCTCTGCTGATCGAACATCACACGACTCATGCCTGAGCCCACCCATCGAAAATCACTATCCATCCTGGACTGGAACTGCTGCTGGATTGCCACATGTTATTAACAGTGGCCTCTAAAGAAGAGAAGTCCCAAGTACCTGAAGGAGCAGTAGAGGAGGATGCACCAGCAGTAGGAGTAGTAGTGGCACGACGCTTAGTACGTCGTGCGGGCTCTGGTGGCTGCTCGGGTGCATCAGCCATCTCCTCATCACCATCATCACCATCATCTTCTTCCTCGCCTTCAGAGGCGGCATCACCAAATGCAATCAACTCATAGATATCATTCTTATGCTTTCGAGGGCGAAGCAAGCCAAAACGTGTCAAATCATTATATGTAAATGGCTTCATTGGCTTCCAGTTCAAATTAACTGGGTGTTTGCCCTATCATCTGCAAGCTCAAAATACTTGACCATTTTGGAAATGAAATGCCCACAAACCAACCCCCTATCACGCACCCCTTTGGTGCCCATGTGTTTTGCTAGCACATAGGGGGCACAAGCAGTCCTATAATGGTCTCCCTCATCAAACAATCTTAATAACCACAAATCTTCCAAGTAAACTTTGTCCGGGTGATTAGAACGCTGGACAAAGAAGTAGACCAACATCTTGTGAAACAGTCTCAAAATGGGCGACTGAATAGTATTCGCCCCACAAGCTCCACGCCAAGGCTTACCCCCAGAAATCCGAGAGTAATAATCTCTCTGATCACCCAAATCACGATGGAACCCCTGAGTACTTCTAACAGCAATATTCAAAAGATGCTCAAATGCAGGGTTATCTAACATTTCCTGGGTATACATCTTGCGTATCAATATGCTGAACAGAAATAGTGGAGTAAACCTCAAGACACCACTCCTTACACACAGATTCCCTATTGCGAAAAACATCGAACCACATACCAAACTCTTTCTCAATCGGGTTACCATCATCATCATTAGCCCTACCCATGAGGCGCATGTACCTACTAATGTCCTCACGAACATTGAGCATATCGAGCATATTTCTCTCCATATATCTTGGTTCTACAATATCTTTATGAATCAAAGTAGCCAACCTGTTAGTATATTCAGTCTTAGACTCGGGAGAAGCTCGAGGAAATCTAAGCCAAGAGTGGGCTGGTACGCCCATAGCAACAGCCTCGGGAGTAAGACCAGGAGGAACATTAGCAGCTCCCTCAGCAGGTGCAGACGAGGTAGAGGTTCTAGAGGAACCCCTTGGGGCACGGCTAGCTCCTACAGGTTCCTGCACATACAAGAAAACCATCAAAACAATCAAACCCTGACATAATCATATATAGAAGAGCAAAACATGGCTGGGTCGAAACTGGCAGTTGCGTCGCAACCCCCTAGGTTGCGATCGCAACTTATTTTTCTGTTTCACACGTTGCGTCGCAACTCCCTTGTTGCGGCGCAATGATAGGTTTTCTGGGCAGGGTCGAGCAGCAACAAGAACAAAACCAAAAAATTCCATTATCAAAATCCTTCACAAATTAATCAGGGTATATCAATTAATCAAAACAACTTACATTACCCCTAAATTAATTTGATTAACACAATTCCATGAAGGCTAATCATCAAATTACCATCAAATCAACTAACCCTCATTGTTCTACACCCCCAACAATCTCAAATTCGATATTAAGAATCATTAGCAGCATAAATTTATATAATTACGAATGAGATTGAAAGAACACTATAAAACTAAGATTAAAAGGAAACAAAAGAAAAGAAGGAAAATCACATACCTTTCCTTGCCTAGTCATGGTGATGAAATAAAAGAGAAAGATGAAAACTTTGAAGAAAATAAGGAAGAAGAGAGAGTGGGTTGGCTGGAGTGGTTATAGGAAGAAAAGGGTTTTGATTTTGTAAAAGTGATAAAGTGAAACCCTAGTGTGACCCCCGATCCCCTTTTTCTATATGTTGACCCCGTCAGACGCGCGTTGCGGCGCAACCCACCCGTTGCGGCGCAATTCTATTAAATATTTTTATTTTATTTTTTATTTTTGATTTTTGATTTTCTGAAAAACAATACACGGATTGCGCGCAACTACTTAATTGCGGCGCAATTCCTTCGACAGAAGATATAAGTTGCGCAACATAAGTTGCGGCGCAACATCCTGAAGCCACTGCGGCGCAACTTGATAGTTGCGGCGCAATAGGATCCCCCCACACTTACCTTTGCAATCTCCTTGGAAACGACTTACCGGAACGCGTGAGAGTGGCTCCAACCTGCAAATCTTATTAAAAACACATTACCAATGAAAAACAAACAAAATTATTGAAAACAAGAAAAATGAAACACGGGTTGCCTCCCGAGAAGCGCTTAATTTATTAACGAGTCCTTAGCTAGACTCGATCATCATTTACTCATTCAAATCAAACAATGGGAGCTCCTCAATAGCAACTCCCTCCACAACTTCTTCCTCATGATATAGCTTCAACCTATGACCATTAACAATAAACGACCCTCCATTCTTTTTAAACAATTCAATATACCCAGACGGATACACGTGCTTAATTTCATAGGGTCCTGTCCAACGAGAGGTCAATTTGGGTTGCTTAATTTTGAACTTTGACAAAAACAATAAGACCTTATCACCAACTTTAAAGTCTTTCCTACGGAGCTTTTTGTCATGCCAAACCTTGGTTCTTTCTTTATACAACATGGAACTATCATAGGCACCTAATCTAAGCTCATCAAGCTCATGCAATTGTAAAAACCTATGTTCACCTGCTTTTAACAAATCCATGTTACAATTTTTCAAAGCCCAATATGCCTTATGTTCGATTTCAACCGGTAGGTGACAAGTTTTCCCATAAAGAAGACGATATGGTGTAGTACCAATAGGCGTCTTATAGGCGGTCCGAAATGCCCAAAGAGCATCATCTAACTTTTTAGACCAAATCTTGGGGTTATCTCCTACGGTCTTTTCTAAAATCCGTTTCAAGGCACGGTTGGTGTTCTCAACTTGACCGCTAGTCTGAGGATGGTATGAAGTAGAGAAACGGTGAGTGACACCATACCTCTTTAGCACCTTAGCCAATTGATGATTGGCAAAATGGGTACCACGGTCACTAATAAGAGCTCTAGGGACACCAAACCTACAAAACAACTGCTTCAAAAAGTCTATGACTACTCTAGCATCATTAGTGGGTAAAGCCTTGGCTTCCGCCCACTTGGACACATAATCAACAGCAACTAAGATATAAAGGAACTTATTGGATGGTGGGAAAGGTCCCATGAAGTCAATTCCCCAAACATCAAAGACTTCACATACCTGAATCATCTGTTGGGGCATTTCATCCCTTTTTGTGATGTTACCTTGTCGCTGGCAAGAGTCACAAGTCTCCACTAACGTTTGAGCTTCCTTGAAAATGGTCGGCCAGTAGAAACCTGCATCATAAACTTTCTTACCGGTTACAGACGGTCCATAATGACCATCGGTAGGACCATAATGACATGAATCTAAAATCTTCCGGGTTTCTGCACCGGACACACATCTCCTGATCATCCCATCTGCACACATTCTAAACAAATATGGTTCTTCCCAGAAATAATGTTTGATCTCAGAAAAGAATTTCTTCTTTTGTTGAGATGACATTTCCTTGGGAATCACATCAGCACAAAGATAGTTAGCAATGTCGGCATACCATGGGATTTCCTCAACTTCAACCTGCATCAAATACTCATCAGGAAAAGCATCATCAATATCATGCTCTTGCAACTCCTCAAGGTGAGGATTTTCGAGCCTACTCAAATGATCGGCCGCCACATTTTCAGCCCCCTTTTTGTCTTTGATCTCAATGTCGAACTCTTGCAAAAGCAAGACCCAACGGATGAGACGGGGCTTGGCATCTTGTTTTGAGAACAAGTACCTTAATGCGGAATGGTCGGTATAAACAATGGTCTTGTTAAGAACCAAGTAGGGTCGAAACTTATCAAAAGCATAAACAACGGCCAATAATTCTTTCTCGGTCACGGTATAATTTTGTTGAGCCGGGTTGAGGGTCTTGCTAGCATAAGAAATGGGACGGAAATGTTTATCCTCCCTTTGGCCTAAAACGGCCCCTAAGGCAAAGTCGCTAGCGTCACACATTAACTCAAAAGGTAATGACCAATCGGGTGAAGACATAATAGGGGCATTGGTCAATTTGTCTTTAAGTAAGTTAAATGCATGAAGACACTCATTATCAAAATTAAATGGGACATCTTTTTCCAATAACTTGGTCATTGGCCGGGTGATTTTTGAAAAATCTTTTATAAACCGACGATAAAACCCGGCATGACCCAAAAAGCTTCTAACCGATTTAACATTAGTGGGAGGAGGTAATTTAGCTATGACATCTATTTTGGCTCTATCAACCTCAAGTCCCACTTTAGAAACTTTATGTCCCAACACAATCCCTTCCTTCACCATGAAGTGACATTTTTCCCAATTTAAAACCAAATGTGCCCTTTCACACCTTTCCAACATTTTATCAAGACTATCTAGACAACTTTCAAAAGAACTACCAAATACAGAAAAGTCATCCATGAAAACTTCCATGGAAGTTTCGATCATGTCTTGAAAAATAGCAATCATACATCTTTGAAAGGTTCCGGGGGCATTGCAAAGACCAAAAGGCATTCTCCTATAGGCATAAGTACCAAAGGGACAAGTGAATGTGGTCTTTTCTTGGTCATTCGGGTCAATGGGTATTTGGAAATACCCGGAGAACCCATCCAAGAAGCAAAAGTACTCGTTTTCGGCAAGCCGTTCGAGCATTTGGTCAATGAAAGGCAAGGAAAATGGTCTTACGGGTGGCGTCATTTAACTTCCGATAATCTATACACACCCGCCATCCCGTGACAGTTCTAGTGGGAACTAACTCATTTTTCTCATTCAAAACGACGGTCATCCCACCCTTTTTCGGCACACAATGCACCGGACTCACCCATGGACTATCCGAAATCGGGAATATGATTCCCGCATCTAACAACTTAATGATCTCCTTTTTTACAACCTCTTTCATGTTCGGGTTAAGTCTACGTTGTCTTTGCACAACCGGTTTGACATTATCAATAAAATTAATGGTGTGCTTACAAAATTCAGGACTTATACCCGGTATATCGGAAGTTTTCCAAGCAAAGGCCTTTTTATGGGCCTTGAGGACGGTCATAAGTCTAGATTTCTCATCCTCCAACAATAAGGACGAGATGACAACAGGTAAAAGAGATGTACCTTCGAGATAAGCATACTCAAGATGATCCGGCAAAGGCTTGAGCTCCAAGTCGGTAGGAGGGTTCTCAACTGATGTCAACACCCGTGTGCTTCCATCCGCCGTGATCTTTTCGAAGGTCTCATCTTCCGGTGGAGTTGTATCCATGCTCAAAGCCAAAATTTCTTCAATTTGATCATTGGTGATAGCTTCACCATTTGCAATCTCGGCTTCAACAACTCCATTCACTTCCATAGCTTCTTGCATTTCCAAGTCCAAAGCATCATCTATCACATCAATTCTAAAACAAGTATCATCAGAAGAATAAGGATGCTTTAATGCTCTATCAACCTTAAAAATAATTCGGTCATCACCGACCCCTAAGGAAATCTCCTTAGCCTTAACCCGGATGATAGCATCCGCGGTGTTAAGGAATGGGCGGCCAAGAATTAGAGGGACCTTAGCGTCCGCCTCCATCTCTAGAATGACAAAGTCGACCGGAAACACCATATGTCCTACCTTAATTTGCAAGTTTTCCGCTATCCCCATGGGATATTGGAAAGAGCGATCCACGAGCCTAATGCTCATTCGGGTAGGGGTTAACTCACCTAAGGCCAATTTCCTATAAACAGAATAAGGCATTAAATTAATACTGGCCCCAAGATCGGCCAATGCCTCACACAAAAATGCACCAAAAGAACAAGCAATTAGAAAACTCCCTGGATCTTCCAACTTGGGAGGAATCTGATTCTGGATTATTGCTGAACACTCGGCGCTAAGTACTGCAGTCTTCGCCTCTTCAAGCTTTCTTTTGTCACTGATGAGCTCTTTGAGAAACTTAGCATAATTCGGCATCCCTGCAATGAGATCAACTAAAGGAACAGTAATGTTTACCGATTGAATCAGATCAACAAACTTCTTGAAATTTTCCTTAATCTTCTCTTTCCTCAACCGTTGAGGAAATGGGATCTTCGGTTGATAAGGCTTCACCGTTGGTTTCTCAACTGGTTTAGATGGAACGGCCGGTGTCTGCACGGCTGGGATCGGCTCCATCTCAATCTCATCATCTACCGTCTCATCGTCCTCATTAACCTGCACAAGTGGAGTAGAATCATCAGGTAAAGGATTTGCAGAATTATATGTTTTACCTGCCCTCGTTGTGATTGCATTCACATGCTCATTTCTCGCATTAGGAGGGGTGTATTTCTGCCCTTGTCCTTGATTATTCGATCCTTGGTTGCTTGACTGAGGCTTCGGGTTCTGTTGAGTATTACTCGGTAGAGTACCGGGTGTTCTATTAGAATTTCCTAGCCTTTCAAGCCTTCCTTCCAAGTCCTTAATCGTAGCTTGATGATTCTTTGCCCCTTGATCCAACTTGTGTCCGAGCCCATCCAAACGAGTAGTCAAAGCATCCAACACAGAGCTCATCTTCTTTGACTCTTCTGCAACATGCTCATTAGTTGCCCTCTGGGCACTAATAAAATCCTTCATGATCTCTTTTAGTTCTGAATCTGGAGCTTGTTGATTGTTGAACCTGCTGAACCTGTTACCACCAAAACCAGAACTGTTAGTATTAAAAGAAGAAGAGGGATAAGAACTACCTGATGGCCGGTTTTGAAAACCGGTGTTGCGGTTGAAGTTCCCCTGTTGTTGGTTCTGAACAAAGCTAACATCTTCAGCTGGCTTATGGGGGCAATCCTCAGTGTAGTGCAAATCCCCACAATTGTCGCATCCATCAGCCATAACCTTCACATCTCTTTCAAGGCTCTTGAACCTGCTTTCTTGGCCATCAAATCTCTCATCCATTCTCTTTGAGAGAGCCTTAACTTCAGCAACAAGCTTCGAATCATCGCTACTTTCAACCTTGGCGACAGTATTTCTTCCGGATCTCTTGGTTCGGTCTTCTTCTCGGGTTGAGCTCTCCTTGGCCATATCATCAAGAATTTTGTAACCTTCATTCGGGGAAATGTTGTTGAAACTACCCCCAAATGCATAACCGAGCTCCCTTTTTGACCTCCTATCCAATCCATCGTAAAAGATCTCAACAATAACTTCAGTTCCCAAGTTATGACCCGGGCAATTCCTTAGCATCTCCTTGAATCGTTTCCAAGCATCTACAAAATCCTCACCACTGTCTTGAGAAAAACCCCTAATCTGATTCTCTAATTGCCTTTGAGTTCTTATGGAATAGAACTCATCAATGAATCCTTCTCTGAGTTCAGCCCAAGTAGTGAACGAATTATCCGGTAGCTCCTTGAACCATGCAGATGCATCTCCAGTGAGAGTCAATGGAAATAACTCTAGTTTCACAGTCTCAGCTTGCCCTTCCCCATACTGATACAATCGGCAAATCTTTTCAAATCTTTCAACATGAGCATAAGGATCACATCTTCTTACCCCGTCGAACTTATCTTCTTCGACACTCTTGAGATGATTACCCTTTAAAGAAAAGTTTACCGAAATTGCAGGAGGGCGGATAGCTGTGCCACGGTTAGCTGGGATAGTTCTTCTTCGTTCCCCGTAAGGAACGTTGTTCAAATCTCTCGGTTGTTCTTCACCCATCCTGTTTACTCTTGGTTGTTGATTTTGATTTCTGTTGGGTTGAGGTATTACAATTCTATAAGGTTCGGGTGTCCGAACTTTCTCCTCTGTGTCAGAGTCTTCTCCTGTCTCAAACACTCTACCTGCTTCTCTCAACTTATTAATAAGTTGATCTTCTGATGTTGAACCTTTCTCGGTATAGTGTTCGTCTAAGGAAACGTCCTGTTGGACTTGGTCTGCGGTTTCTGGATCTATTTTGTCTGATGTGGACGGTTCTGGGTTGTTTTTCTGCACTAATCGACGTCTGACTTTCCCCGGATTAGATAAAGGACTAAGCAAAGGTCGGCCAGAAGCTCTTGTGTTCATCAACTAGCAAGAACCTGCACAATCACCACAAGCAAACCGTCAACCGCACCTGGTACAAATGAAATAAAAATAAAAATAAAATAAAGTCTAATTAATAAAGCAATAACTTTCTCACAAATAGATGTGAGAAAGGATCGAACTACAAAATTAAACAACTACTAAAACAAAAGTCCCCGGCAGCGGCGCCAAAAACTTGATGTGTGAAATCGAGTCTTAAAATTTATAAACACGAATCACCTAGCGACTGACTACAACACACTCACAGGCAGTGAACCTAATCGTATGCAGTATAGTTAACTTGGTAAATCCGAGGTCGATCACAAGGACTAAAGTAAAGTAATTGTTCAAATTAAGCAATTCAAGTAAAAAGGGGGGTTTTGTGACCGAATTGTCACTTTGCAATTAGTTAGAAAATTGTTAGTAATCCCTCAGGATTAATCGAAAAGAGAGTTTTTGTTTTAAACAATAATTTAAAAGGCATCCATCTTGAATCCGCTCAACAACATGTTCAGATTGCACATAAATGAAGTTCAAATCCAATTAAGTTGACAATGATAATCGTGACAAAATAAAGACACAAACTGGTACCACCAACGTTTGTAAAATCATTTCAATCACCTAATTAATCAGTTCCTTTGTAAAAGCCGGTACCACCAATGCTTAAAACAATTTCCCTAACCAACTAGTTTATTTGATTATCAAATTAACAATTGTATCTATGTGAGATAACGTGGTACCACCAACCGTTAATCAACACGTTGACAAAATGATTCATTTTATTTAAAATGACATTCACTATCATACCATGAACTAGTGACAATTGATTATAGATAATTAATTGAAATCACATACATGTTCAACTAGTACCACTAACGGAGAACATATATATCACCAACATCACAAAAATAATTAATAAAGAATCAATTCATCAAGATCTCGACACAACGATAATTGAAATCAACTTTTGAATTAATAAATAGTGCAATCCTTACATATTGTTTCACTTCATCAAGATGGATGATAAAGTGATTAGCTACTCATATTGAAATAGGAATAACAAATCAAAATAATAGAATTCATCGTTACCGAATACAAGAAATCGAAATCAATGAACGGAAATCGTCCAATCGTAATGAGATCTTCAAAGATGATAAATCTGATGAAAATCTGCTTCAAAGAGCTCCAAAAACGGCTGGGAAACTAATGTAGGGTTTATGAATGAATAATGCAAGCTATATATAGTTTCCTAAAAAATTCTCCAGAATCGGCCCTAATTGCGGCGCAATAAACCAGTTGCGGCGCAATGATTTGACTGCGGTTGACTTTTGACCTCCGTTAACCCAATGCTGGCCTGCATCTTCGTGCGTTGCGTCGCAACTTCCCTAGTTGCGGCGCAACTTATCTCGCTGCTATTCTGTTGCGGCGCAATGAATCTCTTGTCAGTTTGACTTTCGTTGACCAGGCTCCAAATGCAGCCTCGGGACTCGTAAAACTTCTGTAATCACTTATTTTGCCTCAAAAATGTCGTTTCCTCCAGAATTACGCTCAAATACCTGTTAATAACCTGAAACACTAACAAATACCATAAACGCACCAAATGTATACGAAAACGACTCAAAAACCATACAAAAGCAACTAAATACATTGTGGGAAATGGGTATAAAATACGACATATCAAGGTCCCTGAGGTGTTAAGTGCTGTGAATCCAACCATCTTAAGTGTTGACATGTCTGATGTTGAGGTTGTCGAAGTTTTTGCTACTGATAAGAAGAGAAGGAAGAAAGATGCCCCTAGCTCCAGTATCCCTCCTAGCATTGCAAGTCATTTGAAAAAGAGGAAAGTTGGGGATGAAACCAAGTCTGCTGAGTTCCGGAAGCCCCCTGCTCCGAAGACAGGTATAATTTTCCTTTTCTTTATTATATATAACTATTTTTGTCTGTTTGTTTATATCTCTTTGTTAACTGCAGGTGCACATGAGCGAGAGATTTTCAACTAGCTGGATGGTGAAGGTATGAGCTCTGAAGATGTGAAGAAAATAGACAATATGGACAATGAGACCTTTCTCCGTGTCTTCCAAAAAGATCGTCAATTTCATGCTTATCTTGATACTGTCATTGTGAGACGTGCTACCAGGATGTCTGTTGATTTAGGTCCAAGAGTTTGGAGGTGCAATCTTTGTTGGCTACTGTTGAGGATTTGAAGGCTAGGGAGGCCAGGTTCGTTACCACTGTTGAATCATCCGATATTGTTCAAGACTTGAGGCAGAAGATGTGTGACTTGGAGGCTGCAGCTGTTGTTCGTGAGGAGGCTGTATTGAAATTACAACAAGAGTGTGATGCAGAGCGTGAGAGCAGCAGGTTATTGCGTGAGAAGGTTGATGCTTTGGAGAATGATAGGGTCAGGTTGGTTACAGAGTTATTCCTCATGTGAGCAAGTCTTTACTATATAGTGATGAGGTTGGGCAGCTTTTGGGGGAGATGACTTACAGCTTTGGGCTGTATTGTGAATATTTTGCAGTTTATTACTGCTTTTGTGAATACTTGCAGCTTATGGGCTGTCTTTTGAGCAGTTATGACTGCCTAATATCACACTGTTAATGTGCTTTTAGCACCTACTTATTTGCATGCTTATTATATGGATATATCCTTGTTGCAGGTGTCTGATGGACATATTTTACATGAATGTCCTTTTTGATTAGTCTCCGGAGTTTGATTATGTGGGCGTCCCCACTTTGTATATATATATATTTTTTATTTTTTTAAAAACATAATAGATAGATATAAAAAGCCTTTATTTAGTAATAAGAGGAGGTTACATACCATACCCTCGAGGCTTTCTTACAATAATTATGCAAAAAAGAAATGCATTGTGTGACTAGGGCTTGCTGTCTAAGGGGCTCTAAACCCATCCAAACGCCCATACGATGGTCCTTCGTTCCATGAGAGCCAATGAGGTCCGTTCTGACCCTCCTTTGGCACTTTCCTTGCCTTCGTCACCAAGGTCCCAATTCCTCCATCTGATTGATATTTGATCATTCCATGTGTAACTGACGGGATCATTTCAAACCTCTGGATTCCTGGTCTTCCTAAGATTGCTTGGTAGCGTGAGGTTCCTTGGACTACTAAGAATGCTACTTCTTCTGTCCGCTCCCATCGTCCTTTCCCGGTCGTCAGTCTTGTGGACAGTTTTCCTATCGGCTTAGCCGTATCTCCGGAGTATCCTTGCAACGAAGCTTCTGTCCTTTTGAAGTTCATTCGTGACACATGATGTAGCTTCCAAAATACCTTCTCATAAAGGATGTTGCATTCGCTTCCTGTGTCTACACATATTTGTTTAACTTTCGTATTTTCAAAAAGTGCAGAAATTACCAGAGGGTCTCTGAAAATGGCGATGTTGCAAATTGATGGGAATGTAATCCTTGCCATGTTCCCTCTGTAAGCTTTTGGGGGCTTCTGTTCCGCTCCGGGCTTGTATCTTACGATGGTGTAGATAGTTTTCTCAGGTGCTTTCTTCTTTTCATCTGCTTCGTCCTCTTTCTTGAAACCTTGTTGTTGTCTGACACTTTTCACCAAGTGTGCTAGTTTCCCTTCGTTTATTGCCTCCTCTATTGCTTTCTGGAGCTGCCAGCATGCATTCGTATCATGACCGTTGTCCCTGTGAAACTCACAGTACTTATCTGGATCCTTCCTGTTTCTTCCACTCAATCTTGGTGGGGTGGGGAAGGTTTTTGCGACACTTTCAGTAAATAGTATTTCCTTAGGGCTCTTGTGCATCTCTGGGAGGTTGACTCGGAGGTACCCCTTGTCATCTTTGTAGTATGGGTTATACCTTGTTTTGCTCTCTTTATCACTCACCCATTTTCCTTTCTGCTTGTTGGACCTTCTTTCTCCTGTGGGGGGCTGTATCCCCTTTCGAGGCGGTGTCTCTGGCATCTAAATATACATAAGCTCTTTTTCGGACCTTCGTACATTTTCGGGAGGTCCCTGTACAAGAATTCGACCAACCCTTTGCTCCGAAGGCCATACACAAGGCCTGATATCCTATGGGACTCAGGGAGGTCTACGATATCCTCTGTTTCGGTAGTAAACCGATCTATGAACGCCCTACACCTTCCGTGTCTCTCTGTTTTATTCCATGTGCGGCAACAAGAATTTTCTTGTTCTTCTTTTGTTGGTTGAAGCGAGCTCTGAACTTTTCTTTGAGGTCATTGAAACTAGTGATTGATCCCTTCGTGACATTTTTCAGCCATTCCCTAGCATCTCCCTTGAGTGCATACCTAAACGCTCGACACGCAACTGGTACGTTCCATACCTTCATTTCTGCGACTCCTTCGAATGCTTCCAAAAAATCATCAGGGTCGTTTTTCCCATCATACATACCCAGGTGTGACGGGTACTTTAGGTCCTTCGGAAGTGGGTAGTTCTGTATCCAAGCGACAAACGGGGAGTTGTCGACCTTTCCTCCGACTGTCTGTAATTCCAGTATATTCTGATACACTGGAGCCCCCAGTTCTAAAGGCCATACGATCCTTGGTTGGGCACAGACTCTGGGGTCTGCGTGACATACTGTGGTCCTCCGGTGCCTTGCGAGGTCCCTTAGATCGGTGTGGTATATTGTTGTGCATTATACTGTGGTGCATTATACTGGTGGGCCTGTGCTTGTCCCGTTGGCTGATTGCCATACGGGTCTCCCTGCGGATTGCCCAAAGGCTGGGCTCCATATGGTTCGGGGTTGTACTGTTGTGGCCCGTATGCACCTCTGTAACTTTGACCCTGTGGTCCTTGAGACTGGTAGCTTCCTGATGGGAAATTGTAACCGGCTGGAGTGTTGTATACCGGGTTGGTGTTGTTTCCTCCGGTGCTCAGGGGCACATATTGAGCATTCTATGCGGGCACGGACCCTGCTTGTGGTATATTGCTCTGTTGAGCCCCAGGGCCTGCGTGACCCTGGGGGATGTTGACTTGTGGGGCAACTCCGGTCGGGGTTGCGTCTTCTGGCCTTGAGGCTTCGGCCGCCTGGGGCTGCGGTCGGTGCGGAGGTGTTCGGGGACGAAGGCCTTCACTGTTTAGCCCGAAGCCAAAACCGGCTCTGACTCTTGACCTTGTGTCTCGAGGATACCGCCGAAATCCTCTTGGGGGAGTTTCTGCATCATAGTCGTCCTCTGTCTCATCATCAAAGTTCAACACCCTACTGGTGCTGCCCAATGCCCCATCCTCCGCAGGTGCCTCATAGTCTCCTAGATGTGGCTATAATATCGGAGAATATAATCCGGATCGAATAATTGCGGGACCCTTGAGGGGGATCCTCGCGAGAATCCTCGCTGTTCTCATTGGATCGTTGATCGCCCAGAGTTTTCCTCGGTTTGACGATCTGCCTGCTGATCGCCGCTGATGGGCGCTTCAGTGGCTGGTCCCGATCTGGGAGGGGTATTCCTCCCGGGTTCATTCTCGGTAGCCTGTTGGGAGTCTTGTCCGAATCCTGGCGGTACGTCTTCCATTTCTTCCTAATTTGGTTCAATTGCAAGTTATCACAAAAATAAAAAAGAGGGTGGTTTTGGGATCCAAGCGTGAGGTCCCACGGATGGCGCCAAATGATTGTGCACCGAACCGGGGTTAGGTTGAAGATGGGATTATGGGTGTTTTTGGGTTGTTCGTTGGGTTCCCCGAAGGTAGGGCTCTAGCCTCTTTACGCCAGTCGAACGAATATGTGATTTGTTAGGTCCAGTTTTGCTGAAAACTGGAACGTCTCCAGTTACATCTGGACACATGAAGATTTGTCCAGAAATAATAGAAGTCCAGTGGCCAGTGTACAGTTGATGCCACTGAAGACTTCACTTCAGTTGAGATCTGACCAAAACCTGAAGACATTCCAGTTGAAGTCGAAGACAACAAGTGGAAGATAGAGAATGACCATGGCAGCGAAGCCCAGTGGACATTCTACCCAGATCAAGACTGGAGAGCATCAGTGTAAAGTACTTACAAAGCTTTACACTGATTACGAGGAAGACCTTTTTACTTTACATGCTATTATCCGGACAATAACCTTTGTCTGTGATTAAAGTACAAAAGCATGTAAAGTAGGTTGGATAAAGTGACTTTATGTCTTACTTTATCAAGCATTTTGAAGGAATTCAATACACTTCCTTAAATGCTCTCAACAATATTTGTACGACAAAGTTGGAATCCCAATACCAACCTTTGTCTATAAATAGAGGCCTTTGCACAACCAAGAAACAACCTTTGCATAATCTACTTTGCAATATTCTTGGTGAACTTTTTGCAATATTCTCTCAATCTAAAGAAATTTCCAAGTATAGATCAATTGTATTTCATAGGTTGTTAGGATATTTACATTATTGTATTATCTTGGTTCCGCAACAACCTTGTAATTTATTTAACATTAATAATAAATTACACTTGAAAATTACATATTGTCTCACCAATTTACTTTACAAGTATTTAATATTTGCATTGTCATTTACTTATTATATTGTCACCTGAATAAGTAATCTATCCAGTAACTTGGTATACCGTTCATAGCAACTGGCAGTTGTCTAGTTCTTGAACATATTGCAAAGACTCTCACCATCGACATAGAGGTGTCTTCAGTAGTACCATCTCTTGAGTTGGGACTTACAAATGGTATCAGAGCAGAAAGACTAATTTATTGTCTAGATCTGCTTCGATGTCTACTACTGAAGGTGAGAATGGTTCTGGTCATGATGAAACTCATGTTAATAATGCACTGATGAGCGTCCATGTTGTGATAAAAAAAACCCTATCGAAAGGCTTCATTTCTATGTCTTAAATGAGTTAATATTCCGGAACTATTGGTACTTAATGAATCGTATGTTTATGCAGGTTCACGGAAGATGCGAGTGAGGGGTAAATGGCATCAAGTGACTCAAGATGGAAGCCTATGAAGTTACAAGACATAAGGAGGTGATTCGGGAGCCGAACGAAGAAGTACGAGAAGCAGCAGCAGCTGCCAGCGCCACTGGCAGCCAAGCCAGCGCCGCTGGCCCATGCCCAGCGCCGCTGGGAGCCCATCCAGCGCCGCTGGGCGGCCCAGACCAGAAACCGACTTCAGCTCCTATTTAAGTCGAAGTAACCCTCAAAACCCAAGAGAGAGCCGATTCAGCAGCCCTAGCTGCCAATATTCAACCCTGGGTCGACTTTGCAGATTCCAAGGAGGTTTTGGAGCTTCTAACACCTTCCGATCTTCATCCTCAACCTAGATCTACTCTTTACTTTACTTTCAGTTGGTAAACAATGTCTTTCATCTTTTCAGACTTTGTTATTCCTTTAATAATGTCAGGCTAGTAGGCTGAATACTAGTTTGGATCGATGTGATCATGTAGACGTTTATCTATTTTACTTTATTTTTTTGAATCTGTTGGAGTGTGTTTTACTGTTTATCGTAGATCCATGTTTTACTAGCTCTTCATATTGTTATCGGTTCTATATCTGCATGTATTAGTTTAATTCTGATTATCGGTCTATAATCATACACTAGGATTAATACATAAGGATGGAAAACAATAGTCGGTCTTTAACTAGTTGTAAAAGGTGATTCACTTGTAACCGAGGGATCCAGAACCATAGTAATTAGGATGAATAGAACATGATGCTTAACAATGTCAGACGCAATCCAGTGACTTGGAAACGAGCACTGTGGTCACCGGAGAGAATTACTATCTGGCCATGGCTTAAGAGCCGGGTAATTTAAAGATGAACTAGTAATACAAACTTTAGGTCATTAATGCTTAAACAATGAATCTAACGAGAATTTGTTTATAGGGTAGTGTGAGTCTAGCGACAGCACTAGTTAACGAGAATCTGAGCTGTGATTAAGTTTCCAACAGTCTAGCAAGTAGGTAGAATGATATCTGGTCGTGTCATGAGATCTGAGATGCCAAACAAGTATTTTAATTTAATTACTGTTATTTGCTTTTTCAAACTATTTTCAGACTGAGCCTCTCGCTGAATAAGCGGTTGCGGCTTCTATTTACTTTTCAGTATTTTAATTAGTTTAATAGGAAATCGTGACAACCCCACAACCGCTAGAATTACACATATTACTAGGTTAGGTAAAGCAACGCGTCCCTGCGAACGATCCTGTTCTTATCACTAAACTATACTCCATCTGATCGGATTCCCTGTTCGTTAAGGTGTGTGTGTTTTTGAGATAATAACTTGTATAACATTTTTATAAATTTAAACACTAAAACAAAAACCACCATCATGCACCACCTGTTCAAAATGTTAATACTAACCCTCCACCTCCTCCTAATGTCTCTCCCCATGTCCATGTCCATGTCCATTATTCTAACACTCATGTTCCAAAATTTAATGGAACCAGCGAGACCTTTGGTACATGGAAGGCCAGGATGCTTTTGCACTTTGGTGGTATTGAGAGGTATATGTTGAAAATCTTAAAACATGGACCACATATACCTATCTCTCCTGGGATAAGCCCTCTACTTGATCCAACTGGATCTAGAAGAGGTTCTAGAGAGAAGCCAGAAGACCATTGGTCTGATGAGGATCGTAAGCTTGTTGACTTGGACACCAAGCTTAAGAACATGATCCTTGGGGCTGTTCCTAAAGAATTAATTCCAACCCTTGTGTTGTTCCCTAGTGCCAAGGCAATGTGGGATGAGTTGGTTCTTCAGTTTGAAGGTGGTGATGATACCATTGTCACTAGAAAAGTTGCACTGAACAAGAAGTATGAATCCTTCTTTGCCTTACCCAATGAAAGCCTAACTGGTACCTATACCAGATTTACTAACTTGATAAATCATCTAAGAGGCTTGGGTGTAGAGAAGGATAAGGATATTCTTCGTGAGAAGTTTTGTGATATTCTTCCTTCCAAATGGGCTAACATGGTTCTTGTCCTAAGACAAGGTAAGACCCTGCACAACCACACTCTTGCATCTCTATATGGAGCCTTCAGATTCACTGAAGATAACAATGCACAAAGACTTGTGGTTAATCAGGATGCTTTTGCACTTTGGTGGTATTGAGAGGTATATGTTGAAAATCTTAAAACATGGACCACATATACCTATCTCTCCTGGGATAAGCCCTCTACTTGATCCAACTGGATCTAGAAGAGGTTCTAGAGAGAAGCCAGAAGACCATTGGTCTGATGAGGATCGTAAGCTTGTTGACTTGGACACCAAGCTTAAGAACATGATCCTTGGGGCTGTTCCTAAAGAATTAATTCCAACCCTTGTGTTGTTCCCTAGTGCCAAGGCAATGTGGGATGAGTTGGTTCTTCAGTTTGAAGGTGGTGATGATACCATTGTCACTAGAAAAGTTGCACTGAACAAGAAGTATGAATCCTTCTTTGCCTTACCCAATGAAAGCCTAACTGGTACCTATACCAGATTTACTAACTTGATAAATCATCTAAGAGGCTTGGGTGTAGAGAAGGATAAGGATATTCTTCGTGAGAAGTTTTGTGATATTCTTCCTTCCAAATGGGCTAACATGGTTCTTGTCCTAAGACAAGGTAAGACCCTGCACAACCACACTCTTGCATCTCTATATGGAGCCTTCAGATTCACTGAAGATAACAATGCACAAAGACTTGTGGTTAATCAGCAGGATGCTTTTGCACTTTGGTGGTATTGAGAGGTATATGTTGAAAATCTTAAAACATGGACCACATATACCTATCTCTCCTGGGATAAGCCCTCTACTTGATCCAACTGGATCTAGAAGAGGTTCTAGAGAGAAGCCAGAAGACCATTGGTCTGATGAGGATCGTAAGCTTGTTGACTTGGACACCAAGCTTAAGAACATGATCCTTGGGGCTGTTCCTAAAGAATTAATTCCAACCCTTGTGTTGTTCCCTAGTGCCAAGGCAATGTGGGATGAGTTGGTTCTTCAGTTTGAAGGTGGTGATGATACCATTGTCACTAGAAAAGTTGCACTGAACAAGAAGTATGAATCCTTCTTTGCCTTACCCAATGAAAGCCTAACTGGTACCTATACCAGATTTACTAACTTGATAAATCATCTAAGAGGCTTGGGTGTAGAGAAGGATAAGGATATTCTTCGTGAGAAGTTTTGTGATATTCTTCCTTCCAAATGGGCTAACATGGTTCTTGTCCTAAGACAAGGTAAGACCCTGCACAACCACACTCTTGCATCTCTATATGGAGCCTTCAGATTCACTGAAGATAACAATGCACAAAGACTTGTGGTTGAGCAGGATGCTTTGAACCATGCTCAGGGTTCCAAGGTTTCTAGCTTCACTGAGAAACCTTGTGCTGCTTTAATATCTGCTGAGAATGTCCAGTCACATTCGATGAAGGAGATGTTAAACAGTTTCTTAAACTCTGGCCTGACCACTAAAATCAGTGATGATTGTAATGAAACTGACAATGATGATCTGGTCGCCATGATTGCTAAGACCTTTAATAGGTTTAAGCACAAATCTAATAGATTTGGTGGACCCAACAATGCTTTCAGCTCCAAGTCTCTGGACAAGGCCAATCTTACATGCTATAAGTGTGGTAAGAAAGGTCATTTTATGAAGGAATGCAGATCTAGTCAGTTGAACAATCAAACTGGTCCCGCTGTCCCTAATTATAATCGGCCTGATGATAGCTATAAAGCAAAATACAAGAAGCTTAAGGCCCAGATTGCCCTCTTGTCACTTGAAAAAGAAAAGAATAAGTGCATGATGGCTAAAACTGAAGAGAAATGGGAACTCTCTGATGACTCATCTGATGATGAAAAAGAGATTAGGGATACGTGTTTTATGGCTTTTGAAGATCAACAACATGTGGTGAAGGATGATGTCATAGCCGGTAGATGGGTCGACATCATTTTGAAAAAGGTTAGTGATTATGATAATCAGATTGACTCAGAAATGAAACTGGACCTGGCTGAATCACTCAATTGTGATTTAATTTTTGTTGAAACTGTTAGAACTGATGGTGAAAGGTACCTGGAAACAGTTTTAACTGAACTTAATAATGTAAAACCACAATTGTCTCATTTACAAAGTGTCCAGTTGGCTCTCAAAGAGTCAGTTTTAAAATGTGAAGCTCTTGAACTTGAAAAACAAGAGTTGAAAACTGCTTTGGAAAAGGAACAAAAGGTGATAAAATCATGGATTAAATCATCTGGTTTAAATTATGATGCTGCTACCAAAACTCATGTTGCACAACAAATGGCTTATAATAATGGAGATGTGCACATGGCAGGCATCATTCCTGATATCCACAGTTTACCACCAGATCTTAGGCCAGAAACTCCATATGACCAGCCTAAATCTGTTAAAATTGAACCTGAAGAGACCACCCCTCCTGGGGTTAAAACTGGAGCTGAACAGGCTAAAGATCCAGTCAAAAAGGTCACTGGTGACAAACCTTTGCCTCAAAAGTCCAAAGAGCCCAAGACTCAAAAGACTAAGATCCCTGCTGAACCTAAGTCCAAGGTTCAGCCGCCTACTGAAAAAGACATTTTGTTAAAACTGGAGAGTCAAATTCAACAGTTGTCTAGGCAGGTTCAAAGTTGTACTGCCAGAATAAAAAATCTGGAAGGAGTTTCGACTTCTTCAGTTTTTAAACAAAATGCCAAACTCCCTTCAAATCAAAAACAAAATGCTTAATCTGGAGCTAAAAATGAGAAGAAAAATGGGAAGGAACCCATCAAACCAGTCGTTTTTACTCCTGGCTCTGGAGCTGATAAAAAGGCTCCAGTTCCAGTCTCCAGTTCAAACCAACAAGAATCAACTGTGACTTCCCAGGGAGAGTCCAGTGAACCCATCAAAAGATGGGTTCACAAAAATAACTAATGATTTTTGTGGGTGTGCAGGGCGATCGAAAGAAGAATACGTGGTATCTGGACAGCGCTGCTGGCCGGACTATGACCGGAAGTAAGCCCCTGCTGGAAGAGTTCACTGTCCAAGATGGACCGGCAATGACGTTTGGTGTGAGTCTCAAACTCTCTTGATGGTTAACCCAGAATGTAAAATACAACAAGTCTAATAAGCACTAGAATGGACTAGTATTACTTGAATATAAATGCAAGAATATAAACAAAGTAATACTTGACTTAAAGTAATAAATAAAGGTGGAACACAATGTAATATTTTTAAGTGTATTTTATTTATGATGTTAAATAAAATACAAGGTTGTGCGGAATCAAGATAATACAAATATGTAAGTATCCTAACAACCTATGAATTACAAATGATCTATATTTGCCAAATAAACTCTTTGGATCGAGATACTTAAAGTTGTGAAGTATCCCTGTTTAGGATCGAGAGTATTTAGACAAATTCACCTTTAATGCTAAAAGTAATTTTAACGAAGAATATGACTTTGTATTTATAGGCAAACAAATTCACCAGTGAATTTGTGCCGTACAAATATGGTTGCATGTATTTAATGAACCGACAAGATCATTAAATGCATTGGTTAAGGTACAAGGATAAAGTCAGATCAATATGACTTTATTCTTTTAACCAACCACCTTTACTCACGTAAGTACTTTGGTAAAGAACAAGTGGAATGTTCTTTGGAAAGTGTGTAAAGGCAAAAAGTCAATTCCTCGATATCAAAGTTCAGACTTGTAAGGTCTAGAACACTGATAATCCTCCAGTCGTAGATCTGGTAAGACTTCCAGTGGACTCCGCCATTTGTCAGTCTTCTTTATTCTGACTTCAGTCTTTGACTTTAGTGAGAACGTCTTCAGTAGAATAGATCTGGATTGGGGTGAAGTCCAGTGAGCTAATCTGGAATACTCCAGATTTCCTATACAAGTATTTGCTCACTGGTCTTCCATTATTTCTGAACAAATCTTCAGAGGGACTCCAGATTTCCTATACAAGTATTTGCTCACTGGTCTTCCATTATTTCTGAACAAATCTTCAGAGGGACTCCAGATTCCAAGTCTGGAGTAGGTCCGGTAATTTATAATTTCTGGACAGATCTTCAGTAAGGCTCCAGTAGTCGAGTCTGGAGCGAGTCCAGTAAATCTGGACCTAACAAATTCCCCCTATTTGTTTATATCTATACAACTTTGTATGCTTGAAAAACACTTGTTTTGACTTAGTCTAAAAAATTTAAGTTACTGGAAAACACTTTATAGATCATCAGTGTTTTCAGTTTCATCTTTTAGTTCTAACTTAGACTAAATCTGATCATTTACTTTATGTATCAAAATATGCAACTATATTTACAGCCATCAACAAAAAATAAGTTTCAATTTTGGAAATTACATATAAGTACAAGTAAATGATACAAGAGTCAGGCCCTTCTCTTCGATGTCTGTCCTGGAGCATCTTCAGAAGCCTTTCTCTTTGGTGATGGAGAGGATGGTACTGAAACTGGTGGTCTCATACCCAGAACAACTTCCATCTGTTGTATTCTTTTCCACACCTTTTCAATCCTCTTCATACATGCCTTAACATCAGGAGACAAATCAGTTTTTCCTTTGAAAGTTAATCCTATCTCCTTCAGTTCAGTCCATCCAAAAGCTTGGACTGATGCATTCTTTCTTTCATCAGTAAACTTACCCTCTCTGGTCAACTTTATATTAAACCTGGTCATGCCTTCATGATTTTCAGCAAGTTTGATTTCAGCACCTATGATCCTTCTGGCATCAGCCCTGAATTTCAACATATCTTCATACTTGGCTTTCTGCTTAGCCATCTGGATCATATATTCAGTTTCCTTGGATACTCTCTGCTGTTCCATGACAGACTGGAGTTGTCCACGATTGATTTTGAGTGAAGTATCCAGAGGAATGAATGTGCTCAGATCTGCATCTTTCATTGCTTTGAGCTGTTTGGCAGTAAGTTTTGGCAAGCCTTTCATCTTCTTTCTGTACTCTATCTCCAGAGCACCAACATTCTTCCTAATCTTTTTCTGGAGGTTCACCAGTTCCTCCGTCCTTTGTCTTATTAGTTCAGGTACGCTGACACCATAAGTTACAGCATCATATAATTGTTCTTCTTTCAGAGTACCTGGAGCGAATGTGAACATCATCTAATGCATCCAGACATTGATGAACTCTGGGGTCATCCTTCATCTTTTTGTACACATCAATAAGTATGCCCAACCTGCCAGCATTGTACGAATCCAGAGTCCCCATATTTGCCATCTCCCTTTTGTGGGCCAGCAGTTCATCTTTTTGATTTTTCTTGAAAATTTCTATCAAAATGCATTCCTGCTCCAGTCTCTTTGAGGTGTCTTCATCAGTAGTTGGAAATTCTGATGAACCTTCAGCAGTTTCAACTTCATCTCCAGATATCACATGTTTCTTTCTTTTTACTGATTCTTGAGTAGTTATGATATCTGGGAATGCTTCGAATTGGGGCTCACTGGCATCAGTACCAGCAGCTTCTTCAACCTTCACAATGGCTTCAGTGCCAAGTGCCTTCTGTGCTTCTTGTGCACTGGCATCAGTACCAGTCACTTGTTGTTGCATAATGCTTTTAGTAGCAAAGGCCTTTTCAATAGCACTGACAACGACTTCTTTCTTTTTCTTAATCAAACTTTCTTGAACAGACGACTTTTCCCCCTTGGAATGTCCACCAGTTTGAGACTTGTGGGCATTCCATAATTGTTCAAGCATATATCTGTCTGTCTCACCAAAGGTTCTTCCAACAGTTGGAGTTGTGATGTTCACAGTGTGCCTTAGCTTTGTCACTTCCTTCTTGATAAAATCAATTTCTGAAGACAAGTGTTTTGGCATTTCATTTTCGATCATTTTCACAACTTGTGGCAACAAACCATCTTGAATTGTTCTAAGAACAGACCCAGAAATATCTTCAGATAATTCTTTCAGCATACCAAGTCTGAACTTCTTAGCACACTCATCACTGATAGTGCTAACAACAGCATTCTCATCAAGTGTTGGCCTACCCTCCAAACTACTAACTCTGGTAACCAACTTCTGAACTTCATCTGTCAGACCTGCCAGTGATTGAACAACTTCATCTTTCACTGCAGTCTGAACAGAACTAACCAGTTTTGCCTCTAAACCCTGGACTGCCACTTTTAAATTTTCAGTGTTTTGATTTGTGGCCAGTACCAGTTTATCCAGCTTTTCAAATACCAGCTTCTCATTTCCAGCAAACACATTCATTTCTGATGAAAGATTATTCGATAATAAAGATTCGAAATCAGAAACAACCTGTGTTGAAGACTGGAGTGATCTCTCTAGGTCCGCCACCTTACTTAAAAAGGCCTTGGACCTCGGCTGAAGAAGAAGAGGAGGGACCACTGGGAGGTTCAAGATTTGAAGTCAGTCTGGTCATTAAAGGTACTTGTGCCCAGACCTCTTCAGTGGAAGTTTCAGCAGTTACAACTGTTGAGTCCAGTGCACAGTGTTCAGATAAGTCGATTGGAGTTTCAAGTGGTGGTGGTTGAGTTTGAGAAATTTGGATTGAAGAAGGATTGAAATATGAAGTGTTTTGTGGAATTGAATGTGGTGGTGGTGGTGGTGCAGTAATGGATTCTGGTGGTGGTGGCATTTCGGATTCTGGTGGTGGAATATTTGATTCTGGTGGAGGTGGTGGCATTTCAGTAAGAGGTTGGGTGACTGAAGCAATAACAGAAGAAACCACATTTTCTACTTCTTCACCCAGAAAACTCATGTCAGTATCAAAGATATTACCTTCAGACATGGGTGAATCAGCCTCATCCCAGACAAATGTTTCACCAACTGTTTCATCACCAGGCTGATCACCAGCCTGTTCACCAACTTCTACATTCAAGTCAATCTGAGCATCTTGCTCACCAGTCTCCTGCTCAACAACTTGTACATTTTCAACCTGTTCATCAGTCACCTGCCCAATCTGTTCAGCATCTTGTACAATGTTTTCTTCCTGCACAACATTCTCTTGCTCATCAACCTGAACAACATTTTCTTCCTCAAAAATAGGAGACCCATCTATGTTCATAATATCACCAGGATGGCTCGTTTCAGCTCTATTTGGATTGACCTGAACTCCACCTCTTCTTAGACGTCTGGCAGTTCTAGGTCTAGTAACAGGAGCCACCTAGGTTACTGGTTGCACATTTTCAACATCAATGACTCCAGTGGGTCTTACAACAATCTGACCCCTACCTGGAGCCTCTTCTTGCTCGCCAGGTGCATCATTTCCAAAATTACTCAACATATTTGTAGGAATTTCAACCTCACCAGCTCTTGATTTTAGGGAACTTAATTCCCTCAAATATTCACACGTTGAGAAATGATTTGTCTCATAATCATACTCAGCACCCAGAGCTCAAAGAAAAACAAGTGATAGAAAACGAATATATGGAATGTGTGGTTTTCTACCTTTCACCTTTAGGCGGTCCACCAGATCATCAAAGAAGATCTGAGCGAAATCAACCCTGTACCCAAACCACAAACAGTAGGAAATCTGGAGTTGCATTTGATTAATCTGATCCAATCCTCCAGAACTGCCACCTAAACACTCAACAAGGTGAGTGAAAAAGTATCTCCATGAGTCAGTTAGCTTGCTCATGTAGATTGTGCCTTTACTTAACAACTGGCCATGTTCATCCAATATTTCAGTGTGCCCCATCAATCTGCACACATCCCTGAAATTGATACCAGTAGGGAGAGGAATTGCCATCTCATTTTCAGTCAAATAATTCAATTGAAGAACATCTCTGAGAGAATCGACAGTGAGAGTGAAAGACCTGGTGCCTTGTTGCAATGTGTAGTTGATGGTTTTAGTGTTTTCAACATACACAGCAGAATACCAGAATTCACACAAATAATCATGATACATTTTACCAGGATTACGTGTGAAAGCACCATAGAGTGGACAACTGAGGAAAAAAGCATTCAGTCGTCCGATTAGAGAGGTGGGAGCATGAGTGGTGCTAGTAAGTCTAGCCAACCAGTTGTTCATATTGATCCTTATGGCCTTAGCTTTAAGAGTAATATGGGGTGCCTTAACAATATTGGCAACCGGAGCATATTCAGCGGCGAGCAGATTCTTTGGTGAATTGGATTGTCTAGGTGCCATTGAATATGATAGATATATGAAGATGAAATTGAAGAATTTAGGGTTTTTGATGAAGATTTGATGAAATAAATATGAGAGAGAGATTTATGATTGGAATTGAATGAAAATGAGCTTAATTTACTATCCTTCCTTAATCGTATACCCGCTTGTCTTGTGATTATGTAGGTAGTGATACTGAGATTTGACGCGCGCGTCTTTTTTCTCGGGAACCTTGGACGGAGAGCTCAAGAGGGTGTCCCTCAACTCGGGGGCCCTTCCTTTATCGCGCTACATGTGATTGGCGTCGGTGACGAGGCGATCGTCGATCATCAATCTCCTCCGCGATGTTTTGTTTAGACTGGACCCCCTTTGAGAGAGAATGGAGAGAGAATGTGGAACTCAAACGGTTAATTTGAAATTATCAAATATAATTTTGACCGGGTTCTGAGATCCGCATTAATTACATCACATCACACATAAATGTGTGACGGTTTACAGCCCATAAACAGTATCAAGTTGCACTTTTTGTCTTCCCAAGGTAAAAATACCATCATTTCTTTGAAAAATTTACATGCCACGTAGGATAATAAGATAAATATCTTTTAAAAGTTTGCTTACGTGGCACGCACAATGACCAAGTATTTAAAAATATTATGACTCATTTCAGTGCATCTGGAGGTTGACTGGACACTCCAGTATCACTGGTGGATTGGTCCAGTGAAGCATGTACTGATGGTACACTGGAGGGACACTCCAGTAAAGTACCAATGAAAACCATTTGAAAGAGACTGGTAACCTCAAACATGCACGTCAACTAATACAGACAAATGAGAGGGACACATTTACAAGGAGACAGAAGTCACCTCAAACATGCACTTCAACCTATCTAACCAGTGAGAGGGACACATTTACAAGGTACCAGTAATATTTTCTGGAAAATTTTGTCCAGTGAGAAAATAAATCAATAAATTCCCCTTGAACTTAAAACATTTTTAAAAACAAAAAATATCTTTTCAAGTCTTCCCCCTGGAATGTTGATCCAGAAATCTATTAATGCAAAGATAGTACACAATGGCGTTCGATATCTAAGCAGTCATAGATTTATAAATCTTTAAATCAAGGATCCTCAGTAGTACACATGGCGTTCAATACCAAGGTTCCAGATTTAAGGGTTTAACATTCCCAACTCACCAACAAGATATTCAAAATTTTTGACATCCAGAGGTTTAGTAAAAATGTCAGCGAGTTGTTTGTCAGTGGGAATAAAATGGAGTTCAATGTTGTTTTTCATAATATGATCACGGATAAAATGATACCTGAGATCAATGTGCTTAGTCTTGGAGTGTATGACTGGATTGTTCGAGATAGCAATGGCACTGGTATTATCACAAAAGATTGGGGTCTTTGAATACTTAATACCATAATCAAGCAACTGGTTCTTCATCCAGAGTATCTGAGCACAGCAACTGGCTGCAGACACGTATTCAGCTTCAGCAGTGGACAATGAAACTGAAGTTTGCTTCTTACTGGTCCAGCTGACCAGTTTGCCACCAAGGAAATGACATCCACCAGTAGTGGATTTCCTGTTTATCTTACAACCTGCATGATCTGAATCTGAATAACCCATTAGATCCATGCCTGAGCCTTTGGGATACCAAAGACCCAAACTGGAGACACCCTTAAGGTACTTCAGTATGCGCTTTACAGCAAGCATATGAGAGTCTTTTGGATTAGACTGATATCTGGCACATAAACATGTTGAAAACATAATATCTGGTCTACTGGCAGTTAAATACATCAGTGAACCAACCATGCCTCTATAGATAGTGGTGTTCACTGGTTTACCATCTGGATATGAGTCCAGTGTTAATGGTGCAGAAATTGGAGTGGGTTTAGATGGTGAAGAGTTCATGTCATATTTCTTTAAAAGATCTCTAACATATTTTTCCTGATTAATAAAAATACCATCTCTAGTCTGTTTAATCTGGAGTCCAAGAAAATACGTTAATTCACCCATCAAACTCATTTCATATTCAGTTGACATTATTTTCGAAAATTTCTTGCACATTTTATCATCAGTAGACCCAATAAATTTTTAGTCAGAGTATCATACCAGGCACGTGGGGCTTGTCTGAGGCCATAAGCGCTTTGTCCAGACAATATACCCAATGTGGATGCTTTTCATCAACGAAACCTGGTGGTTGTCTGACATAAACTTCTTCTTCAAGTTTTCCATTCAAGAATGCACTTTTCACGTCCATCTGGTAGACCTTGAACTGATGATGAGCAGCGAATGCTAAAAATATTCTGATCGCTTCAAGTCTAGCCACTGGAGCAAATGATTCATCAAATCGACATCTGACTGGCAGTAGCCTTGTGCTACCAGTCTGGCCTTGTTTCTGATTATGTGGCCATCTTCATCTACCTTGTTCCTGAAGACCCATCTGGTTCCAATTGGTTCTTTCTTTCCAACTGGGAAAGAGGCCAGGTACCAAACCTTGTTCCTTTCAAACTGGTGAGCTCTTCTTGCATAGCTATCACCCAGCTTGGATCTTCCATAGCCTCGTCAATCTTCTTTGGTTCTATCAATGATAAGAAACTGACATATAAGCATTGATTACTGGAGGCTCTTCTGGTCAGAACTCCTCGACTGGAGTCACCTATGATCTGATCGATAGGATGAGCTTTTGTCCATCTGGAGTATTGACCAGGATTGTTACTGACAACAATATCAGTGCAAGAGTTCAGTTGAGTCTCCTCTGGTGTTGCTTCTGGAGGAGGATCTTGCCAGACTACTTCAGCATCTTCATCTGAGTCATTCAAATCACGATTTGCATCATGAAATTCTTCCATTGAAGGCATTTCCTGAAGTACTGGTTCAGTTTCAACTGGGACTGATACTGGCGGCGTAGTACGCACATCTGATCCAATAATAATTTCAGAGGGTAGTTTGAAAATTATTGAAGGATAGAATGGAGTACCACTGGAGAGTTTCTTTTTCTGAACAGGTTCCAGATCAGAATGACTGGAAACTGTGTCTTCTGAATCTTTATTGTAGTTGATAGGATCAGATTCACAGAAGACAATTGGAGTTACTGGGGGAGTATCAAGGGTTGGCTTTCTATTGATTGCATCATTTGATTCATCAAATGTGACATGAATTGACTCATGGACCTTCTCCAGTCTCTTGTTGTAGACTCTGAAGGCCTTGCGAATGGCTGAATAGCCCAAGAAATACCCTTCATCAGCTTTGGCATCGAATTTGACTAACTGACTGGAGTCGTTCAGGATGTAAACTGGACATCCAAAAACGTGAAAATAACCAACATTTGGTTTTCTATTTCTGGAATTCTGTTCCATTGTCACTTCTTAACTGACACACTTTTCGACTGTACTTGAGCTCAATTTGCTTGATAAGACTGATGATTTCAGCAGCAGCTTCACTTTTAGACCTGAGAAAGATAACCCAACAATATCTGGAAAATTCATCTACGATAACCAGGGTGTATCTTTTACCAGCACGAGTCTGAACATTCACTGGACCAAAGAGGTCCATATGAAGAGGTTCAGATATGCTGAAATTCTGTCTGGTCTTGAAACTGGTACATTTCTGCTTACCCATCTCACATCCTGGACATGGCCTTTCCTTTTTGAATGAAACTGAAGGTATCCCATCTGCAAGTTGTTTTCTAGACAACTTATTAATATTTTTGAAATTTAAATGGGATAACCTTTTATGCCATAACCAGTTTGTGTCTTCATCAGCTTGAGTATAGAAACACTGCTCTGAAAGAGAGCTTTCCATATCCATCACGTACACATTCCCATTTTCTGGGAGCAATCAACACTACCTTCCAGTCCTTGTTGAATACGATACCCTGAGAAATATTGAATAGAACTTGATAGCCATCATCACACAGTTGACTTACACTGATCAGGTTATATTTTAAACCATTCACAAATGCAACACGTCTGAACTTGACTTGTCCATTGTTTAGAACACCGTATCCCTCAGTTTTTACACTTCCATCATTTCCAAAAGTAATGGAGGGTCCATCAGAAATGATGAATTCCTCCAGCAGGGTCTTACATCCGGTCATCGTCCTGCCAGCTGCACTGTCAAGATACCAGATATATTTCTTTCGATCGCCCTGCACATCCAGTGAATGTTCAGACTCGTGATGGTAAAAGATACACCCTGGTGATCGTAGATGAATTCTCCAGATATTGTTGGGTGATCTTTCTCAGGTCTAAAAATGAAGCTGCTGCTGAAATCATCAGTCTTATCAAGCAAATTGAGCTCAAGTACAGTCGAAAGGTGTGTCAGTTAAGAAGTGACAATGGAACAAAATTCCAGAATGCAACTCTGGAGTCATTCTGTACTGACACTGGCATCTCCCAGAATTTCTCATCAGCCCGCTCTCCAGAATAGAATGGAGTAGTGGAAAGGAAGAATCGAACGCTGATAGAAGCTGCCAGGAGTATGCTTGCTGAATCTGGTCTGTCTACCAGTTTCTTGGCTGAAGCAATTGCTACTGCTTGCCACACCCAGAACCGGTTAGTGTATGTGAAGCGACACAAAAAGACAGCCTATGAAGTCTTAAGAAATAGAAAACCAAATATTGGTTATTTTCACATTTTTGGATGTCCAGTTTACATCCTGAACGACTCCAGTCAGTTAGGCAAATTTGATGCCAAAGCTGATGAAGGGTATTTCTTAGGATATTCAGCCATTTGCAAGGCCTTCAGAGTCTATAACAAAAAACTGGAGAAGGTCCATGACTCAATTTATGTCACATTTGATGAATCAAATGCTGCAATCAATAAAAAGCCAACCCTTGATACTCCCCCAGTAACTCCAATTGTCTTCTGTGAATCTGATCCTATCAACTACAATAAAGATTCTCCAGAAGATACAGTTTCCAGTCATCCTGATGTAGAACCTGTTTAGACTAAGAAACCTTAAAGTGGTACTCCATTCTATCCTTCAATTATTTTCAAGCTACCCTCTGAAATTATTATTGGATCAGATGTGCGTACTACGCCCCCAGTATCAGTATCAGTCCCAGTTGAAACTGAACCAGTACTTCAAGAAATGCCTTCAAATGAAGAATTTCATCATGCAAATCGTGATTTAAATGACTCAGATGAAGATGTTGAAGTAGTCTGGCAAGATCCTCCTCCTAAAGCAACACCAGAGGAGACTCAACTGAATTCTTGCACTGATATTGTTGTCAGTAACAATCCTGGTCAATACTCCAGATGGACAAAAGCTCACCCTATCGATCAGATCATAGGTGACTCCAGTCGAGGGGTTCTGACCAGAAGAGCCTCCAGTAATCAATGCTTATATGTCAGTTTCTTATCACTGATAGAACCAAAGAAGATTGACGAGGCTATGGAAGATCCAAGCTGGGTGACTGCTATTCAAGAAGAGCTTCACCAGTTTGAAAGGAACAAGGTTGGTACCTGGTTCCTTTCCCAGTTGGAAAGAAAGAACCAATTGGAACCAATGGGTCTTCAGGAACAAGGTAGATGAAGATGGCCACGTAATCAGAAACAAGGCCAGACTGGTAGCACAAGGCTACTGCCAGTCAGATGTCGATTTTGATGAATCATTTACTCCAGTGGCTAGACTTGAAGCGATCAGAATATTTTTAACATTCGCTGCTCATCATCAGTTCAAGGTCTACCAGATGGACGTGAAAAGTGCATTCTTGAATGGAAAACTTGAAGAAGAAGTTTATGTCAGACAACCACCAGGTTTCGTTGACGAAAAGCATCCACATTGGGTATAACGTCTGGATAAAGCGCCTTATGGCCTCAGACAAGCCCCACGTGCCTGGTATGATACTCTGACTAAAAATTTATTGAAAAATGGTTTCAAAAGAGGTGCAATTGACAATACCTTATTTATTCTTCATGAAAAAGGTAATCTGTTGATGGTACAAATTTATGTTGATGATATTATTTTTGGGTCTACTGATGATAAAATGTGCAAGAAATTTTTGAAAATAATGTCAACTGAATATGAAATGAGTTTGATGGGTGAATTAACGTATTTTCTTGGACTCCAGATTAAACAGACCAGAGATGGTATTTTTATTAATCAGGAAAAATATGTTGGAGATCTTTTAAAGAAATATGATATGAACTCTTCACCATCTAAACCCACTCCAATTTCTGCACCATTAACACTGGACTCAGATCCCGTGGGAAACCGTGAACACCACTGTCTATAGAGGCATGGTTGGTTCACTGATGTATTTAACTGCCAGTAGACCAGATATTATGTTTTCAACATGTTTATGTGCCAGATATCAGTATAATCCAAAAGAATCTCATATGCTTGCTGTAAAGCGCATACTGAAATACCTTAAGGGTGTCCCCAGTTTGGGTCTTCGGTATCCCAAAGGCTCAGGCATGGATCTAATGGGTTATTCAGATTCAGATCATGCAGGTTGTAAGATAGACAGGAAATCCACTACTGGTGGATGTCATTTCTTGGTGGCAAACTGGTCAGCTGGACCAGTAAAACAAACTTCAGTTTCATTGTCCACTGCTGAAGCTGAATACGTGTCTGCAGCCAGTTGTTGTGCTCAGATACTCTGGATGAAGAACCAGTTGCTTGATTATGGTATTAAGTATTCAAAGACCCAATCTTTTGTGATAATACCAGTGCCATTGCTATCTCGAACAATCCAGTCATGCACTCAAAGACAAAGCACATTGATCTCAGGTATCACTTCATTCGTGATAATATTGTGAAAGGCAACATTGAACTCCATTTTATTCCCACTGACAAACAACTCGCTGACATTTTTACTAAACCACTGGATGTTAAAACTTTGAATATCTTGTTGGTGAGTTGGGAATGTTAAACCCTTAAATCTGGAACCTTGGTATTGAACGCCTTTGTGTACTATCAGGGATCCTTGATTTAAAGATTTATAAATCTATAACTGCTTAGATATTGAACGCCCTTGTGTACTATCTTTGCATTAATAGATTTCTGGATCAACATTCCAGGGGGAAGACTGAAAGATATATTTTTGTCCTTAAAAATGTTTTAAGTTCAGAGGGAATTTATTAATTTATTTTCTCACTGGACAAAATTTTCTGGAAAATATTATTGGTACCTTGTAAATATGTCCCTCTCACTGGTAATTAGATAGGTTGAAGTGCATGTTTGAGGTGACTTTTGTCTCCTTGTTAATGTGTCCCTCTCATTTGTCTGTATTAGTTGACGTGCATGTTTGAGGTTACCAGTCTCTTTCAAATATTTTTGAACGCTTATGTGTACTATCAGGGATCCTTGATTTAAAGATTTATAAATCTATGATTGTTTAGATATCGAACGCCTTAGTGTACTATCTTTGCATTAATAGATTTCTGGATCAACATTCCAGGGGGAAAGACTTTGAAAGATATATTTTTGTTCTTAAAAATGTTTTAAGTTCAGAGGGAATTTATTAATTTATTTTCTCACTGGACAAAATTTTCTGGAAAATATTATTGGTACCTTGTAAATATGTCCCTCTCACTGGTAATTAGATAGGTTGAAGTGCATGTTTGAGGTGATTTTTGTCTCCTTGTAAATGTGTCCCTCTCATTTGTCTGTATTAGTTGACGTGCATGTTTGAGGGTACCAGTCTCTTTCAAATGGTTTTCACTGGTACTTTACTGGAGTGTCCCTCCAGTGTACCATCAGTGTATACATCACTAGCCTAATCCACCAGTGATACTGGAGTGTCCAGTCAACCTCCAGATGTACTGAAATGTCAGTCATAATACTTTTTATACTTGGTCATTGTGTGTGCCACGTATGCAAAATCTTTGAAAAGATATTTATCTTGATATTTATCTAATTATCCTACGTGGCATGTCATTTTTTCAAAGAAATGATGGTATTTTTACCTTGGGAAGACAAAAAGTGCAACTTGATACTGTTTGTGGGCTGTAAACCGTCACACATTTATGTGTGATGTGATGTAATTAATGCGGATCTCAGAACCCGATCAAAACTTTATTTGATAAATTCAAATTAACCGTTTGAGTTCCACATTCTCTCTCCTATATAAATACCCACTTTCACTTTCATAAGCATTTACTTCGAACATATTTACTCCCAAATTCTTCAAATTCCTTCATTTACTCCCATTCAATTTCCAATCATAAATCTATCTCATATTTATTTCATCAATTCTTCATAAACCCTAAATCTTCAATTTCATCTTCATTTATCTACCAATCATATTCAATGGCACCAAGACAATCAAACTCACCCAAAAATCTGCTCTCCGCCGAATATGCTCCGGTTGCCAATGTTGTTAAGGCACCCCATATCTCCTTAGAGGCAAAGTCCATAAGGATTAATATGAACAATTGGATGGCTAGACTCACTAGCACCACTCATGCTCCCACCTCTCTCATCGGACGACTGAATGCTTTTTTCCTCAGTTGTCCACTCTATGGTGCTCTCACACGTAATCCTGGAAAGATGTATCATGACTATTTGTGTGAATTTTGGTATACTGATGTGTATGTTGAAAACACTAAAACCATCAACTACACATTGCAACATGGAACCAGGTCCTTTACTCTCTCTGTTGATTCTCTCAGAGATATTCTGCATCTGAATTATCTGGCCGAAAATGAGATGGCGATTACTCTCCCGACTGGTCTTAATTTCAGAGATGTGTGCAGATTGATGGGGCACACTGATATACTGAATGAACATGGCCAGTTATCAAGGAAAGGCACAATCTACATGAGCAAGCTGACAGACTCATGGAGATACTTTTTCACTCACCTTGTTGAGTGTTTAGGTGGCAGTTCTGGAGGATTAGATCAGATCAATCAAATGCAACTCCAGATTGCCTACTGTCTTTGGTTTGGCTATAGAGTTGATTTCGCCCAGATCTTCTTTGATGATCTGGTTGACCGCCTGAAGGTGAAAGGTAGAAAACCACACATTCCATATATTCGTTTTCTTTCACTGGTTTTTCTAAGAGCTCTGGGTGCTGAGTATGATTATGAAACAAATCATTTCTCTATGTGTGAATATCTGAGGGAATTAAGTTCCTTAAAATCAAGAGCAGGTGAGGTTGAAATTCCTGTAAATATGTTGAATCATTTTAGAAATGATGCACTGGAAGATGCGCAGGAAGTGGCTCCAGGAGGGAACCTAGTTGGTGAAGGACCCTCTGGTGACCTAAATGTTGAAATTGTGCAACCTGTAACCCAAGTGGCCCCTGTCCAACAACAAGCAGAAAATGTTGACCCTCCTAGATGATCAAGAACGGCGAGATGCCTTATGCGGGCTGGAGTTCAGGTAAATCCAGATAGAACTGAAATGAGCCATCCTGGTGATGTCATGAATATAGATGGGTCTCCGATTTTTGAGCAGGAAGAGAATGTTGTACAGGATGTTGAGCAGGTAGAAAATGTACAAGTTGTTGACCAGGTGACTGATGAGCAAGATGCTCAGTTTGATTTGAATGTAGAAGTTGGTGATCAGACTGGTGATCAGACTGTTGATGAAGCATTTGTTTGGAATGAGGCCGATTCACCCATGTCAGAAGGTAATATTTTTGATACTGACATGAGTTTTCTGGGTGATGAAGTAGATAATGTTGTCACATCTGTTATTGCTTCAGTCACCCAAGCACTTACTGAAATGCCACCACCACCAGAATCCATTTCTGCACCACCACCACCACCTTCAAATCCTCCCACAATTCAAATTTCACAAACTCAACCACCATTAATTGAAACTCCAATTAACTTTCCTGAACACCGTGTGCTGGACTCGATTGCTGTAACATCTGAAAGATCCACTGAAGAGGTCCAGACACAAGTACAAATGGTGACCAGAATCACTTCAACTCTTGATCCTCCCAGTGGTCCCTTCTCTTCTTCTTCAGCCGAGGTCCAAGACCTTTTAAGTAAGGTGGCGGACCTGGAGAGATCACTCCAGTCTTCATCCCAGGTTATTTCTGTTTTTAAGTCCTTATTATCCAATAATCTAGCATCAGAAATGAATGTTTTTACTGGGAATGAGAAGATAGTGTTTGAGAAGCTGGATGAGCTGGTACTGGCCACAAATAACAATTCTAAAAATATCAAAGTGGCAGTCCAGGGATTAGAAGCAAGGCTAGTTAGTTCTGTTCAGACTGCAGTGAAAGGTGAACTTGTTCAACCACTGGCAGGTCTGACAGATGAGGTTCAGAGGTTGACGACCAGGATAAGTAGTTTGGAGAGTAGGCCAACACTTGATCAGAATGCTGTTGTTAGCACTATCAGTGATGAGTGTGCTAAGAAGTTCAGACTTGGTATGTTGAAAGAACTATCTGAAGAAATTTCTGGGTCTGTTCTTAGAACAATTCAAGATGGGTTGTTGCCACAGGTGGTCAAAATGATTGAAATTGAAATGTCAAAGCACTTGCCTCAGGAACTTGAAATTGTTAAAAAGGAAGTAATGGCTCTGAGGAAAACTGTGAACATCACAACTCCAGTGGCTGGAAGAACTTTTGGTGAGACAAACAGATATATGCTTGAACAATTATGGAATGCCCACAAGTCTCAAACTGGTGGACATTCCAAGGGGGAAAAGTCGTATGTTGCCACTGAGTCTGTTCAAGAAGGTTTGGTAAGGAAAAAGAAAGAAGTAGTTGCCAGTGCTATTGAAAAGGCCTTTGCTACTGAAAGCATCGTGCAACAAGAACAAGTGACTGGTACTGATGCCAGTGCACAAGAAGCACAGAAGGCACTTGGCACCATTGTGCAGGTTGAAGAGGCTACTGGTACTGATGCCAGTGAGCCCAGTTTGAAGAATTCCCAGATATCATATCTACTCAAAAGTCAGTAAAAAGAAAGCAACATGTGATATCTGGAGAAGAGACTGAAATTGCTGGAAGTTCATCAGAGTTTCCTACTGCTGATGATGACACCTCAAAAAGACTGGAGCAAGAATGTATAATGATAGAAATCTTCAAGAAAAATCAAAAGGATGAACTGCTGGCCCACCAAAGGGAGATGGCAAATATGGGGACTCTTGATTCATATAATGCTGGCAGATTGGGCATAAATATTGATGTTTACAAAAAGATGAAGGAAGACCCCAGAGTTCATCAATGTCTGAATGAATTGGATGATGTACACATTCGCTCCAGGTACTCTGAAGAAGAACAATTGTATGATGTTGTAACTTATGGTGCTGGTGCTCTGGAGATAGAGTACAGGAAGAAGATTAAAGGCTTGCCTAAACTTACTGCCAAACAGCTCAAAGCAATTAAAGATGCAGATCTGAGCACATTCATTCCTCTGGATACTTCACTCAAAATTAATCGTGAAAAACTCCAGTCTTCCATGGAACAGCAGAAAGTATCCAAAGAAACTGAATATATGATCCATATGGCTAAGCAGAAAGCCAAGTATGAAGATATGTTGAATTTCAGGGCTGATGCCAGAAGGATCATAGGTGCTGAAATCAAATTAGCTGAACACCATGAAGGCATGACCAGGTTTAATATAAAGTTGACCAGAGGGGTAACTTTACTGATGAAAGGAAAAATGCATCAGTCCAAGCTTTTGGATGGACTGAACTGAAGGAGATAGGATTAACTTTCAAAGGAAAAACTGATTTGACTCCTGATGTCAAGGCATTCATGAAGAGGATTGAAAAGGTGTGGAAAAGAATACAACAGATGGAAGCTGTTCTGGGAATGAGACCACCAGTTTATGTACCATCCTCTCCATCACCAAAGAGAAAGGCTTCTGAAGATGCTCCAGGACAGACATCGAAGAGAAGGGCCTGACTCTTGTATCTTTTACTTGTACTTGTATTTAATTTCCAAAATTGTAACTTATTTTTCTGTTGATGGCTGTAAATATAGTTGCATATTTTGATTCATAAAGTAAATGATCAGATTTAGTCTAAGTTAGAACTAAAAGATGAAACTGAAAACACTGATGATCTATAAAGTGTTTTTCAGTAACTTAAATTTTTTAGACTAAGTCAAAACAAGTGTTTTTCAAGCATACAAAGTTGTATAGATATAAGCTTGAAAAACCTTGCATTATTTCTAAACAAATAGGGAGAATTTGTTAGGTCCAGATTTACTGGACTCGCTCCAGACTCGACTACTGGAGCCTTACTGAAGATCTGTCCAGAAATGATATTTACTGGACCTACTCTAGACTTGGAAACTGGAGTCCCTCTGAAGATTTGTTCAGAAATAATGGAAGACCAGTGAGCAAATACTTGTATAGGAAATCTGGAGTATTCCAGATTAGCTCACTGGACTTCACCCCACTCCAGATCTATTCTACTTAAGACGTTCTCACTAAAGTCAAAGACTGAAGTCAGAATAAAGAAGACTCACAAATGGCGGAGTCCACTGGAAGTCTTACCAGATCTACGACTGGAGGATTATCAGTGTTCTAGACCTTACAAGTCTGAACTTTGATATCGAGGAATTGACTTTTTGCCTTTACACACTTTCCAAAGAACATTCCACTTGTTCTTTACCAAAGTACTTACGTGAGTAAAGGTGGTTGGTTAAAAGAATAAAGTCATATTGATGTGACTTTATCCTTGTACCTTAACCAATGCATTTAATGATCTTGTCGGTTCATTAAATGCATGCAACCATATTTGTACGGCACAAATTTACTGGTGAATTTGTTTGCCTATAAATACAAAGTCATATTCTTCGTTAAAATTACTTTTAGCATTAAAGGTGAATTTGTCTAAATACTCTCGATCCTAAACAGGGATACTTCACAACTTTAAGTATCTCGATCCAAAGAGTTTATTTGGCAAATATAGATCATTTGTAATTCATAGGTTGTTAGGATACTTACATATTTGTATTATCTTGATTCCGCACAACCTTGTATTTTATTTAACATCATAAATAAAATACACTTAAAAATATTACATTGTGTTCCACCTTTATTTATTACTTTAAGTCAAGTATTACTTTGTTTATATTCTTGCATTTATATTCAAGTAATACTAGTCCATTCTAGTGCTTATTAGACTTGTTGGAGTTTACATTCAGGGTTAACCATCAAGAGAGTTTGGGACTCACACTTTGGATACTTCACAAAGAATTGATCGTGAAAAACTCCAGTCTGCCATAGAACAGCAGAAAGTATCCAAGGAAACTGAATACATGATCCAGATGGCAAGGCAGAAAGCCAAGTATGAAGAAATGTTGAATTTCAGGGCTGATGCCAGAAGGATCATTGGTGCAGAGATTAAGCTTGCTGAAAATCATGAAGGCATGTCCAGGTTTGAAGTAAAGTTGACCAGGGAGGGTAACTTTACTGATGAAAGGAAAAGTGCTTCAGTCCAAGCTTTTGGATGGACTGAACTGAAGGAGATTGCCTTAACGTTCAGGGGGAAGACTGATTTGTCGACTGACGTTAAAGCATTTTTGAAGAGGATTGAGAAAGTATGGAAGAGAAAGCAACAGATGGAAGTTGCAATAGGTATGAAGCCACCAGAGTTGTTGGATTTTTTGGGTTTTTATCAAAGTAATATTATCCTTATAATATTAAAACGCAGCGGAAAATTGAACCATTTCAATATGTTGGTATAGTTAAATTCAAAGTTTAACTTATAAAATAAAACCCAAACAATATGGATCCATGTATATGAATAGCATACATACAAAACAACAACCATAGGGTGTTTAGAAGACTACCTTCTTCCAAGCTTATGAGAAGGTGGAATGAAGGAGATGATGATCTTGAAGTGGCAAGTCTTCAACCTAGAAGAACCTCAAGCTAGTATACCCCAAGCTTCCAACAAACACCCAAACTATGCTAGGATTTGAACTTGTAAACCCTTGCCTTTTGATCCCCTTTGGCCGAAATTTTAGAGAAAGAAAAAGGAAGAGTATTGCTTGTTGAGTGTGAGAGAAAAGTTCTCTTACAATTTCATGTAAAGAAAAATGGTGATACACACTATGTTATGTGTCTTGTGTTGTGCATGAAAGACAAGTGTTTAAGTTGAATCAACAACACACCAAATGCACATGGAGAGGGGGGGGCCGGCCCCTTGGTCCATCACATGGGCATTTTCTACAAATTTTATAAACTTGTATTTTATATAAAACATTTTATATAAAAGTCTTGTAACTTGTTACATACCTTATGTAACATGTTATATATTATACACAACACATATAAATGTTTATTTCTCCAAATAAACATATTCACATTTCTCTCAAAATAAATCATCCATATAATTTATTTACATATCTCAAGTGCAATTATTTAGAAAACCACTTTCTAAATGTTTCAAGTATTTATATTTATTTAAAGATCATATCATATAAATAAATATCGTAAGTGTTTGTCTAGCTTGTTATTGGGTATGACCCGACTTGGATCATCACGTACTAGCCATGTCAATTTAATATGTGTCTTGGGCAGACGAATTCCAACAATCTCCCACTTGCACAAGATTCATAGAAGATTGACGCAAGCAGCAAATACCGCCTAACAACGGTTTGCTACCCCTAATACGTATGACGAAGTGTCATTCAATAACATCATCCTCTTCAAGTCCCTTACTTGAAATGATTTAGGTGAATCGATCATTTATCCTTTTGTCACAGATGTCATGTTAAATCCTAGAGACACAGAGTGATCATTCTCTATTGATTTAACTTTGTAGCAGACCTTAGACATCTTACTCTCAACGAATAAGAGGGACAAATTCCATCTCGACTACATACGTCTCTCACAATCACCTTATATCATACCTGAGCTTAGTCTTATGTACTGCCATGTTTCAGAACAGCGAAGAGCTAAGTCAAAGTATAATATTTAGTGAATATCAAGACCCAATATGTATCTCAGGTCTGAGGATACAATGATATTCGCCTTTTAACTCAAGATTACTTATGATCAATCACAGAGATTCCATGTAGTAATGCTTGATTGCAGGTCATGTCCAATATTTGTATCCCACAAATATCTATGAACCTTGGTAGCAACACTTTGCTCTATATTCAAAACCTTTTGAATATCTACCAATCCAAGTTCATAATAATCTTACATTCATATTTGTTCCCACAAATATGATCGACTACGGACATTTAGAATAATTAACTTATTCATGGATTTAAACATGCAAAAATGGAACATAACACAATTTAAATGCAAAATACCAATATTCATATAAATGTGTTAATAACTACAAGGTTCCGATATCCAAATACATAAAATAGATCAAATCCAATCACTAGAATATCGAAGTCCCATGGCACAAGTATGACTCTCATGCTTAGGCCTTTCAAGGAGCTTCGTGAGTGGGTCCGCAACATTTTGATCGGTGTGAACTTTGTGAATACATATCTTTTCCTTTTCAACTTCATCCCTTATGTAGTTGAATCTCCGCTCAATGTGCCTAGTCTTTTGATGTGCACGAGGTTCCTTGATTTGAGCAATCGCACCCTCGTTATCACAAAGAATTTCTAGGGGTTCTTGAATGGAAGGAACAACCCCTAGATCGGCAATGAATTTTCTTCAACCATGCAGCTTCTTGTGCTGCTAAAGAAGCGGCGATGTATTCAGACTCTAGTGGACAATGCAACCACATCTTGCTTTGAGCTTTTCCAAGAAACAGCTCCTCCATTTAGAATGAAGATATACCCCGATTGTGATCGAGAATCATCTCGATCAGTTTGGAAACTCGCATCCGTGTAACCCTTTACAACGAGTTCCTCCTCACCAGATCCATATATTAAGAACATATCTTTAGTGTTTCTAAGATATTTCAATATATATTTGACAGCCATCCAATGACTATCACCTGGATTTTGCTGGTATCTACTTGTCATGCTTAAAGCGCATGACACGTCCGGTCTCGTGCATATCATAGCATACATGATGGATCCTATAGGAGATGCATATGGGATTCCACTCATTCTCTCTTGCTCAACTTTTGAGCTGGGAGATTGAGAAGTACTCAATATAGTTCCTCTTTGAATAGGCACCAAACCCTTTTTGGAGTTTTCCATCTTGAACCTTTTCAAGATCTTGTCTATGTATGCACTTTGATTCAAACCTATTAAGCGCCTTGATCTATCCCTATAGATCCTTATTCCCAAAATATAGGCGGCTTCACCAAGATCCTTAATGGAAAAGCAACTTTCAAGCCAGGCTTTTACACCTTCCAAGGTTGGAATGTCATTTCCAAATAGTAGAATGTCATCGACATATAATACTAGAAAAGTAATGATGCTCCCACTAGCCTTCTTATACACACAAGCTTCATCATCGTTTTTGATGAAGCCAAATTTCTTGACTTCTTCATCAAAACGACGATTCCAGCTTCTTGATGCTTGTTTCAATCCATAGATTGATTTCTTTAACTTGCATACTTTATTAGGATTTTGGATCGACAAAACCTTCAGGCTGATCCATATAGACATCTTCCTCAAGATATCCATTTAGAAAAGCGGTTTTGACATCCATTTGCCATATCTCATAGTCATAATGTGCGGCTATGGCAAATAATATCCTAATAGACTTTAGCATTGCCACAGGCGAAAAAGTTTCATCATAATCGACCCCTCGAGTTTGAGTGAAACCTTTTGCTACAGTCTAGCTTTATAAGTACTCAAGTTTCCATGCATATCGTGTTTCAATTTGAACACCCACTTACTTCCAACTACTTTGGAATTAGGAGGTTCAACAACCAATTCCCAAACTTGGTTGTCATACATGGATTGCATCTCAGCGTTCATGGCCTTTAGATATATATATATATATATATATATATATATATATATATATATATATATATATATATATATATATATATATATATATATATATATATATATATATATATATATATATATATATATATATATATATATATATATATATATATATATATATATAATAATATATATATATATATATATATATATATATATATATATATATATATATATAAGGTTGTTCTTATTTGATTGGCGCTATATATATATATATATAACCCTCAAAAAATCTCATCCTTTTCAAATCCAAGAAAATATGGAGCGATATACGTAGTTGTGTATGCAACATTTTATCATCAATGATTATTGTTGATTGAGACATTTGGTAAATTTAGGTGGTAACTGGTCTTGGTCTAGTGGTGGGTGATACTTTTGAATATGTAAGAAAGTTGAAGATGGTAAATTGATAATAGGGGTATGACTGATATGAGATAGATGAATTGAAAGGAGAGAAGCATAATTCTTGAGATGTTGATTATTTTTGGTGGTTCTGCAATTACAGATACATAAATAAGACCCTTCAATAATTAATCATCATCATATATAGGAGAATAGGTGTTTGTAGGTGTGTAAGGACATTATTACCCCTCATGTGCTCTTCACGTGCGACACTTAACGACACAACGTAAAGGGGTCCGTCAAATTGGACCATGGTTGCAACTGAAACACTACTTTTGGGATCATCGTTGCTAAAAAATGATGACATGGACTGCTGTTGCAAAAATTAACAAAACATAGGGACCATTTTTTCATTTAACTCTATTAATATTAATGATATTTATTAGATTAGTTAACTAACATTAGATGAGGTATAATGAAAGGACGATTATGCCCCTCATGTGGGGTGAACATGATGTACTTAATGATAAAAAAAATAGACGAGCATCACTGTTAGGTCCAGTTTTCTGGTAAACTGGAGCGTCTCCAGTTGCAGACTGGAGACCAGAAGATTTGTCCAGAAATAATAGAAGTCCAGTGTACAGTTAATGCCACTGGAGCTTCACTCCAGTTGAGATCTGACCAAGAACTGAAGACATTCCAACTGAAGTCGAAGACAACAAGTGGAAGAAAGAGAATGACCATGGCAGCGAAGCCCAGTGGACATTCTGCCCAGATCAAGACTGGAAAGCATCAGTGTAAAGTACTTACAAAGCTTTACACTGATTACGATGAAGACCTTTTTACTTTACATGCCATTATCCGGACAATACACTTTGTTTGTGATTAAAGTACAAAAGCATGTAAAGTAGGTTGGATAAAGTGACTTTATGTCTTACTTTATCAAGCATGTTCAAGGAATTAAATGCAATTCCTTAAATGCTCTCAACCATATTTGTATGGCAAGGTTGACATCCCAATGTCAACCTTTACCTATAAATAGAGGCCTTTGCACAACCAAGAAACAACCTTTGCGTAATCTGACTTTGCATATTTTCTTGGTGAACTTGTGCAATATTCTCTCAATCGCAAAAAGGAACATTTCACAACTTTAAGTGTTTCGATTGTTAAGAGAATTTCCAAGTATAGATCAATGTATTTCATAGGTTGTTAGGATATTTACATTATTGTATTATCTTGGTTCCGCAACAACCTTGTAATTTATTTAACATTAATAAATAAATTACACTTGAAAATTACATATTGTCTCACCAGATTTACTTTACAAGTATTTATTATTTGCATTGTCTTTACTTATTTACTTTGTCACCTTAATAAGTAATTCTCCAGATAACCTGGTATATCGTTCATAGCAACTGGCAGTTGTCTAGTTCTTTGAACATATTGCAAAGTAATCTCACCATTGACATAGAGGTGTCTTCAGTAGTACCATCTCTTGAGTTGGGACTTATAAGTGGTATCAGAGCAGAAAGACTAATTTATTGTTTAGATCTGCTTCGATATCTACTACTGAAGGTGAGAATGGTTCCGGTCACGATGAAACTCATGTTAAAAATCCACCACCTGTTCAAAATGTTAATACCAATCCTCCACCACCTTCTAATGTTTCTCCCCATGTCCATGTCCATTATTCCAACACTCATGTTCCAAAATTTGATGGAACTAGTGAGTCCTTTGGCACATGGAAAGTCAGAATGTTTTTGCATTTTGGTGGGATAGAAAGGTATATGTTGAAAATCTTAAAGGATGGACCACATATACCTATCTCTCCTGGGATAAGCCCTCTACTTGATCCAACTGGATCTAGAAGAGGTTCTAGAGAAAAGCCAGAAGACCATTGGTCTGATGAGGATCGTAGGCTTGTTGACTTGGACACCAAGCTTAAGAACATGATCCTTGGGGCTGTTCCTGAAGAGCTAATTCCAACCCTTGTGTTGTTCCCCAGTGCCAAGGAAATGTGGGATAAGTTGGTTCTTTAGTTTAAAGAAGGTGATGACACCATTGTCACCAGAAAAGTTGCACTGAACAAGAAGTATGAATCCTTCTTTGCCTTGCCCAATGAAAGCCTAACTGGTACTTATACCAGATTTACTAGCTTCATAAATCAACTAAGAGGCTTGGGTGTAGAGAAGGATAAGGATATTCTTCTTGAGAAGTTTTGTGATATTCTTCCTTCCAAATGGGCTAACATGGTTCTTGTCCTAAGACAAGGTAAGACCCTGCACAGTCACACTCTTGCATCTCTCTATGGAGCCATCAGATTCACTGAAGATAATAATGCTCAAAGACTTGTGGCTGAGCAGGATGCTATAAACCATGCTCAGAGTTCTAAGGTTGCTAGTCTAACTGAGAAACCTTGTGCTGCTTTAATGTCTGCTGAGAGTGTCCAGTCACACTCTATGAAGGAGATGTTAAACAATTTTCTGAACTCTGGCCTGACCACTGAAATCGGTGATGATTGTCATGAAACTGACGATGATGATCTGGTCGCCATGATTGCTAAAACCTTTAACAGGTTTAAGCACAAATCTAATAGATTTGGTGAACCCAACAATGCTTCCAGTTCCAACTCTGTGGACAAGGCCAATCTTACATGCTATAAGTGTGGCAAGAAAGATCATTTTATGAAGGAATGCCGATCTAGTCAGTTGAACAATCAAACTAGTCCCCCTATCCCTAATTTTAATAGGCCTGATGATAGCTATAAAGCAAAATACAAAAAGCTTAAGGCCCATATTGCCCTATTGTCACTTGAAAAGGAAAAGAATAAGTGCATGATGGCCAAAACTGAAGAGAAATGGGAACTCTCTGATGACTCATCTGATGATGAAGAAGAGATTAGAGATATGTGTTTTATGGCTTTGGAAGATCAGCAACATGTTGTGAAGGATGATGTCATAGCTGGAAAATGGGTCGACATCATATTGAAAAAGGTGTGTGATTATGACAACCAATCTGACCCAGAACTGAAACTGGACCTGGCTGAATCTCTCAATTATGATTTATTATTTGTTGAAACTGTTAGAACTGACAGTGAAAGATATTTAGAAACAGTTTTAACTAAGCTTAATAATTTGAAACCACATTTGAATGACTTACAAAGTGTCCAGTTGGCTCTCAAAGAGTCAGTTTTAAAATGTGAAGCTCTTGAACTAGAAAAACAAGAGCTAAAAACTGCTTTGGAAAAGGAACAAAAGGTGATTAAATCCTGGATTAAATCATCTGGTTTGAATTATGATGCCTTCTTGAAAACCATTGATGCACAAAAATTGGTTTATAAAAATGGAGATGTGCACACTGCAGGAATCATACCTAATATCCACAGTTTACCACCAGATCTTAGGCCAGAAACTCCATATGACTTGCCTAAATCTGTTAAGACTGAACCTGTTGAGACCACCCCATCTGAGGCCAAAACTGGAGCTGAACAGGCAAAAGATCCAGTTAAAAAGGTCACTGGTGACAAACCTTTGCCTCAAAAGTCCAAGGAGCCCAAGACTCCAAAGGTTAAAATCCCTGCTGAACCTAAGTCCAAGGTTCAGGTGCCAACTGAAAAAGGACATTTTGTTAAAACTGGAGAGTCAATTTCAACAGTTGTCAAGACAAGTTCAAAGTTGTACCACCAGAATCAAAAATCTGGAAGGAGCTTCGTCTTCTCCAGTTGTTAAACAAAATGAAAACCCCCCTTCAAAACAAAAACAAAATGCACAATCTGGAGTCAAAAATGAGAAGAAAAATGGGAAGAAAACCATCAAACCAGTCGTTTTTACTCCTGAAACTGGAACCGACAAAAAGGCTCCAGATTCAGTCTCCAGTTCAACACCACAACAATCAACTATGACTTTTCAGGGAGAGTCCAGTGAACCCATCAAAAGATGAGTTCACAAAAATAACTAATGATTTTTGTGGGTGTGCAGGGCGATAGAAAGAAGAATATTTGGTATCTGGACAACGCTGATGGCCGGACTATGACCGGATGTAAGCCCCTGCTGTAAGAGTTCACTGTCCGCGATGGATCGGCAGTGACGTTTGGTAATGATGAGAATGGAAAGACTGAAGGGTATGGTGTACTCAATAATGGACAGGTCGAATTCAAAAGAGTTGCATTTGTGAATGGTTTGAAATATAACCTGATCAGTGTAAGCTAACTTTGTGATGATGGCTACAAAGTTTTGTTCGATATTGCATAGGGCACTATATTTAACAAGGATTGGAAAGTGGTGATGATTGCACCAAGAAAGGGAAATGTGTACATCATGGATATGGAAACAGCTCCACAAGAGCAATGTTTCTATACCAAAGCTGATGAGGACACCAACTGGCTGTGGCATAAAAGGTTATCCCATCTAAATTTTAAGAACATCAATAAGTTGTCTCGCAAACAACTGGCTGATGGGATACCTACAGTTTCTTTTAATAAAGAAAAGCCATGTCCAGGGTGTGAGATGTGCAAGCAGAAAAGAGCGAGTTTCAAGTCAAGGCAAAACTTCAGTATCACTGAACCTCTTCACATGCTTCATATGGACCTTTTTGGTCTGGTGAATGTTCAAACTAGAGCTAGAAAACGTTATACTCTAGTTGTGGTTGATGAATTCACCAGATACTGCTGGGTGGTATTCCTCGGATCAAAAAGTGATGCTGCTGCTGAAATCATCTCTCTCATCAAAAATTGAACTCAAGTATACTCGAAAAGTTTGTCAGTTGAGAAGTGATAATGGAACAGAATTTCAAAATAAGACTCTTGAATCCTTCTGTACTGACACTGGCATCTCTCAGAACTTCTCATCAGCTCACTCTCCAGAGCAAAATGGAGTTGTTGAAAGAAAGAATCGCACACTGAATCTGGTCTTCCCACCAGTTTTTGGGCTGAAGCAGTGGCAACTGCATGTCACACCCAAAACCGGTCAGTTTATGTCAAGAGACATAAGAAGACTACCTATGAAGTGCTAATGAATCGTAAACCAAACATTGGATATTTTCATGTTTTTGGTTGTCCAGTTTATATCTTAAACGATTCCAGTCAGCTAGGGAAATTTGATGCAAAAGCTGATGAAGGTGTTTTTCTAGGCAATTCAGATATTCGAAAAGCCTTTAGAGTTTATAAATATAGACTCCAAAAGGTTCATGAGACAATTCATGTCACATTCGATGAATCAAATGAAGCAATCAATAAAAGGCCAAATCTTGATATTTCTCCAGTCATTCCAATCAGTTTTGGTGAAACTGACCAAGTTCATCAGTCTATAGTTTCACCAGAAAATGTTTCCAGTCACTCTGACGTGGAACCAGTTCAACTGAAAGAATCCCCCAGTGACATTCCATTTTATCCTTCAATAAGTTTTAAATTACCACAAGAACTTACTATTGGATCTGATGTTCGTGTCACTCCAGTATCAGCACCAGTGGAAACTCCTCCAGTTCTTCAGGAAATGCCTTCCACTGAAGAATTTCATGATGCAACTCATGACCTCATTGACTCTGATGAGGATGTTGAAGTAGTTTTTGAAGAATCACTGGAAGATCCTCCAGTTGATCCTACACTGATGACTTGCACTGATATTGTTGTTCATCGTCCTAGTCAATACTCTAAATGGACCAAAGCACATCCAATTGATCAAATTATTGGAGAGTCCAGTAGAGGGGTTCACACTAGAAGAGCCGCTAGCGAGCAATGCTTGAATGTCACCTTCTTATCACTGATTGAACCGAAGAAGATTGACGAGGCTATGGCAGATCCAAGCTGGGTAGAAGCAATGCAAGAAGAGCTTATCCGGTTCGAAAGGAACAATGTATGGGAACTTGTTCCTTGTCCACCAGGGTTAAAGAAGGAACCCATCGGTACAAGATGGGTCTACCGAAACAAGATGGATGAAGATGGCAATGTTGTCAGAAACAAAGCCAGATTGGTTGCCCAGGGTTATTGTCAAGCAGAGGGCGTTGACTTTGATGAGACTTTTGCTCCAGTTGCTAGACTTGAAGCCATCAGAATTTTCTTGGCATATGCAGCCAATCTGCAGTTCAAGGTCTACCAGATGGATGTCAAAAGTGCGTTCCTGAATGGAACACTGGAAGAAGAAGTGTATGTTAAACAGACTCCAGGCTTCATTAATGAGAAGCATCCTCACTGGGTATATAGACTGAACAAAGCTTTGTATGGTCTAAGACAAGCCCCAAGAGCCTGGTATGACACTTTAACTAAACATCTTCTCAAAAATGGCTTTCAAAGCGGTGCAATAGATAATACCTTGTTTATTTTGAAAGAAAGAGGTAATATCTTACTGGTACAAATTTATGTTGATGATATTATATTTGGGTCAACTGATGATGCAATATGTAAAAAGTTTTCTAAAATCATGTCATCTGAGTATGAAATGAGTTTAATGGGTGAATTGACATTTTTCTTGGGTCTTTAAATCAAACAAACTGAAAATGGAATTTTCATTAATCAAGAAAAATATGTCAGGGATTTGTTAAGAAAATACAAATATGATTCAATCCCATCCAAAACTACACCAATTGCAGCACCATTAAATTTGGATTCTGGATCAAAATGGAAAACCAGTGAACACCACTAAATATCGTGGTATGGTTGGTTCACTGATGTACTTAACTGCTAGTCGACCAGATATAATGTTTGCAACATGTTTATGTGCCAGATTTCAGGCTAACCCAAAAGAATCACATTTGCATGCTGTTAAGCGCATCTTCAGATACCTGAAAGGGTGTCCTAGCCTTGGTCTTGGGTATCCCAAAGGCTCAGGGTTAGATCTAATGGGTTATTCAGATTCAGATCATGCAGGTTGTAAGATAGATAGAAAGTCAACTACTGTAGGTTGTCATTTCCTTGGAGGAAAACTGGTGAGTTGGGCCAGTAAGAAGCAGACATCAGTCTCTATGTCCACTACTGAGGCAGAGTACATTTCTGCGGCCAGTTGTTGTGCCCAGATTCTCTGGATCAAGAACCAGTTGTTAGATTATGGTCTGAAATACAAAAGGACCCCAATCTTTTGTGACAACACACCAGTGCAATTGCTATATCTCACAATCCAATGATGCACTCAAAGACAAAGCATATTGACATCAGGTATCATTTCATTCGTGATCATGTTATGAAATGAGATATTGAAATTCATTTCATCCCCACTGACAAACAACTCGCTGATGTTTTTACAAAATCTTTTGATGAGAAAACTTTTAAACATCTCATCAGTGAGTTGGGAATGCTAAATTCTTAAAACTGGAAACTTTGTTATGAACGCGTCAGTAACACTGATGAAGTTCTCCAGTTGAGGAGATCCATATAATCTTTGCCAGCCTTGCTATCGAACGCCTTTGTGATACTATCTTGGCATTAATCGATTTATGGATCATCATTTTATGGGGAAGACTCAAAATATTTTTCTGACTAAAATTTATTTTGTTTGAAAAATTGTCACTGGAGAGATCTCCAGAGGAAACTGGCACTGGACTAATCCTTCAGTGTACATGTTTGGTCTTATCTAAAAACCGGTGGTCAACCAGATTTTCATAACGTTACAAATACTTGGTCAAGCTTTGTGACACGTTACAACACTTGAGTACCTTTTACAAGTTGTAACCGTCGTATGACATGTCAGGGTCATTTTTGTAAAAAGAAAGCACTTTTTATTGGGATTATGAAAAGTTAGTGGGCGCATGAGAAGTTAAGCCGTCGTAGCATTTAATGCTGACACGGATAATTAAATTTTATTTTCAAAATTAAATTTATATTTATAAAAACATCAAATCAATTTGTATTTTGAGAATATAATATTCGTGGTATTTACTTTTGGAATTTCATATCCCTATAAATACCCCATATTTACTCTGATCCCATTTACTTCTTTTCACATTCCTTCATTCAATTTCAATCATCAAAATTGCTTCCTTTCTCTCTCTGCTCAATAAATCGAAAACCCTAATTCCCGAATACTATTCAATTTCATTTTTCCCTTATAGTATAATGGCACCCAAATCATCAAGAAGTAGAGACATTAATCTACTTTCATTCCCATACAATCCATCTTCTGCAATCGAACCGGCGGTTGGGCCCCCCTCAAATCCCTACAGAAATTAAATTAAATCCAAACAACCCCATCGCCAGTTTGTTAGGGAATCAAGGGGAAAACACCTTGATAGGGAGAATAAGGGCTTTCTTACGAGAATCTCCCCTTCATGGTGCCTTGACCCTAAATCCACAAAGGCTATATCATGAATACCTTTGTGGGTTTTGGCTAACTGCCACTTTGAACCCCAGTTGCACTTCAATCTCCTTCACATTAAAGAATGCAACTGTGCAGTGTACCTTAACTGCAGAAACTCTGAGGGATGCTCTTAACCTCTGTTACTGGAGACCTGAAGAAACTCCAGTTGTGCTTCTACAAGGTCTGAATTTTAGACAAGTTCTCCTTGATATGGGACACAAGGAGTGTCTGAAAATGGCGTACTTAAAACAAAGGGCGCTATGCAGATGAAAGGCCTCACACCATCCTAGAGGTTCTTTTTTATTCATCTGGTGGAATGCATGGGTGGGAGTTCTGGTGGATTGGACCAGATTAACTCCACACAGGCTGAAATGGCTTATTGCCTGTGGTATGGACTTAGAGTAGATTTCGCTGAGATCCTCTTCAGAGGACTGGTGCAGAAACTGAAGGGCACCAGAGGATTATGCATTCCCTTTTCCAGGTATCTATCACTTTGTTTTAGATTAATTCTGGGGAATGAACAATATAATGACACAACTTCACTCTACACTGCCCCAGAATTAATGAGGAGTCTCGAATCCCTTGTCTCTCATGCAGGGGAGGTTGAGATTCCTTCTATAATTTTGCTGGCATTCTCTAAAACCGACGCACCAATACCAGGTGGCTCGGAAAGACAACTGGGCGGGCCTCAAAACAATGAGGGACCCACCAGTTCGTCTGCTGGACTTGTGACAGTTGTTGAACCTGAACAACAGTCTAACCCTTCCAACTCCAGCGTGTTAGTCCCTTCAACTTTCACTGGAGACCTCCAAACAGGTCTTCCAGTTCCCCAAAAGGCTAAAAGAACCCATCGCCCTAGGCAAAGGTCAGCACTTGCCCTAGGCTAAAAGAACCCATCGCCCTAGGCAAAGGTCAGCACTTGCCACTGACAGTAGTAACCCAGCCAACCCTCCAGTTTCCTCCCAACAGGATGCTGGAGAATGTCAAAGGGATGAACCGCAAGAAACCACTCACGAAACTGCTGTAGGAGAGAGTGGTGAAGAGAATACTGAGTCCGCTCAACTCAGAATAGAGTCCGTGTCTACACAACTTGAGTCTAGCCAAACTTTTGACACTGCTCTAGCACGAACTGATGAAGTCGCTGACCAGTCACAACTGGCGACTGAGGTTCCAAACTCTTCGACCGATGACGTTCCACCTGAAAACAGGGCAGATGCAACTAAGGCAACCCAAGTGACCCTTGTTACTGGCGATGACGTCACCACGAGAAGTTCATCAGGAGACTGAACATCAAGTTCAGCCACTTGAGTCATCCATGGATCTGGACATGGGTGACAATGAAGGTGAAATTCATATAGAGTCTTCGGACTCTGATGAAACTATTTCAGACAACGAGATACTTGACTCTTCTGTACAAGATCAAGACCCTTCATCTCTTGTCTCGCCACCAGATGCTTCCATTTCAGTTTCACCATCCATACTCCCAATTTCAGATATGCCACCACCATCATCTCAAATAACATCCCTCTTTATGTCTAGAAATAGACACATGCCACTACCGCCACCGGTTAATATACCTGAGAATACTCAGTATATTCAACCACTTGATCTTACTCATCGTTCTTCTTCTTTTCCCACTTCTGTTTCTATTCCTTCTTCTACTGGACTGTCAACTGCTAAGGTTTCCCTTAATGTGCCTCCTCCAGTTGCTCCAGTAGAACCTGTTGTCGGTCCAGTGACGCTTCCTCCTCAGTCACTAGACACTCAATTTGTCTCCTTTATAACCGACATCCAAAACCTTATTAAAGGGTGGAGGATGTTCATAAGACAATTGAGAAGAATGCCAAGTCAATCTCCAGGTACAATAAAGACAGTCTTACAAATCAGAAAGTAGTGGACTTGGGGATCGACAAGTTTGTAACAAATGAAGAATTGGTATTCAAGAAGCTCAATGAGTTAGTCACTAGCTGTAACACGCTATCCAGCTCTCTAAAGGAAGCCTTTGACCTAACTCAATCTAAAGTCACAACCTCTATCTCCAACTTGCTTGGCACAACTGTTCGATCATCTGAAGTAGATTTAAAGGAGATAGAAAGACAGGTCAAGGAGATATTTGATAGACATGATCTTAATGTGACTGAGCTTGGGCAACAACTGGCCACTTCAGTTGGTCAAAAGATCGAAGATACCTTGGTTGCTAGAGAAGAAGAATTGGTTAAAAAGGTGATGTCTGAGATCACCAAGATTGCTTCTCCTCAGGTTGATCTGGCCCCACTTACATCTGAGATCAACCAGTTGAGAACCAGTCTAGATACTTTGGCATCCAAGGTTTCTGAGCATTCCATTACCATATCCAGTCTGGCAACTGAAGTGGGAAGACAAAAAGAAAAGAAAAGAAAAGAAAAGAAAAGAAAAGAAAAGAAGAAGATAAAATTAAAATGCAACATCCTAACTCAATTTCTAGTTATCATGATTTCATGACTGTTTAAAGGAACCCAAAAGAAAAGAAAAGAAAAGAAAAGAAAAGAAAAGAAAAGAAAAGAAAAGAAAAGAAAAGAAAAGAAAAGAAAAGAAAAGAAAAGAAAAGAAAAGAAAAGAAAAGAAAAGAAAAGAAAAGAAAAGAAAAGAAAAGAAAAGAAAAGAAAAGAAAAGAAAAGAAAAGAAAAGAAAAGAAAAGAAAAGAAAAGAAAAGAAAAGAAAAGAAAAGAAAAGAAAAGGCAAAAGAAAAGAAAAGAAAAGAAATAAAGAAAGAAAAGAAAGATAAGAAAAGAAAGATGAAAAGTAAAGCTTTATGATGAAGGCAAAAGAAAAGAAAAGAAAAGAAATAAAGAAAGAAAAGAAAGATAAGAAAAGAAAGATGAAAAGTAAAGCTTTATGATGAAGGCAAAAGAAAAGAAAAGAAAAGAAATAAAGAAAAGAAAAGAAAAGAAAAGAAAAGAAAAGAAAAGAAAGAAAAGAAAGAAAAGAAAAGAAAAGAAAAGTAAAGCTTTATGATGATAGGCACGAAAAGAAAAGAAAAGAAAAGAAAAGAAAAGAAAAGAAAAGAAAAGAAAGTAAAGAAAGATAAGAAAAGAAAAGAAAGTAAAGAAAGAAAAGAAAAGAAATGAAAGTAGGAGCCTAGATGCTATTGGTCGTGCCTTGAAAGAAAGAAAAAGAAAAGAAAAGAAGATCAAAGGCTGGCCAGGGAACAAATTCAAGATCTAGGTGTCCTAGATGCAAATGATGTTGGCTTGTTGGGCATCACACTGGAGCAATATGCCAGGGTTAAGAATGATCAAAGAATCATTAGTGCCATAATGAAACTACTGGATATTGAGCTTGATAAGGAGTACCCAGATGATGAAATAGCATTTGATGCCAGAACAATAAATGTTTCAGTGGAGAAGGCTAAAGAGATGAGAGCTGGTGGAATCCAGAGATGAATTGAGCACGTAAACAGAACAATCAAGAATGTGCTCAATCCACCCAAGTACAGGGAACAACCAAAGAGAAAACCCTTACCAAGGGATGCCGATCTGAGGACTTTTGTTGAACCAACTGGTGAAGTGTCGAATGATGACATTAAGGTTGTTGTGCAAGCTGCTGGTACTGGTGCACCAAAGATTTCAAATGAATCTGAAGCCAGAGCCTAGTATTCATCAATCATGGAAAAGAGAAGACACAATGGCACCATCAATGGGGTCAATGTGTTTATCAAACCAGGCACTAAAGTTTTCACCGTACAAGTCAGTTACACCAGAGGGCCACTGGTTAAAACTGACAATCCTTCAGTGCTCCAGTATGGGTTCAGCGAATGGGTGGAAATGGTGAACTTTTTGGAAGCAAAGGCAACGAAGAATAGGTTTGATAAGGCTTGGATTAAGTTTTTGAAGGGTAAAATCCATCACAAAGAAAATCTGGAGCTAAGGCTGAACATTGATCCTGAAGATACTCAACCTATTGGTTCGTTGCACAAAAGAAGAAGAACTGGTGAAGGGCCATCTGTTTAAGTTCTACTTCTTGTTATCTACTTGTATTTTTATCTGCACTCTTGTAACTTGATGTAAATCTCCATTTCATGTATATATACAAGTTGCCAGATTGTAACCCACAAGATAGATAACTGATTAAATCTAACAATCTTAAAAGAAAAACCCAAGGCATTTGATGATCTATAAAAATGCCTTGGAAAATTAGATAGATTTAGTCAAAAAAAAGTCTTTCAAGTTTGTACATTGTATAGATAGAAAACTTGAAAAGACTTGGCATTATTTCAGGACAAATAGGGGGAATTTGTTAGGTCCAGTTTTCTGGTAAACTGGAGCGTCTCCAGTTGCAGACTGGAGACCAGAAGATTTGTCCAGAAATAATAGAAGTTCAGTGGCCAGTGTACAGTTAATGCCACTGGAGCTTCACTCTAGTTGAGATCTGACCAAGAACTGAAGACATTCCAATTGAAGTCGAAGACAACAAGTGGGAGAAAGAGAATGACCATGGCAGCGAAGCTCAGTGGACATTCCGTCCAGATCAAGACTGGAGAACATCAGTGTAAAGTACTTACAAAGCTTTACACTGATTACGAGGAAGACCTTTTTACTTTACATGCTATTATCCGGACAATACACTTTGTCTGTGATTAAAGTACAAAAGCATGTAAAGTAGGTTGGATAAAGTGACTTTATGTCTTACTTTATCAAGCATGTTCAAGGAATTAAATGCAATTCCTTAAATGCTCTCAACCATATTTGTACGGCAAGGTTGACATCCCAATGTCAACCTTTGCCTATAAATAGAGGCATTTGCACAACCAAGAAACAACCTTTGCATAATCTGACTTTGCATATTTTCTTGGTGAACTTGTGCAATATTCTCTCAATCGCAAAAAGGAACATTTCACAACTTTAAGTGTTTCGATTGTTAAGAGAATTTCCAAGTATAGATCAAATGTATTTCATAGGTTGTTAGGATATTTACATTATTGTATTATCTTGGTTCCGCAACAACCTTGTAATTTATTTAACATTAATAAATAAATTACACTTGAAAATTACATATTGTCTCACCAGATTTACTTTACAAGTATTTATTATTTGCATTGTCTTTACTTATTTACTTTGTCACCTTAATAAGTAATTCTCCAGATAACCTGGTATATCGTTCATAACAACTGGAAGTTGTCTAGTTCTTTGAACATATTGCAAAGTAATCTCACCATTGACATAAAGGTGTCTTCAGTAGTATCATCTCTTGAGTTGGGATTTATAAAATCTTTTTGGATTAAGAGTACAACGAAAACCTGATTTTTGGACCATCGCTTCACCGATAAGTGCTTTTGGACTGCACTTGCAGATTGAATGATAACACAGGAATCGAAAATACAACTTACTCGATAATAAAAGAGGAAAAATAAAAAAGAGTATCATTACCGTCTCTATCTCTTTTTGAAAAATCAATATTGATTCCTTATGTGCTATGATCATTATTAATTTGTATTATTAAAGAAATAAACTCACTATTAATTAAACACACAGTGAAATTAACATACTAATTTATCTGTTATGGAAACTCAGTTTTAGGAAAGCATGTACATACATGCTTGCAGTTTTGAAAACCCATAATCTATTTTAAAACGTAAAATTTGTTTTGTAATAGCAATACCAAATAGACAAACACCCCCTAATGTGTACTTGGAAGAATATATTAATTAATTAGGAAAAAACTGAAAAGAATCATGATCTTAATATATAGTATAAGACAGTTAAACTAATGACTTATTAACCAATCAAATCGCTCAATTTCATCAAATTGACTATCGCTTATGTCATCATTTAGATTAACTATAAATTAAAAATCCTATTAATCATTATCCAAATATATTATTATATTAGTATTTATATTAATTTATAGAAAAAGTCTCATTAATTTACACTTTTTTGTTTTCCATCAATAATTTACACTTTTTAGCCCTGAATACTTAATTTATATTTATTTTTAGCCATTAACTTGAAAGATTTTTTAAAATTTACAATCATTTAATTAATTAAAAAATTTCAACATATGAAATATTGTCTACAAAAAATTATTTCAAAACCTAATGACTTATTAACCAATCAAATCACTCAATTTCATCAAATTGACTTCCCGCTTATGTCATCATTTAGTTTAATTATAAATTAAAAATCCTAATAATTATTATCCAAATACAATATTGATAATGTCGTCCAATTTAATAATATATTAGATTAGATTTTTATAAATTATTAATATTAATATTTAATTTAATATTTAATATAAACACAATATGAACTCTAGATACCTATCCCAAACACAATAATAGATGACGATATACAACATCCTTATCCTAAACACAAGCTATTTATCATAAAACATATGATTGAAAATAAACCTATTTGTGTTATGGGTCCGTATCATGATCAAAGACATATACTTAAATGTCAAGTACATGATCACAAGTATGTTTATATTTTAATTCTTAATTATCTTTCATAATAATATCACATTACGAATACAAGTGGTTTCAAAAAATTCTATAATAGAGGAATTATTGTAGCACGTGCCTTGTGGAATGACTACGGCAAACAATTCCATCAATATGTCTCAGCTAATAAAAAAATTCTATAATAGAGGAATTATTGTAGCACGTGCCTTGTGGAATGACTACGGCAAACAATTTCATCAATATGTCTCAGCTAATAATGACAGTGACGAACCTGTGATTATTGTACTACAACTTGCAAAGTATAACACCTGGAACCGTATATCTTCAAAATTATAAGCTTTTATGACTTAAATGTATGAAGATCTAATATTGATAATATCGTAAACCCGTGTCCAGTATTGGACACGGGTCTAAAATCTAGTTTACCAAATAAAGAAAGCACAGTTTTACTTACAATGTGAAGCAATCAATCTTATTTGACAGCAAAACATCAAAATGCCAACGATCAATGGAAACAAATACCTTAAAGGCTTAAACCACACTCGTCTACTCTATTGTTATGTTTGTTATGCATCTGTTAATAGGTTAATGATGAAGTGCACGAAGGCATACAATGAAAAGTCTTACGACTCTCATCCCGATAAAAATTAAGATTCTTGACATTAGAACTTTTAATTTGAAACAATAATTCCCGCGGGAAGATACGTTTGTACTTGATTAATTATTTGGATTTAATGATTAAGAAATACTCTATCCGTTCCATTTTAAATGTCTTATTTTGACTTTCAAAGTCTTTCTTAATTTTGACCGTAAATATTTTTATTTGTATTATATAGTAGTTGAAGAAATTTATATCAATGAAAAATACCCTTTAAAAATCAATTCATTCATATATTTTATATCAAATGTTATATATCTACGGTTAAATTTAAAGGAAAAAAAATTTGAAGTTAAAATAAGATATTTAAAATGGGATGAATGAAGTACGTGATATTAATCGGTAGATCTGACAAGGTCAAAATCAGTATGATGGGGTAGTTATATAAGTTGAAGAAAAAAGAAGATAAAAAAAGCCTGCAATATTGAATATTTCCCAATAACATTCACCAACGGCTGGTATAATCCACTACTAAAGACATGCTTGATCGTCTCTTCGTTTAGACTTTTCTATGATAACATATATGTGTAGTCTCTGGAAATGAGTAATGTTGCTTAATAAATGAATTAAGTTTCCAACCGTTTTGTAAGTTTCATAATGATTTTTAATCGTTCTTTTGCTTTACCTGTTCATGCTAATTCACTAAACGTATTAAGAACAGGTAAGTTGTCTAAGCTCATTAGTTGTAGGATTATTACACAAAATTGACAACGCCATGCACTCCATATGTTCATATTCCCTTCGTCTCATTAAAAATATTTTAGCTTGAATTTTTAAGAGTTAATTGCAAGATTGGTCATGTGGTTTGTATGTTTTAGCAAGGGGTCCCTTTTCAAGTTTACTAGCAAGGGGTCCCCTTGCTAAAACATACAAACAACAGGGACCAATCTTGCAATTAACTCAATTTTGAAGTCTTTATTTTTATAAATTTTGACCTTAAATATTTTTTTTTGTGTTATAGAAAACTTGATGAAATTATACCAATAAAAATACGTTTAAAACACAATCAATTTCATATAACTTTCATCAAGTATTATTTAAAAAAATAAAATTACTTAAGATCAAAATTATCAAATTGAAAAAGATATACTTTGAAAATTCAAAACATGATCTTACTATCTATACTATCTTATAAAGCATTTTGCCTTTTTTTTAAAATCTCAAAAGATGATTTGAACTACCTAAATTACCCTCTTCTTTATTCATTAATTTAAACATCTCTACCTAATATACCTATAATACCCTTAAATCCCAACCAATCATTTTTTTTCCCCCTCTCTCTCTTCAAATCTCAACCACTCATTTTTTTCTCTCTCATCCATAAATCATTTTATTCCTCTAATTCATTCAAAATCTTTTATCTCAAAAACCGTATATCGATAAATTATAAAAATTGTATGGGTGTTCTTAAAATTTCATGCTCTTTCATTAGAGATGTCATTCGATATACTTTTGACGAATTTTTAAATCCGATGACGGAACCCGTAGGGCTAAAGCATTTGCTATCTTATCACCTCCTATGACCTATCACCCACACCATCTCACCGCCGCAATGTGCGGGCACTTTCACTTGTATGATACAAATTACACTGGCCGCACTAATTTAAAGGTTTGTTTTCTTGATAACTTGGTCAAAATCAACTTTTCTCTAAAGAAATAATCAAAACTTTCACCGTATATATATGTAATTTTTAATCAATTACTACTCTATCTTGCAATTATTTAAATCGTAGTAGCCATCAATTGAAAATGTCAATACCACTAATTAGCCGATTCATTTTTCAACGTACGTACATGAACAATATACTACTCTTAGTGACTACCAACTATCTCATATAACTTTAAAATTTTATACTAGTTGTATTAATGCATAACTTATAGAACATTACCTATAAAAAGAGGTGCATGCATTGTATAACACATCCAAATCTCTCATAGTCTAATCACATTACTAATTGTATCATTTGGACTTGCCAAAACATATGGCCATGTTTTGGCTGCGATTAGTATGTGCTTTTGCAATATGTGTGCTAGCTACACATGTTGTGGCCGCTAACGATAATCACTATGATTACACTTCACAACCTCCACCAAGTTATAATTATATACCGCTGTCACCGCCATCGCCATATGTTTATAAATCACCACCACCACCACCACCTTCCCCATCACCTCCACCTCCCTATGTCTATAAATCACCACCTCCACCATCTCCTTCGCCCCCACCTCCATACATTTATAAATCACCACCACCACCTTCCCCATCACCTCCACCTCCCTATGTCTACAAATCACCACCACCACCTTCTCCATCACCTCCGCCTCCCTATGTCTATAATTCACCACCACCACCTTCTCCGTCACCTCCGCCTCCCTATGTCTATAATTCACCACCACCACCTTCTCCATCACCGCCACCACCATACATTTATAAATCACCACCACCACCTTCCCCATCACCTCCACCTCCCTATGTCTATAAATCACCACCTCCACCATCTCCTTCGCCCCCACCTCCATACATTTATAAATCACCACCACCACCTTCTCCATCACCGCCACCACCATACATTTATAAATCACCACCACCACCACCTTCCCCATCACCTCCACCTCCCTATGTCTACAAATCACCACCACCACCTTCTCCATCACCTCCGCCTCCCTATGTCTATAATTCACCACCACCACCTTCTCCGTCACCTCCACCTCCCTATGTCTATAATTCACCACCACCACCTTCTCCATCACCGCCACCACCATACATTTATAAATCACCACCACCACCTTCCCCATCACCTCCACCTCCCTATGTCTATAATTCACCACCACCACCTTCTCCGTCACCTCCACCTCCCTATGTCTATAATTCACCACCACCACCTTCTCCATCACCGCCACCACCTTCACCTTCCCCACCACCACCCGGGTACTACTACAGATCACCGCCTCCCCCATACTCGTTTAAGTGAGAAAAACAAGCACACTTATCATATCCCTGATTAACTATTTGAAGTTTTTTAATATCGGCTTTACCTTTGACTATATATGTCGATCTCCATCCATAGATCCCCCCGTGTTATTTATAATTATGAGAAGATGTTGCAACATATAAATACATTCTGAGTTATAGTGTTATTGGTGCATGTAAACCAAAGTCTATCTGTTTGTGAGTTATAAAAATAAAAGCGAGCGCTCATTGTCTGTATTTGACCTTCGGTCTGTATTTTCAACTTAAATATATTGCTGTTGACTGAATGAAAATGTATACGGGTACAAAGTCAATAAACCGATTAATGAATACTCTTTTATAATACAAATCTGGTTAGCTTACAAGCCATCTCATCCGTAGTTCATATATTTTACCTAATAACTTCTGTATCCATAAGAGTCCAAAGTTATATATACAGCCAATTAACTTCTTTGAATTTATCATGAATGCCCAACAAAATCGCAAGCCTCACAAAGAAAAGGTTATGATTTTGCGAAATCGCAAGGTGATACTACTTTCCTAAATCGCAAGGACCTTCCAATTTTGACATTTTTGATACATAGTCACATAGATGATATGATTTTTTATTAGGTTTTTCTGTCCATGCAAAGAAATAGGAAATCTTTTAAATTGTCATTTGAAAGTAATATGAAGATCACCAGCTTGCTTCTGTACCGTTTGCATACACCGAAAATCTTCAAAACTTTTTTTTTTTTATATCGTATGGATAAGTAAAAATCTAAATGGCAAGCAAAACATCCCAATTTTTGCAAAATCGCAAACTTCCGCTTGCGAAGCTTGCAATTTTGTTGGTTTTTTGTAGAAAGCCGAAAAAAAGTAAGTTAGGTCGATACAACTTTAAGCATTTTTAAATACTCAGATCATTCTCTCTACCTTAAATTGTATTTGATTTTTTTAGACTCGTCACCCACCAAAATCTAATCGATCAGGATCTAATAATTTTATACCACAAGTCGATCCATAACAATAAATCTTAAACCCAACAAAATAATATAATGCTACTATATATTCCAAGTCCAGGCAGGGAAAGTCTTTGAAAGTCATATTCAAGTTGCATATTTCCAATCTAAGGGTCATTCTACAAACTTTGTGCATTCCATTACTAGTTTTATGAAAGTTGATTTAAAACCCCCTGATTTTATCCATAAGTATTGAAAAATTTGATTACGAATGCACTCGACAAGTTTCATGGCTGCAGCCAAAAGTCAAAATGGTTAATGAGATCCGCTATGATCATCTCTTCATTTATATGGTCGATACTCGATACTTTCATATGAAAAAATTGTTGCAACTCATATATATATTTTGGAAATCACCGAACTATACAATATTGCTTAATAAACAAAATTTGTTTCAACATATTTCTCAAGTAATTTTTGAAAATTTAACTCACTAATATCAATAAGAAAAGTAGAATAAAGAAAAGGTAGATATTTAATTGTCCATTGGGCTTGGCTTGAGATTGTTTTGGCAAATGACTCATTTGACATAGACATATTTGCCTATGATTATGCAAAACAGTTTTGAGCAAAAACTTTTTTGCAAAACTAGTATACACAATACTAGCACTATCAGGTTCATCCAAGTTCCCTCAAACCGGTGATAACAAATAAACAAATGTGGCAAAATGTGACTAGTGGACAAATTAAACCCACTATCATTGTCGGGTTCATTTAAAGCCAGATACAAGTTGTAGCCACATGTAACGTTGTGATTGATTGACTGCTTTAAACCTGGCACTGCTAGTGCCGGTTTGTGGTGATTTGGATGAACCCGGTAATGTTAGTATCGGGTATACCGCTTTTGCAAAGTTTTAAGCTCAAAACTTATTTTCCAAAATCATAAACAAATATGCCTTAAAAGAGCTGGTCAAAAAAACAATTGGGCACTGAAAAAGTTTACTTGTTTTGACATCTTTAGGAGTATAATTACATGTTATAAAATGTAAATTATAATATACTAAATAATTTAATTAAACAAACAGAAAGTTTGATTAAATACAAATAGGTATTAATTAAGATATAAGTTGTACGAATATTTTGGTTATTTCAAATCATTTTTAAACTTAAGTAACTTAACAACCTTAAAAATGTTTTGTAAGGCAGTATAGATGAGTTAAAAAAGCAACATCTTAGAAGATATGCAGTAAACAATCATGATTCTGAACACACAAAGTTGTGTAATTATACAGAGTATGCATACAATACATGTTGAAAATGGATGTGCTTCCCTAGTAACTATCTTCAGCCGTTTCAGACTTCCGGAGGTAATAGCGTAGGCAATTGGTTAACACCTGTGCATTAAGTTTAGAGATAATTTCCCTTTAAATATATATATGTCGTATATAAAAAGCTGTGGAATTTTGACCATTTGTATTAATCTATTTTTCCAACATTCTTTTCATCAAGAAAGGAAGTACATATGCACAGAGCCTCCAAAAACTCAACCTCGCCCTCACCTCCGAAAGAGAGAGACATCATTCTACTCATTCTACCAGCCCAGATTTACTATATACCAGTACGACGGGGAAGTACATTGTACATACATGCAAAAGACAGCAATTTAACCCCTTTACTTACAAACAGGTCGAGTTGGCTTCCGTTTCATGACTTTTCAAATGGGCCAAATGAATGTTCGGATATTATGGGAACTTGTTAAATGGTAAAATAGTTTTTCATGGACGCTTGAATCGCTTCATTGAAAAACTTATATAACTAGCGTAATACTATAATTTTCGTAATCATAATTAAACCATTAACCTCACATGTTTTGAGTAGCACATTAAAAATGCCTGTTTTGACCCATTACCCAGCCAGCCCGGCCCACCCATACTTCCACTCCAGCTTACATGAAAAAATATTGAAGTAGTCATGGAAACAATTTGGTTACCTGAGACAAAGACTCATTCAAAGCTGCCCCCCGGTAGCTAACATGAAATTTATCTTTGGCAACCAATCCCTGTAGGATTCAAGGTAAACGACATCAGTGGTGCTTACAAGTTACAACGTGTATGTTTATGGGAATCGATTGAGAAAGAATGTGAAGGACACAAAGATGGTAACATACTTCAGTATCAATTTCTGCCGATTCCACAGTAATATTGACATCGTCCATTATTTTAATAACCTCTAAAAGTAGCCCTGGTCTATCCTCGGTCTCTATGCACAACAAGCTAAACCACACAAACATACCAACAGATTAATGGATTAGAGACACATCAACTTGACAACTCTACTTTCTTTGTGTTGCTATGTTAATTCAGGTTGGAGATACATAATGTGGAAACAATTTCTCAAAATATAGCTATTTGAAAACTTAGTTTCATTTGCATAGTTGCTAACCAACCTCCTTTTAGGCCCATCATTCTTGACATGTATATGAGTTGCAATATCAACATCAAGCTGCCATAGGACAAAGGCATCAATTAGTATGATATATTGATACGACAAGTAATGGCCACAAGACAGGCATCTTGATAATCTATTTACATGATCTATGATAGCACTATACAGCCTTCCGGGAAATAAAAAAAGCTAACATTGTACAAACTTCTTATATCCGTTATTATGAAACAAACCCATCAAAATGTTGCAGGAAACTAGATATATAGAGGTCTGACGGTGCCCTGTAATATATTATAACCCAGTCCGACTGACATACTACATATTTATTGTAAAAGTTACCTTCTTGACTGGGGCTTGTATGCCAAAAGCCTCCCCCATTGCAAGCCGTGAGCTAGACTCCTAAATATATATAAAAAAGAAAGCAGTTGCATAGTGTAAGCAGATTACTGTAGCAAAATGAATGTTTTTACCAACTGAGTTCTTAAAAATATATGAGCTAAATTATTCATTAAGTAGTGCATAAGATGCATAATACATACGGGATGATACTTCAAAAGATTGTTTATGATGGTCAATCTGATTCTTTCCAGGAGATCTGGATCCTCAACTTTACGCCCAGTGGATCTAAAAATTAGCAAACGTGAGCAGATATTGTTACAATGATGTGAATAAAATAGGTGAGTCATATATGGTACACAACTTGTGACAAAGTGTCAAAATGCACAATACAAGAAACTGTCATATAATTCAGAGGAAAAAAAGATAATATTGACATATTGTATAGCCATGATTTTTGGTTAGAACTTCAAAAATCAAAACACTTGACCAAACCAAAAAAAAACATAAAGACAAATGAGATTCATGAATAACTAAGAAGAATACTCACAATCGAGAAATAGAAAATTTTGTTTGTATGACTGATCCTTCAGTTGTGACAGTTCCTTTTGCTACATCCAAACCTAGATCCTTCAGTGCCTTCATCTGCACCGGAAGTGCACCAGTATTAGCCAACATATTCATACAGAGAGAGGAGTCATTATATTTGAATACCCACACACTTTAATCTGGTAAAGTAATAAATTTAATGGCTAATTTTTTTAGTCACATGTATGAGACTGCAGGTTAAAGTCGCATTAGCAAGGTAAGAAATTCAGAAGAATATAATACTTGAAAATGTAACTAATGATTAAGAAGAAGCTAGACAATTACCGTGTCCATGAGGGCACCAAGACGATCGCCGAAACTAACTTGTACAATAGTTGCAGATGGGTCTGAATCTTGATCAATTAGAACAATCGGAGTGGGAATATCAGCATCCTGTTCAGATTTTCAAATGAAATACCATGTCAATGTCGAGATCTAGAGAAAGAACTCGGGCTGTTTAGTATGCAGAATATAATTGAAGTACAGATGGTAATACATTTCTGAATATGACTTCTGCCTACCCTAAAAAAGCAACCACTTTATTTGCTATGGTCAGTGTCAACAGTAACGAAGTAGATTGATATCTGAAAGAGAAACCCTTAACTAAGCATAGTGGAAAACGATTTTCTCAAAAAGAAATGCTACCTCATATAGAATCAATTCAAGAAACATAAAATGTCCCATATAGGCCAACCTTAACAATTTTAAGGAGCAAGTAGTTCGGATGCCTCATTTAACTGACACACAACTCCCTCAAAGGTATACAGCATAGACAAAAAAAAAAGCATATATTTCAAATGATGTATTTACATTCTTTTCAAAAGATCTTCAGTTATTACACGGCATAACAAGAATTGTTGCACAATTATGACGATAGATCAGTGCAGTCTTTGGCTTTCACGCCATAAACTAATTACATGACTCTAAAGAAAGCATGAATACCTTTTCTTACGTTTCAGAGCTTATGATTATATTATGAGCTCAGCATCAGTTGTTAATCGTAGGACTACAGATGGACAAAAAATTTGTTGACTGACCACAGATTTCTATCGAGTGATAGCACAACACTAATAGATACAATATACGCATATACAGAACCAAATCTTTCTTTATCAGCAATACACGGGTACTCATATGTTACACGTAGCAACAAAACAGAGGAGAAAGAGTTCTAAAACTGACCAAAGAGCTTATACCCAGTGAGTCAACGCCATCAACCGAAGCGTGAACAATATACCTGCGTAGCACTAGAATTAGTACTAAACGCCATTCATCAAACAATATTTAACTTAAACACCTAATTTATGGAACACGGCTCCCTTTTTCAATATAGTTACATAAAAGATATAGAACCAGTAATCCACCAACTCAAATCAGGTTCCAAGCAAAATGGCCCGATTATCAATTCGAGACTACTACCAACTTGTATTACTTTTTGATCTCATCATATTAGCTCTATTAACCATCAAGAATACTATATGTTATTACTGACAGAGCAAATCAATTTTCTTAAAACAAAAATGACTACTAATTATGGCTAGATTAAAATGTAAAATGTTTCTAAATCTAACTAAAACAATACTTAAAAAATATAACGTACATATTCTATTTTAAAAGCTGCGGCTCAATGTATCAAACTTTCGCTTATTGCGTCTCGTATGTATCTGACCTCTTATAGTCTTATGACTTGTAAACCAGTGACATGTCAGCTATTTAGGTTGCCACGTCATCAAAGTGGTGTTTTAGATGACTTCTTCATCATTTAACCGTTATATTTGCGGACAAGGCAGCAAATAAGTTGCCAGGTCATCGAGTCCGGTGCCATACTGCCATGTCACTGGTTCACAACTCAAGCCAGATACATACAACATAACTGGAAGTTCGATACATACAATAAACATTTAAATTTCGGCACGAACAGCAGATTTTCGAGTAAAGTTAGAAACACTTCTTCCTTAATTTATCTATATATTATATAATAAATATAAATATTAAACATGATATTGACTTTTTATATACATATAATTACATTATTATCAGAACTGATATATCTAACTAGGTCATCTAATCTAATACTGTATATAATTTATCTAACAATTATTAATCAATAAAATCACATACACTAGATATTCAAAAGAAATATATTACTATTTGTTATTTTATTTAAAGTTTAAACTGTATAATCAGATCACTTATAGAAAAATGATATAAAATCTTATTATTATATAAAATATTTATATTTAAAAATATATCAAACACTTACTTTCGAAGAGGAAAATGGAGTGATGAAGGTGAGAAGGACTTGAAAGGAGAGAGTTGAGTGATAGTGGAAAATAAATGATCGGGACCGGAAAGTTTGGCCGGAGAATCACGACGGATGTTGACAGCGGTTGAAGAGAATGTTGCGCCGGCGACGGCGGTAGCCATTATTGTCGAGTGGTTTTTTTTGTTTTTCCGGCAATTGGAAATGGAGTGACGTGGTGAAGTGATGGAAATGAATAAATGTTTAATTTCGGAATATATTTATAAAAAGGTGTTTGGTGGGTCATCATCTTTCATTCATATGGGCCCCTTGCGACGTCATTAATCCACCTTATTCCATAAAATTCAATAGACTTAACTTTTTTTTAGGAAAATGATAGATTTATTTTTTAACGCAGCATTAAATGTTTATCGCATATTGATCTATCCTATTTTATCCTATTTTAAGAAATTCAGCACTTTTTTATACCCAAATTACCCTTATTTCTTAATCATAATTCTCCTATACACCTAATCTATACTTTTATATTATTTAATAAATAAAACAACCCTCTCTTTAAAAGTTATGGAGGAATTATCTAAAATACCATTAATGATTAAATTACAATATCAGTCATTTATCCAAAATATCTCCATTAACCTTTTACATCAATTACCTTTGCATCAATTATCTACACCACTCGACACCGCCTCCACCACCAACAGTCGCCCCCACCACACCGTTGCCGCCATAACCACCGCCTCATTTGCGCGGGTACCGTGCTAGTAAAACAAAAAGTAAACTCGATGAGAGTACATACTACATAGTTTGATTCAAAGCTAGAAAACAAAGAATTCTACATGGCTACATTAGAAATAAAGTGCTAACACGTAAACAAACGACTACTACTAAGGGTGGAGGGAGTGTGTGAGAGGGATGAGGGGGAGATGGGAGGGGCAGATGGAGTGGGAGGGCTGAGAGGGCTTCGGCCGCTACTCGCGCGAGTTGGAGAGCGAGATAATGCAGCGAGTTGGGAGCTCCCGACGAGATGGTGGAAGGTTGGGAAAAGAGGGACTGAAGTTGTAACTTTTTCAAACGGTCATGTGACCGTTGGAGGGACTGCAGGTGTAAAGTATGACGCGCCAGGGACTAAAAGTGACAATCCGGCGAAACTTTTTTTTTTTAAATTCCTATATATACAACCGATTTCACAATACCAAAAACACAACCAAACCCCATTTTTACTCTATATTTCTCAATTTAAACACAAATAATAACATATTTTCATCATATGGAATTATGGATCCATTATCCTCATCATCTTCATCATCATCGTCGTCCGAATAGATTTCTTCGGCTTCCGAATTTTCATTTCCTTTTTCGTTGCCGGATTTATCCACGGGTAGTAGCCTACTTTTTTTGCTAAGTGTTCTTGACGCGGTTGAAGACGACACGGCAAGCTCCACCGAAACCCGCGCCTACATCGAGCGGTTTCGGGTACGAGCTCACGAAACTCTTATGCGTGACTATTTTGTTGAAGAACCGAAGTTTGGCCCGGTTTGGTTTCGTGAAAGATTTCGAATTAGTCAAAGGTTGTTTTTAAAGATTGTTAGTGATATTGAGCAACGTTACGTGTACTTTCAAGAGCGTGTAGATCAGAAGGGGAAAATAGTTTTACGGCCATACAAAAATGCACATCCGCGGTGGAACAACTCGGAATGGGCAACCCTCCAGATAACTTTGATGACTACTTGTGCATGGCAACGAGAACGTCTCGCGAAAGCCTTGATCATTTTTGCACCGCGATCATCGAGTTATATCGTGGCGAGTACTTACGTAGGCCAACTAGTCATGACATTGCACGCTTGTACAAGGCGCATGAACGGAGGCACAAGATTCCAGGAATGCTAGGTAGTCTTGATTGTACGCATTTTGTTTGGAGAAATTGTCCTAAAGAGTTGAAGGGACAATACAAGAGAGGTGATCATCCATACCCCACTGTTACGCTTGAAGCCGTTGCTTCACAAGACTTGTGGATTTGACATGCTTTTTTTGGTCCTCCAGGGTCGCTCAACGATATCAACGTTTTGAATTTTACCGATGGAATCTATCCTAGGTGGGCGACTCATGTCAAAGCAATGCCATATCCGACTGAAACAAATGACAAGAAGTTCAAGAAAGTTCAAGAATCGGCAAGAAAGGATGTAGAGCGAGCTTTTGGTGTTCTTAAAGGAAAATGGGGGATTTTGAGTCGGCCAATGCGAGAGATGACGGTCGACAAGATTACTAACATCGTGCACGCATGTATTATATTGCACAACATGATTATAAAGGATGATGGAAGGGCAATATCACTGGTTCGTATTGTGTATACGAGAATTCAAGCGGTTTATAACCACGATGCAGTGGATGAGATACAAGATGAAGATGTCCAACATCGTCTTCGATATGATCTTACAGAGCACGTTGGGAGACAAAATTTAGCCCATCTTGACGACCCGGCGGCTCAACGAATACCGATTGCCGATTTATTTATGTAGTTTTTATGTTATTTTATGTTTTGTATCTTTAAATTTTTAATCGCTAATAAAATGTATGTGTTTTTCTTTATATATTTGTTGAGTTCTAATTAAAAGGGTTAATTATGTAAAGTTTATAAATGTTAAGGATAAATTATTAAAATGTGAAGAAAAAGTTGGAAGTGATGGTTGCCACTAAAAAAGGTTGAAAAAAAGGTTGGAGGGTTGAAATGAGGTGGAGTAATTTGATTGGATAATTGAAGGGAGATGAGAGGGATGGAGAGTGATAACTCCCTCCACCCTAAACTCGATGTTATGATTAACTCGAACACACGTTGCATCAATGAAACAAAGCGACCTCCCATAGACTAACTCAAACACGTTGCATCATGCCATAAATACATATGGACTTAATCTTCTTTGAGAAACTGATTAATTCTCATACAAACACTCCTAATAATTCTTTTAAAACCACCAAAATATGACATGTGGATTTCACTCTTTTTTTATAAATCTCATCTTTTGATTTTGATATATGTCATGAGAAAGATTTTTAGTATAATTATTTAAGAGAATATATCATTTTTCTTTTTAATGGTTACTTTGAGTTCAACGTCATTGTCTATTTGTCTGTTCATATACCTGTCTTCAATTGAATATTAAACCCGATTATTATGGGGAGAATCTATGTCTCTAACTTATACCTATTTCCAATCCCTTTATTCACCATCAACTTATTTCCAGAATTTCAACAGATATAAATCCCTGTATTCTAGTAGGGAAGTGATCTGTACACCACCGGTTTCTGGTGATACACCACCAAATAAGCTTTATGGTGTTGTACAATACAACACTGTAAAGCACAGTTAGTGGTGTATCGCAAAAAATTGGTGGTGTACAGATCGATTCCCATTCTAGTAACATATTCATATTAATTTTGACATCAAGCTCAATAGTATCCACTCCAACAAGAAGGTATCATGCTAGTAAATTTTAAATTTACCTCTTCTTTCACCATATTTTAAATATCCTTATAAAATATATAATCATTACATCAAATAATCCGTTGACAGTTTAGTTGTTACTTTTTGTACGAATTCTAAACAATATAACTTTATGGATACAATGGTACAATCAAGGTGTTACCGTTGAAAATCGACAAAATAGTTTAATACAAATCAAACTAGAAATGCAAATGAATCTAGCTCAACCGGCAGATACATCCCTGGTTTTTCTCACAGGTCTTGGGTTCGACTCTTAGGAGTGACAAGTCTGTGAGTTTTTTCCCTGAATCACCTGTAACGGCTTATGGTCTACATCTCGTAGTCTAGAGTACGTGCAGGGCTTCACCATTATACGGTGAGGTGTTCCCTGATGTCGAATACCGCCTAACTGTTAAAAAAAAATCAAACTAGAAATGTGAACACTTAAGAATAAGATGGTATTTAACTAAAAAAAATATCAAGTCAATTTTGATCAGGATTGTTAATGGACTTATCTTAACTCAACTTGTTTATAGAATTCGATCAAGATGGCTTTTCTTGATCCTATGATAATTGAGAAGGACCCGCCAACAAAGGGCAATGGCCAACAATTTATTATCGAGAGAAAGATCCGTGGACGAACCTTGCGAAAGGACCGTGGTCCGTGGGTGTTTTTTTTTGGCAATTCATGTACATCATCAAAATGGATCAACAGTGATTGTTGCCTGGATCAACTTTCCGTTCCTGCTTATTTTCTAATTTTAGGTTTATAACTAGCTAGTGAACCACCTTGACATTTTTTATTTTTTACTACAAAATTAGTTTAAATGAAAAACAAGTAAAAATTATGTGTACATCATTAGTTTTATTTATATGCCACTAGTATATAAGAAGTGATATTAGTACCCTAAATAATGATTTATTTACCACACTGTACAATTTTTATAACATATTCTACAAGTCAGTAAAGCATATATGTGGTAAAAATATTAATTGTTGTGTACGAATATCACTTCCCATATACTTTAAATTTCTATATATTTAATAAATGTGAATCATAAATTATTGGTGTACAGGTAAACAAAATTATGATATAGAAAATCATATGTTTGGTTTACTCCCTTAGGTAAGTTAGTCTAATAGAAGTTGGGTTTTGCAAAAGTCATGTCAATATTAATAAAAATTTTATTAATGTATCACAGTGGCTCTTCTAACAACCAAGGGGTCTTTCTTAGCCCATCAAAGTTTGATTAATAATGATCAATGATCAATTCGATTCCACCACCCTATGATTGGAAGTGTCAAGGTCGATTTATCGGTTGAGAATACGATGGTTCCCATCAATGTGAAGTGTCCATCTTTGAAAAATATATAAGAAACCTTGGGTGGTTCAAATCAAAAGGACCTTTTACATGAACTGTGTCAAGAAGAAATGTCGAAAGATGTTGAATTCATCATATACAAAAAGAACTAAAATGAAAGGGAAATAAAAACGTAGATCTATATAGATGAGTTTCAACACCATTGAGCATGACTCAGTTGGTATCCACACTCTCAAAACACATGGACTTATTTGAGGATTAAGGAGGTTTTGGATTCAATTTTTACCGTCAGGCTCTAGCAGTTCGGACAGTGACAGATAGTCTAAAAAAACTAATCATTGAAACGCATGGAAACTCGAGGGCTTAAACACAGTGGTGGATGGTATAGTTAAGCACAAATTGTATATTTGTATATGTATAAATAGAAATTCCACTAAAAGAAATAAGTTAAGAGGGGGGTGATAATATTTTGTCTCCGCCACTGAATCCAGAACCATTATGCGAAAAGAGTTGTCTAAAGCTAATACTTGTCGGATGAACAATTGTTAATGTGAAAAAGACATTTGCGGTCAAAGGTTTATACGTGAATCTATGCGTTTGTTTTAGAGATATATGAGTTTTGGCTAAATTAATTGTGTTAAAATTTTTGTATTTAAAACAAAACAAGTCATATTTAGAGAAGCTAGAAAAGAAGTTAATTAAGAATCGATCATTCAAGTCATAATGTACATTTGAAAATTGACACATACATACACCTTATGATAATGCATAGCATGAAACCAAGTACGTCATCCGACCATCTGGATGTGGTTATGATTGAAACTATAAGAAGGTGACATGTGGTATCTACTAATTCTCTTTCCTGATTTTTTCACATGTCATCATCTAATAGTTAGGAGGATTTTTAGGCCATTAGTTTAGGAGGATTAATCATTTCCCTTTCAATATTGACAACTTATTTTAAAAGTGGCATCGTCAACTTCCATTTGTCTCTCAATGAGGACCCATTACCTCTATTCTCTAGTCTCCAGATTTCTTTTTGGAATCTTGTTACATTATGAGTCGTAGCTCCTACAATGCATTATGAAACTATGTCTAGTTGGATAGCCTTAGGTTAAAAATTCATATTTTAATTTGCCTATTCAAAAAATGAATAAATGCACGTTCTGGCTAATTGTTTGTTGCTAAAATGATCAGTGGCTAATAGCACTTCGGGTCAGGATCAAACCCCCAAAGATAGAAGGTACTATCATAACTTAAACATGTCTTAAGATAAGTAAATAACAAAGTTTCCGACTCATAAAATTTTTATCTCGCTCTTATATTCTAAAGTTATTGATTCTTATCACCATAAACAAACAAAAATGGTGTTGTTTCATTTCATGACATCAATTACGTGCACGGCGTTATTACGGGGAACATTGTTATTGGTACGTTGTCATAATCAACTCCAATATAATAATCAATTAAAATTAAAAATATACATGTGTACATTTGCACGAGTATTATGTCGCTTAATTACAAAACTGTTAGGTAAGATTTGACATTTTTAATCACTAAACTAGCATATAACAAAGTTGTATTGATTAAAAATAATTATATTTATAAACTAAACCAATCGAATACCCTTTAGTTGATTTAAAAGTTCTTTAGTCCATCTCTATCGAGTACAATAATTATTAAGAAATCACAAGCGATGGTTTAAATTTTAAATCACCCTTAACTACATACAAATCGAAGATTCAAAATTTACTTTTGAGTTATTTGTAGAAGCCAATCAGCCAGTAGTGCAAATAAAGGTGTGTTTGATAAATCTGAATGATTTAGTGCTGAATGATTCAAAAGATTCGTATTTTTAGTTGTTACTGAATGATTCGTATTTTTAGTTGTCACTAATGTCAACAACCAAACATGAAGTAATGTTGACTTGGAACTATTTTTAACTATACAAAAACCAAAACAGCAAAAGCAGGGTTCAAATTCGAAATAATTCGTGTCGTGGTCAATACAAAAATCATTCGTTTTATTCCAAAAGACCTATTATTTCTAATAACAATTTCATTTCATAGCTAATACGAGTAATATCTCAACACTACAATCATTCCACGCACACCCATTAATAATTTCAACTTTTAAACCATTTTGTGAAGAAAAGTTAAGCCAAGACCGCCCATCATTGCCAACCACAAAGTGTTCAGTCCTGCTGCATTGCAGGAATGCATGCTTGAGCGCTTGTATTGTTAGAGAATGGCGCCGGTGGTGGTGATGTGATGGCGGCGACGGGTGGTGGTGGGTAGAGCGGCGACGGTGGCGGCGGTGGTGAGTAATGTAGGTTATTGATGTAATGTGGTTTAGATGTATTGTACATCATGCATTAGCATGTGTACATTGTTGAAAGTTGAAAACCCTATTTGCTTTATAATATAAGTATAGATATAGATAGGAAGGTTCTGAATACTTAAACTCAGTCCAGGCACCTTACCTCCAAGAGTATGATTATTATCTTCATATATATAAGCTTATTGATCGATCCTCCAAAGTTTTACGATAATATTACACAAAAAATGGGGAGGAATCATAGAGTAACCTTATAAAATCCATATAAAGTATATTAATGGATATTTTGAAAATATAATGTATCTACTCCCAACGATCCGGTCACAAAAGCACTCTTAGAGTACAGCCAAAATAACCACTTGAACCATAATATAACAGGATGAAAAAGAAAAGCAAAAAGAAACATACTAAACAAACTGTAAATGTTTCCTACAAAAGAATAGAACCCCATGTCGAGAAGCAACTGTTGCACCAAAACACATGATAGGGATACATAGGAGTCATAGAGAGACTAAATATAGTTGGAATGTAGTGACCCATTTGCAGCCAAATAGCACTTGGGTTAGATGGTATCGTGAACGTAAGCATGAGATAGTTATGGCCCTAGAAAATCAAATATGAAATCCCAATACAAAGGGATACAAAGAAATTCTAAAATGCAATATACACACCTAGGAATAAAGCATACCTTCAATGGCACATGAACATGTATCAAGCCTCTTTTCTTGTGATCCTGATATTTTACCACGGGATTAGCAACCAGACGATCAACAGAAACAAAATCATGCAGTTCAGATACCTACTTGGTGCGTAGTGGAAGTGGCAAAATGAGTGGATCAGAACCGTTGGGTAACCCGTCAAAAAGGAAAAAATTGGGTTGAAATGGGATGAGTTGGGTTGGGCTGGGTTCCAACACTAGTCCAAATAATGTTTTCTTGTGAACAATTAGCATGTCACTTATAATTAGAGAATTTACATAATATCATTGATAAAATAATTTAATTTCTTGGTCTGAGGTTCAAAAGATTTTATATTTTTATTTTTTTATGCATTAAAAACACATTTCGAATGACTTCCAATTATTTGACCTGTTTTCTTTAGCTAACTTTCTATATTACCCATTTGATCCGGTAGAGATTAGACATAGCCTAAAACGACCCATTCACAAATAAATAGATGATATCACCATCTCTGGTGCTTTTGGAAGACATGAACTTATGTGCAGCCCTCACACAAAGTGCATGTCTTCAAGGACCATTTGGCCGACTGTCAATCAAATTCTACTATGATAACAGTTAATAAAAAAAATACAGATGTTGCAAAATATTGCTTTGCTTTACCTAAAACAATAGATTCCGAGAGCAGTTGTTATTTCGTGAATAACTGATGTCGCAAAGTGTAGATACAGTGCACCTGAGAAGCAATTGAGTATTAGTCAAACATTTTAATTACACTTCAAAAATAAGAAATTGCTGAAATCTCATAGATACAAATCAATGGTTTCCTGAAATGACGTAAATGAAAATAGGCGACTTTACACACACACACACACACAAGAGAAAAGCGAAAATATAACTGCTTTAGAGGCTTTATGGAAGATGCTATTTTCTATTAATGTGTCTCTGGAGGAACATCAAATGATGTTAATTTGGGATCATCATGACAACTAGAGTCTAGAGGTGGCAATGTTGACCAATTTACTTAAAATCGATCTATTTGGGTTTTGTAATTATTGAAACAGGGCAAATCAAAATATTAGCGGGAAGGGGGGTGGAGCTGAGGTGGTCGAACGGGTTGAAAATCATCAAAATCTAATCCTAATGCATTCAGCCTCCTACACTGTTTTACCAATGTCAAATTAGTATTGTTATGATGTTATTTTTGTAATCATAATTAATAAGTTGATCATTTGCTAAAGTGGACAAGAAGCATCTGTAAGTCAACCAAAACATGTTTTGACCCGTTACCCGACCCAAGCCACCTTTGATAACGAAACTAAAATCATACCCGTGTATAGACAGAAACCGAGAAGAACCCATTTCTCATCAACTAGAGGAATCCTGCCAAAAAATTCAATAACAAACATTACCCAATTGATGAAGAAATAATAGGTCATAACTTCATTTACATCGTTGCAAAAAAATTAGCAAATGATGAGAGAAGTGTGCTTTTATGTCAAAGACCACGTACCCATCATTTAACCAAGCAGTGAGTGAATTTGCAATCGCGAGAGGGAGATAGAACAAGGACTGGAAAAACAAAAACGTCAATCATCATTAAACAAAAATTTATTTCCTTATGAGAATTAGGAAGGCTCATGACAAATAATACATTAATACATAAAAAAATGTGGTAATTAAATGTTGAACCAAAAGATATTAACTTACCATGGACATACTAGTTTTCAATCCCTTGGGCTCATCGCACAAGTGAGCCAATATCATCCTTCCCTGTATACAAAAGAAAGCCTTAATAACGCAGAATTTCAAAAGCTTAACTTTTTTAAACACTTATTTATGCAGGTGAAAAAGCTTATATATAAACTCCAATTACAAATGTGAATGTTAAGCTTATTTACCTAATTTTGAGCAAAACTTTTCAATGGGGCTTAGAGTTCTTTCAAATAATACACATTTTGTCGGATTTCCAAATCCTTTTATAATAAACATAAAACAAACAACTAGGCTCAAGGACCAAACTCAATATGATATAAACAGAACTAGTATAACTTTCAAAAGATACAAGGGTAAACTAGGCTCAGGGACAAAACTCGATATGTAGAAACAAAACTAGTATAACTTTCAAGGGATACAAGGGTATAGCAAATTTAAAGAGGGTAATTTAGCGTGTTTGTCTTCGCCACATTTAATTTACTTATTCTTAAGGTTTGACCTTATTCATAGATAATATCGATATAATCTCTACAATAACCAAGCTAAAATCAACTGATTATTGTAGTTTTAGGTGAGAGATGGACTAAAACTTAACATAGAAGAAGATTAATGTAATAATAATTATGACAAACATAGAAATTATTATGGCACTTAAAAATATTGGCTTGACCTTATATGAATTTGTTAAAGGGTATAGTATATATCTTGCTGTGAACTAGAATCTCCTACGTAACATTAGTAGTATAGGTAAAACGATATCTATAATCAACTTAAATAATAATGATTTTGTGTGAATTTAGGTAAATTTAGAGTGGATTAATGAGTTCAATTGTCAGCAATACTTTAAAAACCTGTTCGAACCAGCCAGTTGAACGGTTGGTCAGCCGGTTCAAAAGGGCCTGGTTTTTTAAGGGGACGACTGAACAGGCCGGTTTTTCCGGCACGACTCAACCGGTTTTTGATTTTTTTTTTAAAGCTCAAATTATATTATCTTTATGATGATTTGTATACTTTAATGTTACTTTGGGTTGTTTGAGATAAAAAAAAAAAGTTATAATTTTTATCATCCTAGATTTTTTGCAAGCTTTTTTTATATTAACATGTAATGACAAAACCAATGAAGTCAGCTAGTTTATAGACAGTATTATTTTCAAGAATCAACTATAAGATAGAAGAGTAAAATTAAACTACAATCTTACCACAAGGAATCCAAATGCTTGCCCAATTCCCATAACTACCATATGAGGGTATTTTCCAATCAAATCATATGGAGACATATAATCCCTACAAAAGAAAGATATTTTGCCTCACATTAGATATAAAAATGATCCTTCCATACCAGAAAAAAGAAAATTTTCACTTTGGAACATTGTTTCATAGAAGTGTTCAACAAAAAAAAAAACACCCACCCAAATAACCCCTCAATAGGAGAAAGCTAAGCAAGCTATATATATATATTTGAACATGGAAAAAGCAGATATAGGAAGCGATACATACCACAGCAAAACTACTGCCAATAGCACACCAAATGGAACAAGCTGGAAATGGAAAAATTTAGAATGTCCCATAAGTCTTTTTCTTAAATCATTAAAATAACCACACGGTCGACTAGGATATGTTATTTACCATAGCCAGGGCCTTTAGCATGCTTCCATGTCTCAAACGCACAATCTTGTAAACATTCTGAACGCTGAAAAGAAGAAAAAATAAAAGCAAGTTCAGGACAAAATGTAACCATTATCATCTCTAGAATGTTTACACAAAATCGATCTTGATAAATGGAAAGTATCTGACTATAAAGCTGGCGTAGACTGTCAGGTTAATTCACTTGTTTTTCTTTGTAAATCAATATTATTTATTGAAACACTATGTACAGAGTTGCAATCAACTTTGCCAAGTAATATTTAGAAGCATTTCTGTTAATCATCATTCTTTGTTTTCTTGTTCTTCTTTCTTTTGCTAAAACTTTTGGTGTTTCATACATAAATTAGGGAGTTTATGATCATACAGATACGCAATAAGGAAGAACAGATTTGCAGTACGAAATAACAAACATTACTTACTTAAAAGTGATTGTTGGTATAACAGCAAATAGTATCATGCAAAACAAAACCGCTCCATAAGTAGGGATTCCTGAATTCATTAACATGATGATTAAATTAAGAAACAAATGGATGATTCAAGTGCCTTAAATAAAAATATAAAATACATACTCCACTGCCGATATAAATTTTAATTGATGAATATTGGTTTTGACCAACAAAGGATTTTTGGTAAAGGTATAAAATTTAATGCTAGATAATAAAAATGCAAGATAATGTTATTTTGTACATAAAAATTAATAATGTGTGATTTTGGTAAAAAGACCTATAGTAAATCTAATTAATAATCACTTGGCTTGGAACTAAGAAACTATGGAATAAATTTATGCGATTGATTATTAGTTTAAGCTCTAGATAGATGAAATAAAATGCAAGAAAAAATCAGACATTCTAAAACATGTAAAAGGACAGCATAAATGAATATCAAGCTATATTATTATTGTAATTTGTAATTATGTTATTCTGTTATCTTGCTTCTAGCATTGTGTGAGACAAATGAAGAGTGAGAGAGACTAGAAATAGATAAACCAGAGCTGTACCATCTATAAACGGAACCCATCCCAGCAACGGAATAGACTTCCCAACATCTTGGGCCCACCACTCCGCACCTGGAATTCAAATAACCCGAATAAGAAATGCGTAATGATCATCTGAATGGAAAATAAATCTGAGTCTGATATAGGACTGAATACTAGATCATAGACAAGTAAAAGTTGCATACCAACTATAGCCGTAAAGAAGTGCGCAACATATATCAGCATGAGACCTTCTGTTGGTCCGTTTATGGCAGGAAGGATTAATGTGTTGGTAAAATAACTGCAACATGAAAGTATGAAACTAACATCAACATACTAAGTAACTGATAGCCTAAAAAAATACACCAACTCAAATCTACGAAAAGATGGAATATCTACACCAATATGTTACTTACTGCTCCCATGTTGCTCCATAGAACGGAACTGCTGAAATCACCCAAAACCAAAACGTGTATCTTCCGCACATAGCAGTGCTCCCAAATGCCAATGCCTCCAACTGATGCATACATCGATAGAGTACAATTAGTCAATATAAACTGCAGCAGATATAGAATTAAGAAGAGAAAAAACATACCGCACAAGCAAGCGCATCACATCCTGCAGAAAGTAGGAAAAACAATAAAATTCACATAATTTGCAAAAGAACTGTGGAAATCAAATCATAGAGTAACAAATTAATTACCATGATCAAAAAGTTCTCCTAATGGACTAGAAGAATTTGTCCTTCTAGCTTGTTTTCCATCAACAGCATCAAAAGTCTAGCAATAACATACAGAATTTTAGGGACAAAAAACAATCCATCAAGAAAATATACCCAAATGACCTGTTATTGATATATAGACTTTATAAAAAAAATTAATAATACTTTCCAAGAAAGGTACAAAAGCACCAAAATAAACAATTTGTGGTGAACAAACCTGGTACAAAAAGAGGAGTAATCCATGAGCAAAATGAACCCATCTTGGTGGTGGAGAATCCAATTGAGGTGAATATATCTAAAACAGCATTAAATATTATTAACAACACAGGTAAATCTAAATGAAGATAATACTCATTATGCATGAAAGACACCGAATACGTAAGTATTTAGGCCAATACAAAAAAAAAAAAATTAGTTCAGAATCGTGCACTCACATAGCCAAGTGATGCAGAGATGAGCAAGAACATGAATCCCATCAGTGTAATCTGAAAAGAGAAATCTGTGTAAGAAAACAAAAGGCTTTAGATTATATATCAGTATAAGATAAGATGGTTGAAGCATTTTACCATATTCGGTCTAATAAAGCATCCATGACATGCAACAAGAAGACGAAGAGGATTAGTGACATAGAAATGGCTTGAGTACAATAACACAGAAACATAAAAGGTTGGAGTGATACATATTAAAGCAGTTAGTTCTCATTAAATAGATTTAAAAATGATCAGAACTCGATATAGGAAATAGTCTCCCACAATTATAATCATACATCTTAATGTCCTGATTCACTAGAAAGGGCTCATAGTAAAAAATCACAGTATATAATGTAACTTTACAGTCATGGCCACTTCAAAGTGGTCATTCATTTAGAGTGAGTTCAATATATTATGTTCTTTCTTGTATGAATGTGGTTGGGCAAATTAACACTTTTTCCATTCTCAGCATAGAAAGATCATTATACTACACGACGACCCTATAATTGGATTCAAGGATTTATGTTACATGCAATCTCCCTCAATGGTATGCACAAGGTACTCTTTCCTATAAGTTTCTTCATTATAACTATGGAATAACCCAAACAATGTTGGCATGTGGCTATGCATCTAAGAGTGTATTTTAACTTGTGTTGTATACCCGAACTTTTGTTTATCGAGTTTCAGAAACTGCAGTGAATCTATAAGATTGTGATTTTCTAACATAACTTTCACTAAGCATGGAAACACGGTTTTGGGGGCACACCAAAAAGCCCAAAAACCATCTAACTATTCAGTCAGCTCTCTATAGAACTTTAGTTACAATGTAGTCTATATATTACCTTACATATTTATAACACGGTTCTTCTGAACAGAACGATGCCTATATTATATGACACCCACATACACATTAATAAGAACATATTATAAAAAAGTGAGAATAAAAAAGGTGATAAGGGCTTACGGCATCCAAAGAGGGAAGAAAGTAACAAATTTAGTCCAGAACGGTTGCAAGACATATTTAGCAAGATAAGAGTGATCAACACCACTGTACTTGTATCTATGCAGTGCATTAATGCCATGAACACCTATATATCCCATCGGATATACAACAACTTAGCTTTACAACCTGCCAATTTAAAAAAACAGACGGAATCCATAAATTTCACATAAATGTAAAAGGTGATATCATAACAGTACACGTAATCAATCATCTTAAATTCAAAGAAACAAACTTAACAAAATATTTCTCTGCATACGAAGCAAATACTACTAAACTGGAACAAAAGATTGCAACCGTTTACTTTCTAGTTAATTAGATTTGTTGACAGATTGCAAGGTTCAGTAACTCGGTTTCAAATTGCTAACACCATAAGCTTTCGTGATACAGGTAATAATATCAAAGTAATGAAAAAACGTAGATTGACACGTGCATTAATTGTAACAATATTAGATATATAATAAATGAATAAAACATTATATGTATGGATGATATAAAAGCGAGTACAAAATGAAACGACTAATGGACAAAGGTTTGGCTTTGATATAAAAACACTTTGTGGTGTAGGTTCATCTATTACAGTATTCGCATCAGTATCCTAACTTCTCACGTCGTTATTGAAGAACGACTAGGGCTTTCTATAAGTGAATCCAACCAGCTTTTTTTTTGTTTGTTTGCTAGTCTGAGTTAAATTTAAAACTATCCGATGACTGTTTTCTATAAGAAACAATGTTACCTCGAAGCAATTACTTTAACCTATTTTAATTAGTTTGACCTTAATTTTTCATTTCTGTTAGATACTTAGATATAAACCCCTACAGTAAAACAACCGAATTCTCTAAACGAGGTAACTATAATACACACACAGATACATACGGCAAGCAAACATGTCTAAAAGGCAAACACTCGATACTTTTGGCAAACTAACCGGAAGCTGGAGCTTATATTTAGAGCCGCCAGCTGTGGCTATTATTATTTTAGACTTTTCTTAAGTAGAGGCATTTGGCAAAGTGACCAAAAAACGGAGCTTAATCGCATAAAAGTACCTAATTTAGCATATTATAAGCTCAAGCTAGTTTTAAAAGCTACTTAAAATAGCTTTGATTTCTTTTTATAAAAAGAGTACAAAAAAATAAACTTTTGTAAAAAAACAATTATAGGCATCTGGTTCTCTATCACAATCCCCTTCCACTTGCATTTTCATCATTTTTTTTAAAAAAAATATTTATTTATTTGGCTATAATTATGCTTCTAAAATCTTTTTTTTCCTTAAAAAAATTACATGAATTTAACAAAGTAAATTAATAATGCAAAAATGAAAAATAATAACAGATCGAGAAGGAAAAAATAAAATGTTTAAAATCTATAGTGTAATGGATCGGGTGTTTGAGACTAGTAATCTAGTATAAAGAGTAACAAAAACCGTTTACTATAATATAATGGAGAATGACGTCGGATGGATTACCTTGAGATACAGAGAGAGTATATATATATATATATAGTAAAGTGAGAGATGGAGGAAGACGACGATGCAGAGATTTTGGTACACCGCCGGTTTGTGTGTTTTCTGGTGATTTTTTTAGGTCCACTACTTTTTGGACATATACCGTATTTTCCTTATTTTTTACAGCTTTGCATTAATCATAGCCAAATTAAATATTTAAAAAAATATAATAAAAATATCTTAATTAAACTCGTAAGATTATAAAAATTTCTTATAAATCATCAATAGATGGATTGGTATATGGTGGAGCCTGAGACTGAGAGGTCTTGGGTTCAAATCCTGGTGTGAGCAAAATGCTCCCAGGAATGGAGACAGGGTTTTCCCATAATGGGTTTCCTCTGGAATTGGAGTTGGGTATATGAAGAGGCATGCCGCTGAGCCCAAATTTACCGTTAAAAAAAAAAGTTTCTTTTCAACGGCTTCCACGAGGTACATCTTGCAAGGAACACGGATTATAAATTTATAAAGTTAAATTTTTGTTCCTTCATAAAATAAAATATACATCGGGAAAAATGTTGAAAAAAAACTTTTTATAACCGTGTTGATGTGAGTTTTTTAACACTATATCCTTTTATTTTTTAAAAATATTTAATTTAAGTCCAGTTATTCTATAAAATTAGATTAATTTTAGTTGAGCAAGCTATCCGTCTATTTGAGCTTCATGAGTCACACGAGTAACTATAAAATTGGTTTTTTCATAATATAAAATAATATTATATTAACACGAATTCGAGTAATTAGACGAATTTATCGAATTTGAGACCTTGAAAAAGATAACTAGAAATGCGAAAAAAAATTATAAATGAGCATCAAGTTTAATCTCAAACAATAACTAAATGTTCTAAGTTCGAGTTGAAAAACACTTTTTTAAGTTATTCGAGGCAAGCCTAAAATTCATGATATTCAACTCTACTTGGATTGTAATCACCTAATGATGTGTAATACAACACACCATGTCGAGTGCACTAGATACAATTAAAAGTTTCTAACCAAAAGCTCAAGACAACTTGAATAAGAGAATGATCTCAACAAATACCATTTCATTTTGGTTTTTTTTTTTTTTTGAACGGCATTTCATTTTGGTTTTACATGAATCATTACATCAAAACCAACCCAAAATTTGATTAGATTGCTACTTAACTAACTACTACCAAAATGACCCTCATGGTATTAGTAGCATGATGATATGTACAACTACTAATACCATGAAGGGGAACCATTGGAGACCATAAAACCCCGTTTGAAATTTGGTTAGCGATTTCAGTCAAATTCTTTCCACATCTTTGAGCACGTGCAAACCCGACCATGTAAAGGGGCATGTCCATCATAACAGAGCCTTCGGTTGTTTTAAGATGAAATGGGTTCATAAGGGTATGATAACCATGGGTGTTTCAAAGCATCTGCGGCTGAAGGGCGTTTTTTGGGATTGACTTCAAGTAGATGAGAGACAAAGTCTATGAACCCTTGGTCATCCATTGGTAGACAATGCCTTAAGGACGTCTTCTTGGGAATCAAGTACTCTAATCTGTTTGTCTCCTGAAGAAAGAGAAAAATGCATCAATTTCCGATAAATAAAGGTATGCCCTAATCCGTATGCACTCATCCATGCCATCTTGCCTCCTCACTAAAACAAATGTAATACTTCAAATGCACATGAAAAGAAAACTTGACTCTTGAACTCATAGTGAAAGAGACCATGTAATAAGAAAGAAAATAAAAAAGAACTATAGCATACCTGGTTGCGCTCATAAAGCATGTGGTTTTTGGAGAAGTATTTATATGTATACCGTCCTTTAGCAAGCATTTCTTGGCCAATTGGACTAATAATTCCAATCACTCGAGCAAGTAAAGTAGCTGGGGTATCATTCTGGAAGAGAACCTATAGCTCAAGAAACCTCATTTCAGTTTTCGGTATATCCATGGTAAATGTTTGTAGTAACATAAAACACATTACAGAAAAATAAACAGCATTTATAAGATGCTAAAGATTTACAAATAGATTCTTCGGTTACAACTTCAGGTGCCTGAAGCCCTGAACCAATAATATAAATAATAATTATAAGGTAACACGTCGGAAAGAGCTTCATAGACGGTCTTGTAAGAGCTAAGGGGCTTGTTAAAAAGCAGGTAAATTCAGACTTTTTAAATCAAAAAGAAGGAAAATGACAAAAATCAACTCAGGTCACTTTTAGGTTATGAGAACTGCCATTCACACATACTAAGCTGGAGTTCATCACATTTTTGAAATAAATGTTTTTTCAATCATATTTAAGAAACACATTATTAGTTACACAGTTTTAGAAAAAAAGTCAACAAAAAACATTTCTGAACCAGTCCCCTTTCAAAAGATTTACATCTAGTGACTTGTTACCAAGTAAGTAGCTACTATGAACCAAAACTAGAGGTGGGTGCATGGGTTTGGGTTGGGGTGGGGGCTTCGACCCATTTACTTATTTGGATTGTGTATTATCTATAAAAGGTCAGTGTACCAAACCAACACATAAATGCGAAAGAAAAACACACCCAAGATCTGATTTTAATGCTTAGAACCTCCAAAGTCCTAAATTGATTTATTTTAAGATTAAGATGCATAACCTTAGCCTTAATCAATTATATGAATATGAAAAGGTTTTCAAAATGGACATAAAAACCTATTATCTAACCTGCTAGACCCACCCTATTGTCGCCATCGACCATAACCATGTCTAAATCATGTCAAGGTAACATACCCCCCCACCCCCCCACCCAAAGAGCGCGCAAAGCAAATTGGTAAAATTAGGATCTTATGTTCCTGTGATATAAATACTCACATTTCCAGTACAAAGCTCAGCCAAGATGCAGCCAAGAGACCAAATATCGATCTTTCCATTATATGGAAGCCCCAAAATAACTTCTGGTGCCCGATATGACCTAGACTGAACATAAGAGCAAAGATTATCTGTTTCAAAACAGCTACTTCCAAGATCAATGACCTTCACTTCACATCTACTGTAGCTCTTTACTAATATATTCTCAGGCTTCAGATCACAATGTATCAACCCAAGTCCATGCAAAAACTGAAGTGCCTCTAAACACTGGATCGCTATTGACTGCATAAATGAATAGACAGATGTAAATGCTTTACTTATTTCTATGGGTTCAAACAAGACAAAAAACAGTCAAAACAGTCAAAAAACAGTGAAATATTAGATGTGACTATTTAGCAAATGTAGTTATGATGAATCGATCTTGGTTTTGTTTCATCTTTATGGGTTCAAACAAGACAAAAAACAGTCAAAACAAACTGAAAGTCACCCAGGTGTATGATTTACTGCATGCAAACTTCTAAATCACTTAAGAAAAAAGATAAGAATTATATTTGTAATAATACACTTTTATAATAATATTTGGCATGCTATCTATGTATCTGAAAAGATGTGTTGTTGTTCGACCCAACCCATTTCGACCAGTACAAAAGTCCACCTGTTTTGACCAATTATCCACCCCGCCCATTTTACCACCTTTGATAAATAGGGTAAGCAAACCTGCAATCTTGGCATTGTGAAATAAACCTCCCCTCCAGATTCTCGATTGAACTTATGAAACTCGTATAAGTTTGCCTTGAGCAGTTCACAAACAATCAACAAATGCTCCTGAAAGTATAAACAGGGGCAATATTATATGCAAGTCAACAGTCAACACACAAGCAAAGCAAACATGTTCTGAATGCAAAGCAAGAAACACATTAATGCAGACCCTGTTTATAATCACCATTTTAATGTATGAATTATGAAACATAACATACAGAATTGTGACATAATTGTAACTAATAGAAAGTAACGGCATACTCGGAACAAATATAGGCATAGCTAACCAAAAAAAGTAACAAGTTACAGCTAAGAATCGCTTACCCGGTAGTAAAAGTAATCATATAGTCTGAGAAGATGATACTTGTCACCAGGATCATGCTTGTTGATGTATTTTAGAAGCTTTATCTCGTCAAGACTCTGATCAAAAAAGTCTTTGTTATTTTTAATGATTTTCACACACACATCCATGCCAGTGTGAAGGTCATGTGCTTGAATAGCTTTACTGAATGCAGCAGACCCAAGATACTCGGTAACGTGATAACGCCCAGCTATGACAGAATTTAAAACAACATTGAAATTCTTGTCCTCCTCGAAGCCAGTTCTGAGACACAAATTAATTAACTAAATATGTAGTAATTAAAGCTAACCACTTTAGCATGTAATAGTAGAAATAAAAGGGTTTTACCTTTTTAAAGTCCGGCCCATTATTCAGTTTCAAGATGCAGCTAAATTTAGAAAATTTGTTTCAAGTTCACTATAGAGTGGTGGGGTTATCAAACAAAATAATAATGTGTATACATATAATGCTTGGTGTTATGCTTCCATTCGGTTTGAAATCCTCAAATTCAAAACATCAAACCAAAAGGGCAAAACAAAATTTGGTTTCAGATCCAAACATAAGTTCATGCCAAAAAATCAACTTCAAATTTTTTTTCAAATACATTGTGGTTTCTTCATTAAGTTTCTTGTCCAGACTGCAAAATGGGCACCCTTATCTGCGAGCATCACCACCTTCTCCATAACGAGAACACCAAGACAATGAGGGTATACTACTGTATCCCATATTTTCTTGAATCATAATAATGACAAGCTCTAGATAAGGTTATATTTCCTACATACCTTAGTATTATATTGAAATATTCAAGTCACACATCAATCATTTCAGTATGAAGCATATGATCGATTGATCTCTTTAATCTATATCCACATTTTAGTTTTATATCCAGTTTAAATCATATATATTTGTGACACCATGAAAATAGAGTCATGTGCCGTAGACAGACCAGTCAATTTGGTCCACCTTGCTGATTATGTTTGCGGGTAGTGGTTCTCACTTAAAGAAACTTTTAAGGCTAAATATTCAATCCTATTCTATGATCCAAAAAGTCTTGCCTATATGACTAACAAATCATAGATAGAAGATGGATGTATAATCAGCATAGAATTAATAACATCACAGATTCAGTCACAATTGAGATGCAACAAAAGACATACCTGTTTGTTCTGTGCACAATTTTAAGTTCGAAGGTTTCATATTCCTCCTCCTGGGCCTTTATCTGGTTCACTTGCTCTTGGACAGCAGCAGCTTCTTCATCCTCCAGTGAGGCCCCTGGTTCTTCTCTTAAACCACGAACCTTCTGGTCCTCTTGATGGGCCCTTTCAGTATATCCATAACTTGTGAGACTGGAGGGACTGGAACTTGCCGAGCCAACAGCTTCTGCATCATCTTCATCCCTTGAAGTTTTGACAGGTGATGAACTACTACTTTTCAAAGTATGTAACCGATCATCAGTTCCCTCAATTTCAATAACATTGTAAGGTTTATTTGGACCACTTAATGGCTGACCATCTCTACGAGGTGGGAACGAAAATCCACTCTCACTCACATTTTTTGTCAATATACCTGTAGTTGTGGCTTTTCTCCTTTTGTCTTTCATATCTCGGTCAACATATTTCGTCTTAGAATCATGTGATAGCATACCAACATCATTATCACGAAAATACTCCAACTCCCCCTGGCTACTACCTCCAACCAAACTCTCTTGAACCTCACTGCCAAAATCTGCCACATCACTGTTGATCCCAACACCTATTGATCGAACCGAAGCATGTTGATCTTCATCTACACAAACATCATCCAGATGCGGCGTACCAGTCTTATCCAATATCTGGCCTTCACTTAACATAATGAGCTTATCTGTTTGTGTGACAAACCCCTTCCATACAGACTCTACTCGCATCAGACTCAACTCCTCTTCATCCAACAGCTGTCCATCATACTGACCAATCATATCATCTAAGTGACTGACTGGATCTACATTTTTTGAATGAAAAAATTGGTCCCCATACAAGTACGAGTCCTCATCTGCAAACGATTGATTATCATCCTCATTTTTTTCAGGAGATCTTCCTTGTGGATCTCGACTATTTTCATGGAACTTTTCATTGTCACTCGGGTAGTCAATTTCATGAGCCAAAAACCAGGTCTCGTCTTCAATAGGTTGTCTCATGTAGCCAACACCGTCATCATCGTCATATTCATCAGAGTCCCAATAGTCATTCGGGTAATCAAGAGATTCACTCAACCCATCACCAATTACTGCTAAACCAGATAAAGAATCAGAAGTGTCCTCAGTAATGCCTTGACTTACAGAGAACCAGTTGCCCCCTGCATGCCTTTTTCCACCTAAATCATCAAGGAGTAAATGGTAAGAACATCCCTGGTTATATTAAATGCATAGCATAGAAAAGGACACAAAAGGTAAATATTTAGCATGCTTCTATCAAACAACTTAAGCTAAAACGCAAGTCAGATTATTTTCTTGCCCCGTATTAAAACTTATTATTTGTCATCACTTGGATTTTGCAAACATAATGCATGTATTTGGATGATGAACTCTGAACAAGCTACAAAAATAAACCTACGCACTTTGTTTCGAGCACACTTTTAGACCTATACTCGAGCTCGGTCATCCTCCTAAGCAAACATCAATTGTTTATTGCGATAACATCAGCGCCATCTACATGTCTGGTAACTCAATTCAACACCAACGCACTTAACACATAGAGATCGATATTCATTTTGTTCGAGAGAAGGTTCAACAGGGTCTTCTTAGTGTTCTTCATGTCCCTTTACGTTATCAAATGGCAGATATCTTCACCAAAGGAGTGAAGGACTACCAAGACTTCTTTTTCATGATTTTCTATTCGGCTACCTCTTCCTTAGCCAGAGGGGGTATATTAGATGATATATATATATAGATAGATATTAGATATGTTATAATGTATTAAACGAGGGTAGTTAATTGTAAATTGATATTCTATATATTGTATCAATGAGAATGAGAAGGCAATCTTTTGGGCCACATTCTTTTAAATATCACCTTAATTCATGAATTATGAGAACTTGATGGCATACAAGAAACAAGAAAGTCATATTGCTTGTGTGAGTTAATACTAGTGACAGCAACTACATATAATGCTAACCAAGTTAAATGTCTTCATAGAACTTAAAGATGAAATAAATAGATGTAAATACGACTGCACCTGAAGAGCTTATTTCTTGGCCGATGGGAACACGCAGAAATGATCTTATATGATAAGAACTCTCAGCATTAAGGGTCTTTGAACCAGATTCATCACGTTGATGTTTCTCCTCCCAAATTATACTTGATGGTTTGACCTCTGAATTGGTTTTAACCGGTGGCAACCTGGGTAACTCTTCCTTCTGTTTCATTGAAGTGACAGGTAAACCTAAACCACCAAAAGATTTCAATTCAGTATTTCCCTGAGTTGTTGCAAAGTTGTCAGGCTTTTGCATTTGGCCCTCTTTATCTCTAATTCCATATTTCGTATCATTGCTGGTTGATGCATCTTCCTTAGGGAATTCTAAAACTGTTTTAACAGAGCAATCTTTCCGTAATTCTGACGAACTATATTTGAGTTCATCACTCCTTGACCAAGGGTTATCCAAAAAATCACCTACGGATACCTCACCAGTAATATGAAGTTGACGATTACTTTCCTTAGACTCAATACCTTCATCCATACTCTGCGGTTTTGTCAACCCACTCACTTTATTTTCACTTCCAGCCCCAATCAGTGACGGCTTTCTATCTACAATAGAATCTTCTTCAACTCCCACTTTCACATTAACTCTACTGATATCAGTCTTTGATTTAGAATAAACCTCATACTCTTTCACATCGTTCATTGTAACATCGGAATCATGGGGGTAAAGATCACCCGACCCATTATCAGAATTAAACTTCCTCGAATACAACTCAAGCACAGCCTCATCGGAATTATTCAACGACTTATAACTCTTATCCCTCGTCCCAATCGTCTCACTAACTCCATTCTTCTCTTCCACGATATTTTTCCATTTACTATCCGGCATATTTCTGTGTTCCATTTCCTTCACAACAAACTCCTCTTTAAGACCATAAGAACTCTTCCTCATAACCTCTTCAAGTTTAAGACCTTTCAAAAACCCGTTTAAATCATCCCCCCGGTTACCCATCTCACTTCTCATCGCACCCTCGGCTTTTGCAAACTTATTACTCTTTAAAAAGTCTAGTATACCCTTATCCGAATTACTCGACTCTCCCATATCTTCTTAACTCCTTCAACACACCAAAACACAAAAACCCTAACATTACATTCAAAAACACTATTTTTTTTATTAAAAAAATAAATAAAAAATTACTCCTACAACTTTATTACTTAGTTATAACCTGTTCAAACTCAAATACAACTTTCACAGTTTCACCTCTTAATTTTAACACATATACATACATATATATAGATAGATAGATATAGATGTATGTATATATGAATCACAGTTGAAAAGGCGACATTATAGCCTCGTTAGATGCAATTTCTTATTTCTGGTGAATTTTACAACTTTTACATTTATTATATTATATATATATTATTTATTATAATATAAAATGTATATACAGATAAAATTACAGGGAAAAAAAAAGTGAAATCAAAAAGAAAAATATAAAATAAAATTAAAAAATATACCGGAGTAAGTGCGAGTGTTTGCAGATCTTCTTTTGTTTAGAACTCCAAGAATGAATAATGATAGTAATTTTCTATTAATTATAGATTGGAAGTTTTTTGTTTCTATTTGTTGGAAGTGTCACTGGAAAGGAGGGAGATGAGTAAGCTGATTTGTTTTATTTTATGCCGGCATCTTCGGGTTTTTTCCCTCCAATTGGGAATCATTTTTTCGGTTTATGCCCTGTGTATATACACATCCCATGATTAAGCATTTAAGCCCCACACTAGTTTACTTACCTTTCAAAAGGGGCACGAACTAGCTAGCATCAATTTTTTTAGTGTTAGTTTTGTCTCATATTAATTTTTAGGACGATGATTAATATGGCTAATTGGTATGCTTAAAGATAATGACACATTATATGATCAATGGTAAAGATTAGGAGAGAGAAAACTCATGATACATGTGTCAAACATCTAAATCATTAAACATATCTTTAGGTCCATATTTTAAGTCTATCAATTATTTTCCTAATTTTTAAATTTTTTTATTATCCAACCATTTATCAAAATGAATAAAGAAAACAAATTAGTTGGCGACCACATACGTTTTTCTTCTCTCGCCTCTTCTCCATCGAATTTGAAAACCAACAAGGGTGTGCCTATGTTGCAAACTGACATGAGAATCAAAAAGCCCATAAGGATCCCTCTTAATAACCTCCAAAGTGACAGTTGATAATCTGATGATATGTATTAGATTCAAATATCTTTAAACACGCATAAAATGGTTTAGCAATAATCATAACAGTATGTCATGGCTGCATGAGGCTTGGTCAAAGATTCATACTTCTCACATAACTCAAACGGTCAAAAATATTAGAAGGATAAATGAAGTAAAAATTGAAGATCGTATTAGACCATATATATATGACTACAATCTTTTAGACCACCAATGACTACGTTTAAAAACGACGGTCATTAGACATCGTCAACCCAATCATATTTTTTCATTAAAAGTTGTGGATTTTGGTCTCAGAACTTTGATACAAACTTCAATTTAAAAGACTTGAAAAAAAAAAAAAAAACTTCCACTTACATGAAATTATAAGAGTATGGTGCAAAGTTTCAACTTAAGTTGTGTTTGACAAAAAGCTATAAACAGGTTTTTGAGAACCTAAAGATATAAACTTTTAAAATAAAATCCATGTTTATAAATAGTTATGTTTGGCTATGGTATTCAAAATGAAAAATCCATATTCTCTTAAACAGAAATAAAACTTAAAAAATAAGTCTCAACTTCAAACTCTAAACCCAACTTTAGCTGTAATTTAAATCCAAATCCAGCTCTAACTCCAAATTACTTCGGAACAAACGTATGGTCATCTTGATATGCAAAACAAAATAACTTCAAATTTCATAATAATGTGTTTGTTATCTTATAACCTCTAATTTTAATATGAACATAAGTTATTTTCTGAAAGAATTTCTTAGAAATAAGAACACATGAAAAAATATCATGTATAACTATTTATGTTGCATAAAATGCATCATTATAAAGTGATGGTGACATACAAGACCGGTCGGTTAAATATGACTAAAGATGTGGCACTTAACCCCCGTAACTCGTCATTTCAAGCTTTTAAGTTACTTTATCCGTTAGATTTGATCTATATTTATGGACCAGTTTTCATCCTTCTTCTATCTCTACTACTTTATAAAATTATCATACTCTCTCTCCTAACACTTTTCAATACTCTCTCTCATAAAAATGTCCCCATGAGAAATGATCATTTTACCCTTAATGAATTAATTAATTCTCTCTTTTATTCATTAATTTATACATCTCCACTTAAAATACCTATAATACCCTTAATTAAATAATTTACAACATAGACTTATCAACTCCTAAAATAACTACACTAACCTTTTACAATAATTATTTTTACAATATAATCACACCGTCACCACCCGTCACGCCACCAACACTACCAAACACCGCCACCACCACCACACCCCGCCAACACCACACCGCCGCTACCACACCACGCCGCATTGCGCGGGTAAAATGCTAGTTTATATGTAATATTGTTTTCATTTTAGAGAAAAAAAAAGTTTACAATATCCTTTCTTTTTGAGCAAATAACTTAAAAACACATCTTGATATTAATTTTCATCACTTTTATAAAGCAAACTATTTTTTTTTTTAACTTTCTATCTTTAACAACGAAAAATATCTTTAATTTTTAATATTTTCTAAAATCACACAATACATCTACATAAAATACATAACTCCATCAAATCTCACATATAACATATGTGGGATGAGATATACCTAATTGTACTTTTTCATAGGATAGAAATACTGTTTTCAAAGATGGTTGGTAAATCACTAAAACATAAATCTTGAAATGAACATTTATCATACTCTGATGCTTATATATTTATCCACACAATTACAAGCTTTTGCATTCATAGATGAAATGCAAGGGATACTATGTGCGTTTATATGATAGTATTTTGAAGTTTTAAATTATTTTTCAAAATATTTTATTACAAGAATACATCATCATATCATATAATAGGAATACTAGTATACTACAATCATACAATATCTATACTCCCTTATAAAAATTATTGGGTGGTTTAGAATTTTTGGAACATGGGAATTTACTTATTTGCCCCTACACACCTATTATTCTCTACCCCTGTGCTTCCATATTTTATAGCTCTCTTTCTTTGGCAAAGACTCTCTTCTTTCTTTGGCAAACAATTAAGGAAGTAATACAAAAATTGACCAAAAATCAAGAGTCAAAAACAAGGTAATCGTGACATGAGAAATCATGACCATTGTATCCGTCGCAACTCGCGGTACCATGCTCGTATGTAATAACATTTATCAAAGTGCAGTTTATGGATGATATATTTGACGATCAAATGTGTATGGCGTCGATCTCATAAGTCATAAGTACGGAAGTGCCTTCAGTCCTTCACTATGATATTTGGGCCATAATATATTGGGTCAAGCGGTCTATAACTATTTATGATCTACATATACATAGACACATAGTTTTGGTGACTTGATGGTCTATGGGCTGCAAGTAGTAGGATGTCTAAATTTTAATTTTTAAGCAAAAATCTTGATACACTCATACACCATTAGTCGTTAACTTTGAATATACCGTAAATCTATTGCTTATAACATAAAAACATCACTTATGATGAATTAATAGGTAAATTTATGTGGGAGTATCATAATCATAATCATAATCATAATATTTAATATATAAGGAATTAACATAAATATCTTTGAATCTTTATCTTAACGGTATATGTATTCAAGTTCCATGATATATAATTTGTAAGTGTTTGAATATTTGTGTTGTCTATCCATAGAAAAATGAATTAGAAAAAAAGAGAGAAAAATAAGCACATAACATAAGGTTCATTTTAGTGTGGGCAGCTTGGCCATATAACGAGCAAGCAAAAGCCAGACTAACACGTGTTCATTCATGTGAAGTTGTGAACCATTTGTAGTATTGTATCCACATAAAAACCACACATCATCTACTTGTACATGATACATATACGGTATGCATAATATGATGATTGTATCTTTTTGCGTGTAGAGAAAATATTTTGTGTACATATATAGCCACGAACCGACGAATAATGATTAATCATGTTAATAACATTCAACTTCAACCAAAGGAAAAAAGAACTCAAGATTATGTCTATAAACAACCTATAAGTTATCTGGTCTTTTAACATTTTGCCCATTTTGTTTAATCCTTTGTTGTATTGATATCATGTATAGTTGTTGGCAAATACACATTTCCCGTAGTATAGGTATGACAAAATTTATTACTTGCTACAAAAATGACATCTTTTTTTATAAAAAGAATATTATGTATATTAAAGATACATATACATATTGAAATGAAATGTCAATACTATTATTTTCTGAGAAGTAAACATGTGGTAAAGGCTAAACGACATCAAATACATGAAATGAAATAAGTTTCTCAAATATTGAGCAAAAACAAATCCAAAACAAATGGCCATTTTGCACCGTTTAAACTCCATAACCATATCAATGGAGCTATGCCCACAACTTCCATGGAGTTACAAAGCAACCCCATCTCAAAGTTTCAATCTTTTTCTATCTACAAAGCATCCAAGATTCTTGTTTGTGAATAAAGTCAACAGAAGTCAACAGCATTGTCATTGTTCTTCTGTCTCATCATCTGGTCAACAACTACAAGAGTTAGTGGTTGATGATGGTGGTGGTGGTGGTGGGATGGTAAGTATGAAGATGATAAGGGCCAGTTTGGTAATTTAGTTCAAGAGTATGGATGGCAAGTTAGGAGAATGGAAGAAAAGGATGATGAAATGAGAAATGTGGCTAATATTCAAGCAGAGGCTTTTTATGAGCCTGTCATTTTCTTCAATGATTATTTCTTCAAGTTCTTTCAGGTAACAATCTTGTAGTTTTTCCTGTTTAGGGTATAACTCCTTATCATCGATAGTCACTTGTACATAGGTTAATTATGGTTATGTTGGTATAGTCCAGCTTAAATGTCTAAACAAGTAAACATAGATTAATTGATATTTAGTTTGTCAAAAATAAAATGTGTCCGAAATATCACAATTACTGCCTTGTCCTGGCCCGTCGTACAAGGATTAATTTTACTTCCCCACATAGTTAGGTCTTGTTGGATAATGTTAGCATTGAAGCATAAACTAAATAATGTTGGTTGTTTAATCTCCAACCAATTGAGGTAGTTATTGCTATTAGAATTATGACTAACAAATCATCAACCATTATTGACTTATAGGTCGATTGCTTATCATAGCCTTAAACACTATACAACTAGAGCTTTTATAGTTCTCGTATAAGTGGAATTCATTTTTGGTTTAGTCTAAAAGCCTCACATACTATTTAACCAAACTGAAAATAAATTCCTGTGTTTGGCCCAGAAAGCCCCAAACAGAACCAAGTGTATAAGACATTTATTTTTTAATTTTTTTAAGACAGCTAAACAAATTCACACAATAAATTTTGCCAGTGTTTGCAAAGTGTCAATCATGGGACTTGAACCTATAACTTATAAGACCGATTGGTATTCACATATACCACAAGAGCTACAGCTCAAAAATACAGGATATCAAATATAATACCATCTACGTTGAAGGGCTTTAGCCCCGGCCTTCAGTGCTAAATCATTGGAGGACCAGCATTAAAGTCGGTTTTTATAGAAATAAAAGTGAGATAACGGTTGGAGATACTTTTTTTTTTTTTTTTTTGGGTTCCAAACAAAAATAAACAACTTATTCAGATGATAATTTGTACCGTACAGGCAGAGGTGCTTTCAGGACTTCTTTACAGACTAAAAAATTCACCACCTGATAGGTGAGTGGTTTTTACGCTTATGTTTGCATCATCTGTTTATGATCCCTCATTCGTACAAGAAATTAATCACTGATCAGCCTTTATGTGTCATTTTATAAAATAAACTATCAAAGTATTAGCCATTTTTTATTAGGACATTTTATCGTTACATGTAAGCTACTTGAGACCAAAAAATAACTCAAGACAGAGTAATCAATGAATAAATTTTGTCAACTTTAATCAATGTTGATTTCAGATATGCTTGTTTGGTGGCGGAAGCAAGTGACAGTGAAGAAAATCAACAAATGGTAGGAGTTGTGGACGTTACGGTTTTCAGGGACCAATCTGTTCTTGTGCACTTATCAGGGGCAGATGAATATCTCTATGTATCAGGCATAGCGGTCTTACGTGATTTCAGGTATACTTGATTCATGTATAATGTTTTCTACAATAACTATAACCATACTAGTATGCCAACCGTGTTCATTTAACTTTGATATCAAAACGCACTATTATGTGTACTATACATCAATTCATATAATGCGTATGCAGAGCCATTTTTTTAACTAACATTGCATTGATGGACATATAGGCGGAAAAAAGTTGCCAGTGTGTTGCTCAAGGCATGTGAAACGTTGGCTCATCTTTGGGGCTACAAGTATCTTGTGTTGCGAGCTTACGAAGACGATATGGGTGCCAGAAAATTGTACACAAATGCAGGATACAGAATCGTGTCAGGGGATCCTGTATGGACAACAAGTTGGATTGGAAGAAAACGTAGAATACTTATGATCAAACCATGTAGCATAACAAGTGAATAATGAATTGAATCCAAAAACAGATTGTCTAATTTGGGATTCAAGACATCAATGTTTGTCCTGTTATATTGGAAGTACATAGTTAATAGCATAATTAACCTTACTAAATTTTGGTAGTCTTTATGGAACTTCTTAATTTCCACTTCACAAAAGTTGAGTGGTACAACATCACAACCAATGAGATGTGATTTGTCACCATAATGTCATTGTGGTTAATTAGTAATTGTTTGTGCGCATGATAAGTTGATAATTCGTACGATTCCGGGGATACATTCTGACCCTAATCAACCGAATTTATCGAGAATTTTTTTAACTTATTAAACTAATTAACTTTTCGTTGATGAGAAGTGGTTAGGAATTAGGATAAAAGGTTATGAAGTATATATATCTTTCAAATTCTTCATGAAGTCGTCTTTGGCTTTCGTTTCGATTATTTTTTGCTTTAAACTTGTCTTTTTCTTTTGCTTTAAGAGGGACCATCACTTTCTATACAACTGAATTGTCACGAGTATATATATATTTATTCATTCTTCCTTTTATTCGGGGTCTACGTGAACAACCCTTTATATACGTTTTTAGTGTGTTTTATTAGTTGTGAAGTGGCTGAACCATCATTATCTTATGTAAACAAATTATTTTCCTTTTTGCTTTAACTCGTTGAGGGCTTCAGGCCGCTCCCTTTTGTATACAGTATAACGAGACCAGCTTTGGTAAGTTTAAGTTTTTGTTCAATTCCACTAGAGTGGTTCCATACTTCCATCTGTCTAATTGATCCTCGTCAAGGGTTATTAGCCCATCGAGACAAACAAATTGTTTTGTTCTTTATCGAGCAAACCTGGCCTAGCCCGGCCCGGCCCGCCTTCTTTTGTTGCTGATTATTTTACGTGACACATGATTTCTGTTTTTTTCATTTTTTTACAAAAGTTTGTTGAGCTCGTTGAATTCATAATGGGCAAACCATCGCGCTTGCCATTTTTCACTAGTTTACCATCGCACATGTCACTAGCTTAGCATAATTTTTACAAGTGCGTACATGTTGCAAATATATATAAAGGGGTTTAAGTTATTGATTGGTTATATATTTTCTCATGTTTTGTTTCGATTTAGGTAATGAATCTTAAAAAAATAATGATATAAGTAATATACTAATAAACTTTTTTCTCCAATTTCAGCATATAAAACTTGTTTACTAGCCAAAAGATATTCTATAATGACGTGATGTTATATGATTAGTCCTTGTATGTAGTCCTTAAAAGCATTTTTTTTTTGTTAACATCAGAACAAAATATAAAAGTATGTTACACAATACACATTGATATTTTGGAGAATTCATTACTTATTGAAACAAAACTTGAAATTACGTCACATATATAAATATCTTTATCTTTAGAATTCATTATCTACATTATCACAAAACCAAAAGTATATAACCAATTTATGTAACCACTGGGTTAAACCCCAGTGGCCAGGGGTGTTTCACTAAACCTGCTATACGGGGCCCCGGGGGAGTTTACTCTAAGGTCTCGAGTTCGAACCTTGGTAGGTTCTCCTCGACGGTATTTTCCAATTAAGGAGGTGGTATGGTGAGAAAGGCTATTTAAGATCCGCTTAGTGCGGGACCATTTCGTTGTGCGATTAACACACATCATACGCGTCTGAGGTAAAATTCACTTGTAAAAAAAAAATATAAATTTATATGTTACACATGCCGCAAATAAATAATCAGTAAAAGATCATGCGTGTCTTAAAGACAAAAGGCCGGGGGCGCTAATTTCCATTAAGACGGCCAATTATAGTACCAAAATAATGACTATTTTATTATTTTAATTTAATGAACCTAACTAAAAATATCACGTACACCATAAAATTGGGGATAATCATTATATACATTATTTCGTGTTAGGCGTGTTTACATAATACTCGATACTACTGAATACATGCCGCTCCTTGTCAAACTTGAGAGCCATAATCACGAACCGAACGTACGTATCTTGATGAAGTTGTGTTGAATTTGATGGAAATTTCATGCTAATCAGCTAATGCAACATATTCAAATGTTTTTGTCTTGACTTTCCCGTGTCAACTTTCTCAGAATTCGAAAATGATTCTATCGCATTAACCAATAAGGCAATAAATTGAAAAAACTGATATTGAGTAATTGATTTTATTTTCTTCTGTCTCATTCAATCAAAGGATACAAGAGTTTATATAGAATGTCTTTTACTTGACGAACAACCTAGAACTCCTAAACTTTAGGAACAAGATTTATATAAAAGAAACTAAATATGGTATGGTAACTAAATCTTCACGATAGTAAGATGCACCTATAATTGAATGTAGATGCACCTTATTGTGAGATGCACCTATAATTCAATATAGATGCACTTATTGTGATGCACCTATAATTCAATATAGATGCACCTTATTGTGAGATGCACCTATAATTCAATATAGATGCACCTTATTGTGAGATGCACCTATAATTCAATATAGATGCACCTTATTGTGAGATGCACCTATAATTCAATATAGATGCACCTTATTGTGAGATGCACCTATAATTCAATATAGATGCACCTTATTGTGAGATGCACCTATAATTCAATATAGATGCACCTTATTGTGAGATGCACCTATAATTCAATATAGATGCACCTTATTGTGAGATGCACCTATAATTCAATATAGATGCACCTTATTGTGAGATGCACCTATAATTCAATATAGATGCACCTTATTGTGAGATGCACCTATAATTCAATATAGATGCACCTTATTGTGAGATGCACCTATAATTCAATATAGATGCACCTTATTGTGAGATGCACCTATAATTCAATATAGATGCACCTTATTGTAAGATGTACCTATAATTGAATGTAGATGCACCTTATTGTGAGATGCACCTATAATTCAATATAGATGCACTTATTGTGGTGCACCTATAATTCAATATAGATGCACCTTAACTCTTTACTCCCCCTCAAGCTGGAGTGTGAAGATTCCGAACACCCAGCTTGCCAAGTAAGGCTTGAAGTGCTTGTGTTCCCAATGGTTTAGTGAGGAGGTCCGCGATTTGTTGTTTACTAGACACACATTTCGGCAAGATTTCTTGAGATTCAACCCGTTCTCGAACAAAAAAACAATCCATTTCAACGTGTTTAGTACGTTCATGAAAAACTGGATTATTTGCAATATGTCGAGCAGCTTCATTGTCACAATAGAGAGGCGTTGCTTCAACCAAGTCAATTGCAAAATCTTTGAGCAACCATCTGACCCGAAGAACTTCACTAATCGTAGTAGCCATAGCCCGATATTCCGCCTCTGCTGAAGAACGGGAGACCACTGATTGTTTTTTCGTTTTCCAAGATATGGGGGCACCTCCCAACAACAATAAATACCCTGTCCGAGAACGTCTAGTATATGGGCAGCCCAACCAATCCGCATCACAGAAGGCAACAAGATCAAATCCACCTGTCTTGGGAATAAATATACCTTGTCCAAGAGTCGACTTGATGTATCTAAGAACACGAACAGCGGCATTCATATGATCCTCCCTAGGATCAGAAACAAATTGGCTCAGAATGTTTACCGCATAAGCAATATCTGGTCGCGTTGCTTGGAGATAAAGTAGCCGACCAATGAGTCGACGATAAAGTGTAGCATCAACCTTATGGCTGTCACTACATTGATCAAGTTTCAAATTTTGTTCCATGGGAAAAGCACTAGGTCGACATCCAAGTTGTCCACAATCAGAAAGAATATCCATAGAATACTTATGTTGGCTGAGAACTATCCCATCATCGGTATGGGCGACTTCGATTCCTAAGAAGTAATTCAACGATCCCATATCTTTTATGCTGAAAGTTTTGTGAAAACATGCCTTGGTTTTGTCAATCATCTCGACGTGATTCCCTGTAACGATCACATCATCAACATATATCAAGAGTAGAACAAACTTATCACCTTCTTGATGAATAAAAAGGGAATGATCCGCCTTTGACTGTGTAAATCCAAACCGTAGCAACGAAATCGTTAATTTTTGGTGCCATGTGCGAGAAGCTTGTTTTAACCCATACAATGATTTTTTTAACCGGCAAACTCTGGTCTCTTCTTTGTTAAAAAAACCTTGCGGAATCTTCATGTATACTTCTTCTTCTAAATCGCCATGAAGAAACGCATTATTGACGTCTAATTGATGTAACATCCAATTCTTTTTGGCAGCCACAGTAATTATAGTTCGAACTGTGACCAACTTTGCAACTGGGAAAACGTGTCATGATAATCGACTCCTTCAATTTGAGAAAAACCTCTCGCAACAAGACGTGCCTTGTATCTTTCAACTTCTCCAGTGGGTTTGTATTTAACTTTGTAAACCCATTTCGAATCTATCGCGTGTTTTCCCTCCGGTAATGCTTCTAAAACCCATGTTTCATTATCTTCCAAAGCCTTAACCTCACGTTGCATTGCTTCCTGCCAATTTTTATCCTGCATGGCTTCCTTGAAAGAGTTCGGCTCATTAACTTTGGTAATGGCCGTTAAGAAAGCTTTGTGAGAATCTGAAAATTTTTCATAAGAAACATAATTTGCAAGAAGGTGTACCGTAGAAGAAGTTTGATCATGCACGGGCTTTGCATGGTCGATGGATGGTGGTAGCTCAACCTCGAAATCTTGTAACCTTGTTGAAGGAAATTTCGTCCTTGGAATTCTCGGCATTGGAATTTTATTGTGAATTGATTCAATTGTTTCATCATTAAGAGGTTGATCATTATCTAGAATAATAGCGGGTGCATGAGGAGAGGACGGCTCAGTAGGAGTGTTATTAGGAATTTCAGTATCATCTTTTGTAATTGGATCATATTCATGCAAACTTGGCACGTCAAAATTTTCTTTCATTGTATTGCCGGACTTAAAATGCAAAAATGGAAGATTTGTCTCGACAAATTTAACATCACGAGACGTTGCCATCTTGCCATGTTCAATATCAAAAATCTTATATCCTTTAGTTCCTTGAGGATAACCCATAAAAACCCCCGGTCTCCCCCTGAATTCGAACTTATCACCTCTCGTTTCTATGCTACTATAATAAGCCAAACACCCCAAAATTCTCATGTGATCATAGTTTGGTTTTTCCCCAAAAATTATCTCATACGGGGTTTTATTTTTTATAACTTTGGAAGGAAGACGATTGATAATATAGGTGGCAGTTTCTATGCATTCCCCCCAAAACCGTTTTGGAATGTTGGCTTGGAACATGAGAGCCCGAGCGGTTTCAAGTAGGTGTCTATGTTTTCTCTCTACGACCCCGTTTTGTTGAGGTGTATGAGGACAACTAGTCTCAAGTAAAATACCCTTGCTAGCATAAAATTCTTTCATCCTATTTGAAGTAAATTCCCCCACATTATCACTTCTAATTCGCTTAATGGGTTTCGAGAATTGAGTCTTGACCATGTTATAAAAATTGATTAAACAATCGCTAGCATCACTTTTATGTCTAATAAGAAACACCCAAAGAGCCCTACTAAAATCGTCAACAATAGTCAAGAAAAAATTTGCATGAGTAGTTGACGATTTTCGGTATTTTCCCCAAATATCACAATGAATTAATTCAAAACAATCATTAGTCTTAATGCAACTCTTAGGAAAAGGGGATCGTGTATGCTTTGCCTTAACACAAGAATCACACACATAATTCCCAAATTTAAAAGAAACATCCCTTAAAAAATCTATATGCGACAATTTAGAATGAGAAGCATGACCTAATCTTGAATGCCAAACTTTTGCGTCAACCTTGATTGCCATGGCTTTCCTTGCCTGCGCTACCATCCCCATCCAATAAAGACCTTTTGTGCATCTGCCCGTGCCAATCAACTTCTTCGAGTGTAAGCCCTGCATTACAAAAAAATCCGGAAAAAAGCTTACTACACATTGCAATTCCTTTGTAAGTTTACTAACAGAAAGCAAATTGCAGTTAAAATCAGGAGCATATAAAACTTCATTGATTTTATTTTCACCATTTAAGGTACAAACCCCTTTAGCATGAACAGGTATGTGAACACCGTTGGGAATCTCAATTGGTGTCTCCTGTTTAATGGGAAAACTATTTTCAAGAGATTCTAGTTTGTTAACCACATGATCGGTGGAACCCGAATCCACGATCCAACCATTATCATCATTATTATTGATCTTACCGGCCATATTTGCCTTACGCAGATTGTTGCTCTCTATTTTCTGCTCATTCACACTAAAGTGTTTCATGAGGGCTTCGTATTGTGCGTCTGTGAGTCCGGCTAGGGCAGGTTCGGTCTCCACATGTGCCACCTTAACGTTAGGTTTGTAATTCCTTTTCTTTCCTGGCCACCATTCAGGATATCCAATGATTTCAAAGCAATTTTCCCGCTTATGACCCTCCTTGTTGCATTCGCTACAATGGTCAGTCTTCTCTTCCATGTTTCGCCTACAATCTCTCGAACTCCCTTTATAATTGCACTGAAAATTCGATGTCTTATCGCGCCATCCTTGCGCCTTGAAGGCAGTCGGCTCCACAATTGCTCGTTTACTTGATGTGATCAGTTTTTGTTCTTCTTCTTCGGAGGCGAGACGATAGGCCTCTCCAAGAGTGGGTGTCGTTTTCATTGAAAGAACATGGGTTCTTATGGTCAAAAAATCGGCATCTAATCCCATTAGAAACTCGTACAACTGTTCCTTTTCTTTGAATTCATTCAACCTTTTTCCAATATCGCATGAACAATTCCCACATGTGCATTGTGGGATTGGTAAGCCAGAACGTATTTCATCCCATATACTACGAAGCTTGGTATAATAAGATGAAACAGAGGCTCCATCCTGATGCGAACAAGAAAGTAGTTGCTTCAATTCATAGGCGCGGGGTGCACTTTCTTTACCGAATCGCTCTTTTAAATCCTTCCATATCTCGGAAGACGTATTGGCGTATCGAACACTTGCTCTAATGTCCTTGTCCATTGCCGTCGTGAACCATCCAATGATCATAGCATCACAACGCATCCATTGCATATATTCATCGGAGGTGTTTTCTGGTTTCGAGATTGTCCCATCAACAAATCCCATTTTATTTTTCGCAAACAGAAAAATTGGCCATCTCCTTGGCCCAATCGTTGTAGTTTCCATCAGTCAAGACATCGTTTACGTGAAGTTGTTTTGGTAGATCGGATGGGTGTATGTAGTAAGGGGAATTAGCGTCAATGGTATTGCTCTTGCCACTGCCGCTCGGTTTTTCTCCAGTTGGTTTTTCTCCGGCCATGTCGGCTTATGAAAGGCGGTTCCTGATGACCCGCTCTAATACCATGAAAAAACTGATATTGAGTAATTGATTTTATTTTCTTCTGTCTCATTCAATCAAAGGATACAAGAGTTTATATAGAATGCCCTTTACTTGGGGAACAACCTAGAACTCCTAAACTTTAGGAACAAGATTTATATAAAAGAAACTAAATATGGTATGGTAACTAAATCTTCACGATAGTAAGATGCACCTATAATTGAATGTAGATGCACCTTATTGTGAGATGCACCTATAATTCAATATAGATGCACTTATTGTGATGCACCTATAATTCAATATAGATGCACCTTAACTCTTTATAAATGAGTTTTTTCATGAGAGTTTTCATATTTGAGTCGTATCCCTAATCCCTAATATTTTATATTTAAGGATGAGTAGATGACTACAAGCTGTTTTAATTTTCATCTATGGTAAGTCTTCTCCTTAATCCCTAATATTGTATATTCTATTGTGTAGTACTGTAGTAAGAATTTTTTCTTTGAATTGAATCCCCTGTAGCAGCTCATGATCTGCACCTCATAGTCTAAAATATGTGCAAGACTTCACTATTGTCTGGTGAGGTATCACCTTATATTAAATACCGACTCAAAAATAAATAAAAATCATAATATATATTTCTAGTTCAGACAATTAGAAACAAAAAGCCAAATGAGGCCACTTCCCCCTCAATCGTAGCACTGGACTCGACATTTATGGACCCTCATATAACATCATAAAATAAATTTATTTGTATTTTTCTTAACTATCATTGTGTTAAAATAGTCTTTTCATGATGTCTTGTACAATCATATACCTAATGCTAAGTTTTGTTAAAAAGGTTATGAAATTTCATCATTAAACTCTATTATATCCATGTTATTGAAGAAATTAAAATAAAGTTGATTTTAACAAAGAATTACACCAACTACAAGGTGAAAAAGAACTTTTATTTTTGTTTATTTATAAAATGTGAGTTTTTTTGGAATAAGATTTCATTAATCAAAGACTAGCAAGGAGCTAGCTAGTAAGTATAAGAAAAGAGCGTTTACAATTACACTAATAGGAAAAACTATACCATTTATCCCATTCGATCCGTGGGTGAGTTAATCGCAAAATATAGAAAGCTTGGCATGTCTTTAATCCTAAAAAATACTTAGGGGGGTTTGGTAGAAGTGAATCATAAGAAATGGAAATGTATTTGGAAAGGAGAATGAATTCTGTCGTTTGATACAAATATAGAATAGATAGAAGAGAAATACAAAATTTTAATTAACAATCAATATTAACATATATAATATCATATTTTATTTTTTTTTCATTCCCACCCAGAATGTATGACTCAAAGACCTTATGTGTAAAGAAACATGTTCCATTATAATTATACCACAAGAACATTTGATGGTGGTTTGGTGAATTAAAAGAATTGATAACAAGTTTGATATTTTTATCTTTAAAAATTTATAATGAAAAACATCTAATAATTCAAAGACAACAATTACGGGTAATGGGGATTGGGAAATAATATTATATCACATGTACATCACCCATTAAACGAAAGATACAAATTAATTATTAATTATTACGGAGTATATATATATAACTATACAAAAAATAAACCAAAAACAAAACGTGGTCTTATCGCTCTCTCTCTATTATTGGTGACTAAACAACTCCAAGTAGTTTCGTCGTCACTACCAACAACTCCACCGGACCAAATCGGCATCACCGGTCTTTTTTGACCTTATTTGCTCGAACCCGGTTCAAGATAGTAGTCTTCACATTCTTCCAAAACCCGGTCCTCCTAGCTCGGCTTCTCATCGACCCAACCCGGCCAATACAAGAAACCCTTGGTGACTTGGGTTCGTTTACATGCAAAACCGAACTTTTGACTTGCACTGACCGGTTCTTAAACAATCTTAGGTTATCTTGTTTTTCATTCTGTTTAGATTTGGTATCTGAGCTATGATGACCCGGTTTTTGTCCAAACCCGATAATAGTCGTTTGTGGTTTAACATGGTTAAACGAAACAGACCGTTGAGAAGACCGGGTTTGACTTGGATCAAACTTATTAGAAACCGCCACAAGTTTAACTGAAGCTTTGCGTTCAATAAACGTGTGGTGGTTTAACCAATCTGTTACTTTGTTGTTACTGACCCAAAATGAGTCTGGCGGGTTGTTGTCATATATCCCGCCAGGGTTTGGGTCAGTATCTAGCACAATCTCGTCATCATGATGATCAAGCTGACTAGATCGCTCAGATAAGTTGGTATGAGCGATCTTATCAGCTTTATCATCATGAGGGAATTCGTCAAGAATATTAAGCTTTAAATCATTGTTGGATAAAGAGTTCAAACTATTGTCGTTGCTGATGATATCATAGTCATTATCATTGATAATAGTGGGAATGGAATTTGGGATTAAGGTGTTTGAATGCATGTAAATTTAATGTGTTTGTGTGTGTTTTTGAAAGATTAGGTTTGAATAGGAAAAGGAGAAGAAAAGAAAGAACATATATGTTGAATTGCATTTGTTTGATTGCTAAAAAACAAAAATGAATTATCATTTGTCTAGCAAAACGTTAAAGGTTTAAAGGTTGATTAATTGTTTATTGAGATAAGATCTTTTACATATATTGATAGAAAAGATCTATAAT
>CM067167.1:267539755-267597592 GCA_034093135.1 Erigeron breviscapus
TTTTATTTTTTTTATAGTCTCTCTCCTTATCTGAGATCACCGAACATAGAATCAAACCCATCTAAAAAAAATCCAAAACCCAAATCTGAAATTCAGTTATGATCATGAAGGTATTCAAGATCTGGAAATACATATATATATATACACACACATATATATATACACATACATATATACATATTATATATATATATATATAATATAATATATATATCATAATAACACTATCTACATATTATATGTTTATTTAAATAATTGGTATATCTATGTTAAAAGGTTTAAATATTGGTCTTTCAATTGTATTAGAGGTTATTGTAATATTTTTTGAATTTGAAGTACTTGTTGATCATTTGATCATTATTATTTATCTTATTTACTTCAATTCTTTCTAATTGTTCTCCTATTGTATTCAACTTTTCATTTGTATAATTATTTTGGAAAATAATTGTATTTATATTTTTGTTTACATCTTCATTTGTTCTTGCTAAGGGTTTTGCAACATATTCTGTCTTATTATTTATTATTTTTATATCATCATGTGGAGGGTGTATACTAAAAACTTCTTCATCTGAACCTATTATAGTATATCTTTTGGTAATAGTAGAACTAGTCGAAATTATTGATTCTTCGAAAAATGGGTTTTTAATCTTATTTTCTACACAATATATAGAAAACCATGAGAAAAATGGCATATTTTCATTATTTTGCAACATATATAAATGCCAATCAATTTTATGTAAAAATCTTTCGTTTTCATTGAAAGTCATATAATACCATATTAAATTTTTATTATTATATTCATTGAACATCTCTTCTTCTAAAAATTTTATCATTTCTTTATCCATTTTTAACAAGTAGTTGCAGTAATTTGTTGAGAAAGCTTTTTCCTATATTTTAGTTCTTCTTTTAATCTAAATTTTAAAAAGTTAAGGTGTTGATTATTTTCTAACCAATAAAAACATCTTTCTTCCTTTTTTATACATTCTTCTAACCATTTTATTCTTTGATCACAATATTTTATAAAAAATACTTTATGATTTCTTCTTACTTGTACTTTAGAATCAGACATTTAATTCTTCATAATTTTCCATATCAGATTTAGTTGGATTATAAGTATTAGTTTCACTTAAATTTTCTTCATATAAAGGTCTGGGAATATTAGTTGAAAAATCTATTCCTTTAATTTTCATAGATTGACATCTTCTTAATATACTTTCATCTATAGTATTTCTAGATGTACTAGTTCCTATAGAATTTCTTGGTAATTCTTGATTATTGAAAGAAATATCTATTGAACCATCTGAATGTTCTATAATAGTAGACGTTTGATTTTCTATTTCAATTGAAAGACCAATATTTAAACCTTTTAACATAGATATACCAATTAATTTGAACAAACAAAATGATTTTTAAAAGATATTTCATCAAAATTATCCAAATTAAATATATATACTATTTCAACAAATATTAATACAATATTTTATAAAAAATACTTTATGATTTCTTCTTACTTGTACTTTAGAATCAGACATTTAATTCTTCATAATTTTCCATATCAGATTTAGTTGGATTATAAGTATTAGTTTCACTTAAATTTTCTTCATATAAAGGTCTGGGAATATTAGTTGAAAAATCTATTCCTTTAATTTTCATAGATTGACATCTTCTTAATATACTTTCATCTATAGTATTTCTAGATGTACTAGTTCCTATAGAATTTCTTGGTAATTCTTGATTATTGAAAGAAATATCTATTGAACCATCTGAATGTTCTATAATAGTAGACGTTTGATTTTCTATTTCAATTGAAAGACCAATATTTAAACCTTTTAACATAGATATACCAATTAATTTGAACAAACAAAATGATTTATTAAAAGATATTTCATCAAAATTATCCAAATTAAATATAAATACTATTTCAACAAATATTAATACAATTTCAGGAGACGAAGAAGAAGATTTTCAAGAAATTGAAGAACAATTTAATAATTTTAAAGATATTTGTCAAAATTTCAAAATAATCAAATAACAAAAACTCATGTTACTATAACAGAATTACAAGCAGAAGTAAAAGTTATTAAAGAAGAAATTAGAGAAATAAAAAACAATAAAAGAACAACTGATATAATAAATACTTTAATATTTGCAATAATAAAACATTTTGTAGGAAGTCCTAGTGATAATCAAGAAAGAAAACTTATAAACAATTTATTAAGAAAAACTATAATAAAAACCATACATTAAGAATAAATATAATCAACAGAAATATGAACAAAAATACGATAAAAAATATAAAAGAAATATTCAAAATAAAAAACAAGGCAAACAAGATGTTATAATTTGTTACAAATGTGGAAGACAACGCCATTATTCAAGAAATTGTGAAACTAAGAAGAAAATTAATGAGTTAAATATTTCAAAAGAATTAAAAGAAAAAATGAAAAAAGATGGTATTCAAGGTCGTAGTGAATTAGGAAATTTTTGTCAACAATATGGGTTTGAACCAATAAAAATTCCTACAAAATCAAGAAAGAAAACTTATAAACAATTTATTAAGAAAAACTATAATAAAAACCATACATTAAGAATAAATATAATCAACAGAAATATGAACAAAAATACGATAAAAAATATAAAAGAAATATTCAAAATAAAAAACAAGGCAAACAAGATGTTATAATTTGTTATAAATGTGGAAGACAAGGCCATTATTCAAGAAATTGTGAAACTAAGAAGAAAATTAATGAGTTAAATATTTCAAAAGAATTAAAAGAACAAATTAATAAAATACTTATTGATGATAGTACAAGTGATGAAAGTATTACTGATTATGAAGATAATGATTTAAATTGTTTAAACAATAGTTCAAATTCTAGTTCAGAAGATGATGTATGTGAATGCATTGGTCCTTGTATTTGTGAAATTAATGGAGAAATAAATGTTATAACCAAAGATAATAAAGAGTTATTAGATTTAATAGAAGGAATTAGTGATAAAGATATAAAAGAAGTATATTTAAAACAATTAAAAGAAAAATATAATTTATCTACTAATAAAGAAGAAGAGACATCATATAATTTTAAAGATATTTGTCAAAAATTCCAAAATAATCAAATAACAAAAACTCCTGTTACTATAACAGAATTACAAGCAGAAGTAAAAGTTATTAAAGAAGAAATTAGAGAAATAAAAACTAAAATAAAAGAACTAGATAAACAAAAAGGTATAAAAAATGAATCAAGTAATGAAGAAGAAAATAAAGGAGAAATTATAATTAATCGAATAAAAGAAATCAATTCTCAAAGATGGTATACTAAATTAAATATTATTGTTAATAACGAATTTAGAATATCTTTAGTTGCCATGATAGATAGTGGTGCAGATATGAATTGTATTCAAGAAGGTTTAATACCTACAAAATATTATGAAAAAACTTTATATAGATTATCTAGTGCTAATGGATCTAGATTAAATGTTAATTACAAATTATCAAATGTACATATTTGCAAAGAAAATTATTGTTATAAAACTCAATTAATTCTAGTAAAAGATTTAACGTCTCAAATATTATTAGGATCACCATTTATAAGTCAATTATATCCTTTTATGGTAACTGAAAATGGAATTATTACCAAAGTTTTAGGAAAAGATATTTGTTTCGAATTTACTCAACCCATTATTACAAGACAAATAAATATATTAAATTTAAAAGAAAAACAAAAACATTTTCTAATAAATGAGATAGATTATATTAGAATAAAGAATCAATTACAAGATAATATAATTAAACAAAGAATTCAAGATATTGAAGAAAAATTTAAAAATAATGTTTGTGCTAATATCCCAAATGCTTTCTGGGAAAGAAAACAACATATAGTCAACCTACCTTATATTAAAGAATTTAATGAAAAGGATATTCCAACAAAATCTAAAGCTATACACATGTCTCAAGAATTAGAAACTTATTGCAAAAAGGAAATACAAGAATTATTAGATAAAAAATTAATTAGGCCATCTAAATCCCCTTGGTCTTGCTCAGCCTTCTATGTTCAAAATAATGCTGAAATTGAAAGAGGAGCACCCAGATTAGTAATCAATTATAAGCCTTTAAACAAAGTATTAGAATGGATTAGATATCCTATACCTAATAAAAGAGATTTATTAAAAAAGATTTATGATGCTAGGATATTTTCAAAATTTTGATATGAAATCAGGTTTTTGGCAAATTCAAATTGGTGAAAAGGATAAGTATAAGACAGGTTTTAATGTACCTTTTGGACATTACGAATGGAATGTAATGCCTTTTGGATTAAAAAATGCTCCATCAGAATTTCAAAATATTATGAATGATATTATTATACCATTAGGAAATTATGCTATAGTATATATTGATGATGTTTTAATATTTTCAAATTCTATAGAACAACATTTTAAACATTTAAATGCTTTTTATAATATTATTCATAAAAATGGATTAGTTGTATCACCTACTAAGATAAGTTTATTTCAAACAGAAATAAGATTTTTAGGCCATAATATTGTTTAAGGAACTATAAAACCTATTGATAGAAGTTTAGAATTCTCAAATAAATTTCCAGATGAAATTAAAGATAAAAAACAATTACAAAGATTTTTAGGATGTTTAAATTATATTCATGACTTTTTCAAAGATTTAGGAATTATATTCAAGATATTTTCAAAATTTTGATATGAAATCAGGTTTTTGGCAAATTCAAATTGGTGAAAAGGATAAGTATAAGACAGGTTTTAATGTACCTTTTGGACATTACGAATGGAATGTAATGCCTTTTGGATTAAAAAATGCTCCATCAGAATTTCAAAATATTATGAATGATATTATTATACCATTAGGAAATTATGCTATAGTATATATTGATGATGTTTTAATATTTTCAAATTCTATAGAACAACATTTTAAACATTTAAATGCTTTTTATAATATTATTCATAAAAATGGATTAGTTGTATCACCTACTAAGATAAGTTTATTTCAAACAGAAATAAGATTTTTAGGCCATAATATTGTTTAAGGAACTATAAAACCTATTGATAGAAGTTTAGAATTCTCAAATAAATTTCCAGATGAAATTAAAGATAAAAAACAATTACAAAGATTTTTAGGATGTTTAAATTATATTCATGACTTTTTCAAAGATTTAGGAATTATATGCAAACCTTTATATGATAGACTTAAAAAGAATCCAAAACCATGGACTCAAGAACATACAAATATAATAAGACATATTAAAAGTAAAATAAAATATTTACCTTGTCTACATATTCCTCATCCTAATGCTAAAATTATAGTAGAAACAGACGCTAGTGATTTAGGATTTGGAGGTATATTAAAACAAAATTTGCAAAATAAAGAAGAATTAGTTAGATATTATTCAAGTGCATGGAATGATACTCAAAAGAACTATTCTATTGTTAAAAAAGAAATTTTAAGCATTGTTTTATGTATAAAGAAATTCGAAGATGATTTATATATGAAACCATTTTTATTAAGAATTGATTGTTTATCTGCAAAATACATTTTAGAAAAAGATGTTAAAAATTTAATTTCCAAACAAATTTTTGCAAGATGGCAAGCATTATTAAGCAACTTTGATTTTCAAATTGAATTTATAAAAGGAGAGAATAACTCTCTTCCAGATTTTTTATCAAGAGAATTTTACAGGGAATATGAGCTCAGATTATTCAAAAAAGATTGTTTTATGTATAAAGAAATTCGAAGATGATTTATATATGAAACCATTTTTATTAAGAATTGATTGTTTATCTGCAAAATACATTTTAGAAAAAGATGTTAAAAATTTTAATGAAATTCGGCATTCACCATCTCCTTCAAGAAAATCATCGCCGGACACTGAAGTATTTCAAGACTCTCAAGACCCATATGATATGATGTAGATATAATAATAATAATAATAATAATAATAATAATAATAATAATAATAAAGATAATAATAATAATAATAATATATTTTCAAGATATGATGTAGATATAATAATAATAATAATAATAATAATAATAATAATAATAATAATAATAATAATAATAATAATTTCAATAATAATAATAATAATAATAATAATAATATTAATAATAATAATAATAATAATAATAATAATAATAATAATAATAATAATAATAATAATAATAATAATAATAATAATAATAATAATAATAATAATAATAATAATAATAATAATAATAATAATAATAATAATAATAATAATAATAATAATAATAATAATAATAATAATAATAATAATAATAACTAGTATAATTCCGGGAGTAATAATAATAATAATAATAATAATAATAATAATAATAATAATAATAATAATAATAATAATAATAATAATATATTTTCAATGATATGATGTAGATATAATAATAATAATAATAATAATAATAATAATAATAATAATAATAATAATAATAATAATAATAATAATAATATATTTTCAAGATATGATGTAGATATAATAATAATAATAATAATATATTTTCAAGATATGATTAGATATAATAATAATAATAAAATAATAATAATAATAATAATAATATATTTTCAAGATATGATGTAAATATAATAATAATAATAATAATAATAATAATAATAATAATAATAATAATAATAATAATAATAATAATAATAATAATAATAATATATTTTCAAGATATGATGTAGATATAATAATAATAATAAAATTAATAATAATAATAATAATATATTTTCAAGATATGATGTAGATATAATAATAATAATAATAATAATAATAATAATATATTTTCAAGATATGATGTAGATATAATAATAATAATAAAATAATAATAATAATAATAATAATAATAATAATAATAATAATAATAATAATAATAATAATAATAATAATAATAATAATAATAATAATAATAATAAAACGATTTTCAAATTGAATTTATAAAAGGAGAGAATAACTCTCTTCCAGATTTTTTATCAAGAGAATTTTTACAGGGAATATGAGCTCAAATTCTTCAAAAAAGATTGTTTTAGCAAAAAAAAATTCTCAAGTTCTCAATTATCAAATTCTCAATTCTCAAGATCTCCTTCAAATACACCTCATTTTCCACCACTTCCGACAATACAAAATAGATTTGCTCCATTAACTCCAGGCCCAAGACCTAAACCTTCATTTTCATCCATTATACAAACCTTAGAATCAAAACCTATTGTTCAAAGATCAACCCCATCTGCTTCATCATCCAATTCTCCAGCTACTATTCCTTATCTTACAAACCCCAATACTAAGATTATAAAAATATTAGAATCAATAGAAGTTGAAAAGGTGCAAAAAAGTTTTTTCACCTTAATAGATTTTCTATACCCAAAAGGTTGTCATTTCTATAATGGAGAATATAAAACCAGAGAATATTATCAAGCTATTCTCATTGATTCAGAATCTGCAATAATTCGACACAATTTTAATAAAGAAGATCCCTCTAAAATAGCTTATAGTCAAGTTAAGATTTTAAGAGTCCTTACTTTAGAAGACTGGAATTCAAAACCTTATATTTCAAAAACCCTTTCAAATTTTCCTTCTTATCCTCAGTATAATTATTATGATTATCAAGAAGCTTGGGAAAAAACCTTTTTATTAAGAAATTATGATCATTCTTGGTTTTTCCAATTTGATGACGATTTCTCAAATATTTATCCTACATGGTTTATCAAATGGTTTAAATATATGGGAATTCGACCTGAAGCTTTTCCCAAAGATATATCCGAAGCATTCTCAAAGTTTACAAATTATTTTCAACAAGATGGAACCCCTATTTTCGAATACACCTTACAATTTATGAGTACATTTAGAATCCCATGGATCTCTTCATGGACTTATATTTTTGAAGAAGAGAAAAATACAGAACTTTCTCCACCTTTACTTTATAGACAATATAAATTCAAATGGTGGAATAAGTTTTCCATAGAAAAAGCAAATGTTCAAGTTGTCAACAGATATTAAGATCAAGAGTATATTCAAAGGATTCAAGCTTGCAGTTCTCAAGAAGAAATGTTAAAAATTTTAATGAAATTCGGCATTCACCATCTCCTTCAAGAAAATCATCGCCGGACACTGAAGTATTTCAAGACTCTCAAGACCCATATGATATGATGTAGATATAATAATAATAAAACGATAATAATAATAATAATATATTTTCAAGATATGATGTAGTAATAATAATAAAACGATAATAATAATAATAATATATTTTCAAGATCAATCATTCAAAATAAAGACAAAAGACTATTTGGCAAAATCAATAATATTACTTTTGCAAAAGGAACGGCTATAATCAAAAGAAGCAACAATCATTTATCCATTTTGTCAAAAGTAGATTCTAATAATTCAAAAGAAGACAAAGTCATTTTTGTCAAAAGTAGATTCCAATAATTCAAAAGAAGACAAAGTCCTGTTGAAGACAATTTTCAATTATTCAAAAAGAAGACATTATTTTTATGACGTGGAAAGCAATCAATTATCAAAAGAAGACATTATTTTCAATGACGTGGAAAGCAATCAATTATCAAAGAAGACTCCGGAAGACTCAAAGAAGAAGACTCCTCTCCTATATAAGAGAATGAAGACTCTTCATCAAGGGCATCAGAAAAAATATCGAAAAATTTTACATTCTCATTCATGTATGAAAAAATCTCCAAAAGAAAAACTTCTATTATCAACTGCTCTATGTTCAAAGAATTTAGATTTTCAAATTATTGTAGCTCCTCCCGATTGTAAGACAATCATTTGTAATCAAGATTTTCAATCAATAAATTCAGGTATTATTTAAATTTATGTTGTCTTTAATAATGTGTATTGCCATCATTCATTTTTAATTCAATCTTTCATGTCTATATCTCGATCCTGTCACTAATGGTTATATATATATATAATATAATTTATATATTAAAAATCAACCTATACGTAATTCAACCATCTATATTTATATCTATATTAAAAATCAATCTATACTAAATCAATCTATACCTTTCTTACTTGATCTATATCTAATCTATTACTAGTATTTGATATATATCTATAAGCAAGCTTCTTTTTCTCATCCATTCCAACCTTTCTCTTTGTCGTCTTTTTTTCTTTCTAACTAAATCACACTAAAAAGACAAAAATGTAAATAACTCAAATATATATGTAAAAAAAAAGATCTGCAACTGCTATAGATCTCGATTTCAGATCTCGTGAAATCTCTGCCCCAACAAAATCAATATGCTTAGTTAAAAAAGAAGCTTTTTTTAATATATGAGTATATCAGATCTTGTTTATATATTATTTAATATATATCAGATCTTGTTTGTTATTATATATATATAACTAGAAGAAGAAGAAGAAGAGGAGAGAGTTCTTGGTGTCATGGATGGTGCATGTTGGTAGGTTGGTGGATGAAATGTTGATTAATGGAGCGGTAGATTAAGTGGTGATTAATGGTGAACGAAATGGTTGCTGGTGGTCGGAATGGGGTGATGGCCGGAATGGGAAAGAGAGAGGTAGAAGAGATCTGAGTTCAAGTTGCTTTATATATATCCACTCTTTTATCTTTGTAATAGATCAGTCTATGTGTGTGTGTTTTCTTATGATGATGATGATGATGGCATCTGGGTTTTTATGAACATGGGGTAGTTTGTTGGGGAATGGGGATAAAGGGAAAGGTAAATAGAGAAAAGAGTTAATTACACTTTTGGTCCATGTGACGCGAAATGACCATTCTAGCCTCGGTGTGCAGGTCATGTGACCACCAATTTAACGGACGTTTGGGCCGTGGACCAAATTTGTTAACAGAATTCCATACTCAGGGATGAAACGTGTAATTTCGTGGTCTCAAGGACGGTCTGTGAAAATTGGTACAAACCACAGGGACGAAAAATGTAATTAACTCTTATAACTATGAATTATCTATGTGGTCAAATCAATACTGTGTATTTAATAAGGCCATAAACATTACACAAATTGTCCCGTTCTTCCATTCTTCCAAGATTAAATCCACACACTATCATATATATTAGAAAAAGTGAATATGTGACTATCATGTACCTAAGTTTAGGTGTAGATCCCTCACATATCAATTTTTTAATATTTGTTATAAAATAAATAAATCACATGGCCCCCATGATTTTAGTGTTATAAAAAAATGGCATGTGAGGGGTTCTATATCCAAGCTTAGCTACATGATAGCCACATATTCTCTTCCCTCATATATATTATAGGTGCTAGACACCACTTTTTAAGAGAACGTCTATACATAATTATCAATTTGACATAAACACGCATTATAAGCAATCATGTTCTTATACGGGAAGTATAATCTTCTAATTTTATGTTAAATGAGACAAGTCGGTTTGATTTCTTGAATGGGTATGATTAAGTTGTGATTTAGTCATTTAGAATTGATTTTGGTTGGCTTGATTTCTTACCTGTTGACTTAATTCTACCAGTGTTATCTGCTATTGGGCCAAACATGTTCATGGTGAGAACATAGGCTGCAGTGCTAAGCTTACCCATTGTCGCTACTGTGCTATTGTGCCAAGCAAGGGATGTATGTAAATACTTGAGTCCCGTCCAATGGACGTATAGTCTTAAAATATATACATCATAAAAAAATAACAAAACATGAACAAAACAAATTTTAAAAAAATAAACCCTCTTATAGTAGAAGAAAAAGTCATAATCAAACTACAATTGACAACAAACTAAATTAAAATAGATAAAAAATCAAAACAATTCAATATAAAATAATAAACAAACACGAACAAAAAATCAAAAATAAAATTAAAGTGATATAAAAAAACCGTATGTTTTTTTTTGTTGAGAAAATTTACTTAACTTGATTTGTTTATTAAAGATAAAAGAAGAGAATAATATGAATGAGAATGATTAATAAAAATTTAGGTTGTATATATAATAATTTATTGGGAGAGTTTTAAGGATATTATATATCTTTAAAATTTTAAAAAAATTTGTTTTGATAGAAAAAGATTTATGATAGAGTTTTATATATAGTATCTATTTAATAAGAAAATAAAAAATTAAAAAATCTAGAAAAAAGATAGAGCTCTAAAAAAAAGATTGTAAGTGTCATTTCTATTAGATAATGACGAAACTTGACTTTTAGGGTAAGCCACAAGGATCGTTAACTTTTTATTGAGATTTTCTAAAAAAAAGTATAATTTTGTTTGGATAGTTTATACAAATTGTAAAAAAATTTTAAATAGAAAGAACAGGTGCTTTCTCGCGGCACCTCGCACGCTATCTATTATCGTTGTTGTATCGTATAAAAATCCATGTAGTTACATTCGATACATGCTAAACATTTTTTAAAAAGATTAAAATTTACGTTGATATTAATCAAATACAAAATTTTATGAATAATTAATTAAAATTTGATGACAACCCCCGGATATGTTGATCAATTTTGATTTTGATGATCAGTTGAAAACTTAAAATCCCACACTCGTGAATTAGTCAAAATTCCAGGCCCAATATGTCAAAGGCCCATCGGTTGATCATCATATCCATCACCATTAGTCCAAATTTTGGGGCTAGTAATTCTCAGGCCCATCGGTTTCTAGAACTAGAGCAAATTACTTTCGAATTTCGATATATAGACCTTGGAACGCACGTTAATACCATAATAACTCGTAATACCTTTCTCATATAATAAAATATCCGTAAGCTTCAAATTCGTAAACTCCATATTCAGCTCGATCGATCGATGGCAAACAAATTAGACATCTATTTTCTTGATGAAATTGTCAACAACATACTTATTCGATTGCCTAGAAAATCTATATCGCGTTTCAGATGCGTATCAAAACAATGGAACCGTCTGATTTTAAACCCTAACTTCAAAGGCTTAAGATCATGCGAAAAAATCTTTCTCCCGCCGGGCCGACTTTTTAAAGTTATAGGCAAATCTACTTGTGTGACCGCTCGTATGGTAACGGCTGATCCTTGTCCTTTTCAAGGTAAAAACCTCGCGGTTGGTGGAACGTTCAACGGGATTGTTCTTTTAGCTGTTAGAAACCCTAAAAGTGTTTGTAAGATTGATATCATGTTATACAATCCATTAACTAGAGTGTACAATGTTAAAAATTATATGTCTAATATAAACTTTAGGGTTGGTTATATTTGAACATTCTTCTAACTTCAGGGTTGAGTATTGTGCAGGTATGCTATTGTTGATACTGGAAGGACTGTTTTTGCACAAAGGGAAAAGAGGAGGGAGGAGTAGTGCAAGCTTCTTGGAGTATAAATACAACTTATAACCCAATTAGGGTTTCAGATCGTTCATTATCACTTTTATATATTTTCGTTTATATTTTTTCCTCTCAAATATATTCGAGGGATTCTCTTTGTAATTTGATTGATTTATCTTGATCAATCGTTTGTTTGATCATCTTGATCATACTTCTTTGTAATAATCGAACTCTATAAGTCGGATTATACAGCCGACTGATTAATTACTTAATAATAATAAAACAATCATTAATAATAATTGTTGTTTTGGTTGATCTTTGAGTTCGTTCATGGTATCAGAGCCAGGTTTACTCTGATCGGTGATTTCTGTTTAAGGTTTTTTGATTTAGGGCGTATTTCGATTTCGAAACCCTAGATCTAAGAAACCCTAATTTTTGGGGTTTTCTGGTTTACGATCTTGTTGATTCCGCTGCTTATCGATTCTGATCCTTCTTCTTCTTGACTAAGTGAATCAAGAAGAAAATTAGGGTTCCTTATTTTTTTTCCAGCCGAAAGCACTGTATTGTTGATCTTCTACTTCTTCTACTTCTAAATTTTTTTTTATTCTATTCTCACAAAATCAATTGTGTTAATACTTGACCGGTCTCCTTTGAGAGGCTTGGAATCCTGTCACTGACACTTTTGAGGGATTAGAATTATTTTCTCAAAAATATATATATATATATATTTTTTAAATATTATATATTTTTAATATTACTGTTCTTATTTGATTTTTTGATTGCTTATTAAGTGTTTTGGTGATTTACTTGATTATCTGATTTGTTGTGTATATTTGGTGTTAAGTGTTTACTTGTTATCTGATTATTGATGGCTCCTGATGCTGGCAGTGGTTCTAAACCTACTACTGTTAGTAATCTAGATTTTGGTGATCCTTTATATCTGCATCCGACTGATACTAGTGGTGCTCCTATTCTATCTTTCAAATTAACTGGAACTGAAAATTATAATGTGTGGTCATGTGCTATGTTGCTTGCTTTGGAAACTAAAAATAAAGTAGGTTTTATAGATGGTACATGTGAAAAAAATGAAGATGATTATGTTCTTGCTAAACAATGGGATAGGTGCAACTCTGTGGTTCTTTCTTGGAATTTAGGATCTGTTAGTCAAGAATTGTATATGGGAGAGATATTTTTTAAAGTTGCTAGTGAAGTTTAGAATGACTTAAAAGAAACTTATGACAAGGTTGATGGTTCTGTTATGTTCAATTTACATCATAAAATTAACACATTGTGTCAAAATGGTTCTTCTTTGTCAGAGTATTATCACAAGTTAAATACATTCTGGAAACAGTTTGATGCTATGGTTAAATTGCCTGTGTGTACTTGTAAAGCTGCTAAAGAATTTAAAACACATCATGATTTAATAAGGTTAATGCAGTTTCTTATGGGTCTTGATGAGATGTATATGTCTGTTAGAAGTACTATTCTTACAAGGGATCCTTTGCCTGATGTGAAATCTGCTTATGCTTTGATATCTAGAGAAGAATCACATAGAAATACAAGTTCTTTGAATCATGCTAAACCTTCTAATTCTGCTTTTGTGTCAAAGTTTCATGATCCTAAAAAGAAGTTTGTTAGAAATGATAATCTTGTTTGTGCTAATCCTGCATGTGGTTTAAAAGGTCATACTATTGACAAATGCTATAAACTTGTTGGTTATCCAGATGTTTATAAGAAGAAATCTAATTTTCAAAATCAAAACAGAAATTATACAAGTCATAATGTTGTGAATGATAAAACCAGTAATTGGTGTGATAAAAATAACTTGTCTGGTTCTGAAAATGGTTCTAATTCTTCTTCTGTGACTAATTCTGGTTTACCTTTCACTAATGAACAACTTGCAAAGCTTATGAGTTTGTTAAATGAGAATCAGGATTCTAAAGGAAAGACACAAGCTAATATGGCAGGTGCTATTTTTAATGCCTTTATGTCTTCAACTTATTTTAATTCAAATGTTCAGTTTGATACTTTGATTAGTTTAATTAATTGGATCATTGATTCTGGTGCAAACCAACACATGTGTGCTTCTGATAAAGACATGATCAATGTGATTGATGTATCTGCTTTAAATCTTATTGTGAATCATCCTAATGGTACATCTGCTCAAATTACTAAAATTGGAGATTTAAGAATCACAGATCATATTACATTGTTTGATGTTCTTGTTGTACCTGAATATAATGTAAATCTTCTATCTGTTCACAAAGCAAATAGAGACAGTAAACTGTTCTTTGGTTTCTCTGAATATGCATGCTATATACATGATTTGAGAACAATGAGAAGTTTGGGGACTGGTAGAGTTCATGGTGGTCTATATTTGTTAAATCTTGGTAAGGTTTGTGCTAATAATGTTAATATTAATTCTGTATCAAATTGCAATGTGTCTGCTGATTTGTGGCATTCAAGATTAGGTCATCCATCTTATAATGTTCTGCATGTGTTAAAATCTAAACTTAAACTTGGTATGATTGATGATTCTCTGCCATGTGATACTTGTCATAAAGCTAAGCAATCTAGACAACCTTTTCCTCTAAGTGATCACAAGTCTTTAAGTGTAGGTGATTTAATACATCTTGATGTGTGGGGTCCTTATAGGAAACCTAGTAAAGAAGGATACAAGTATTTTTTAACTATTGTTGATGATTTTTCAAGAGCAGTTTGGGTTTACATGTTGAAAAATAAAACTGAAGTATTTGAAAACATAAATTCTTTTATAACGATGATTAACACACAATTTGGAAAGAATGTTAAAATAATTAGGTCTGACAATGGGGCTGAGTTTGTTAACTGGAACATGGATAAAATGCTTAAACAATTTGGTATTATACATCAAACTACTTGTGCTTATACACCCCAACAAAATGGGGTGGCTGAAAGAAAGCATAGGCATTTGTTAAATGTGGCTAGGGCTCTTCTCTTTCAGGGAGGGATTCCTCTATACATGTGGCCTGAATGTGTTTACACTGCTGTTTATTTAATTAATAGGACTCCTTCTTCTGTGTTAAAAGGAAAATCTCCTTATGAACTTGTGTTTGGTTTTGAACCTGCCTTATCTCATCTTAGAAATTTTGGTTGTCTTTGTTATGCAACTGTTTTGAATAATGATAATAAGTTTTCTAAGAGAGCTGAAAAATGTGTTTTACTTGGTTATTCAAATTCAAAGAAGGGATATAAACTGTACAGTTTAGATGATAAAACTATTTTGTTTGCCAGAGATGTGAAGTTTTATGAACAAATATTTCATTTTAAAATGAGTACAAGTGATTGTTCTAATGAAGAGTTATGCAATTTTTTGACAGGATTGAGGTGATTGTTGAGTCCACTGGACCCAATGATGACAACTTAAACAAAACTGATTGTGATGGCAGAGCCACCATTGACATTGGTAGTACACATGAATCTGCCAATGACAATGGAGGCACAGCAACACATGATGACAACACCAATGAGGTGTTGCAAGGTGGGAATAATGATAATTCTGAGGGTGTTCATGTAGTTGATCATGAGATCACTAATGATACTATTCCAGTGGATACTCTCAATCTTAGGAGGTCTAATAGAACCACTAATGTTCCTAGAAATTTAAATGATTATGTGCTTGATGGTAAAGTTAAATATGGTATTGGCAGAGTTGTGAATTATTCTAACTTGAGTTCAAATGTGGTTAATTTCTTGTCTAGCATTAATAAAAATGTTGAACCATCTACTTATAATCAAGCTGCCAAAGATCCAAATTGGGTTGAGTCAATGAATCTTGAAATGGAAGCTTTGTATAGGAACAATACTTGGTTTTTAACTGATCTTCCTGAAGGAAGAGAACCCATAGGTTGTAAGTGGGTATATAAAATTAAGTATAAGTCTTCTGGAGAAATTGAAAGGTATAAAGCTAGATTAGTAGCTAAGGGGTATAACCAAAAGGAAGGTATAGATTATGAAGAGACTTTTTCACCTGTTGTTAAAATGGTTACTGTTAGGTGTCTTATTAATATTGCTGTGCAGAATAATTGGAGTTTATATCAATTAGATATTAATAATGCATTCTTGTATGGTGACTTATATGAAGAAGTTTATATGTCTTTACCTCCTGGATATTTTTCTAAAGATGATAAAAGGGTTTGTAAGCTTGTGAAGTGTTAGAAATATAAATATGGTGTTTAATTGTAAATTCTAGTATTGGAAGGGGTATTAATGTTAAGTTAGTGATTAGTATAAATACCCCTCTCATAAGTCATTTATGATGAACTCTTGTATTATGTAACCTTTTACCCCATAATGCTAACCAATCTTTCCCTGATATCTCTGCTTTCTCTCTCTACTTTATCTCTCTAGAAACCGCCATTGACACACATTAAAACACACACAAAAGCTCAAATTCTACTATTTACATTTGGTATCAGAGCACAATCAGAGTTGCTGAACGATCCACAAGCTTAATTAAGGCTTATTTTGTGCTTATTTTGTGGAATTTGAGTTTGTTTCTGAAAAGTCCATTTGCCGAGATTACTGTTTGAGTAATTTCTGCAAAACAAGTGTGTTTATTGTTGAAATTTGTTCACCGATCGATTAGTTGTTAGTATATCATCATTCTGTATCGATTTCATATTTCAATTTCATCATTTGATTACATTTTGTGAAAGCTCGGCAAATGAAGGTTTCAGTGGGATTTGATTCTGATTGAAATTAGTTGTTATTTTGTTCGAGGATTTGTTCGCGATCATTTTCTGAGAATTTTGATATAAATTTAAAGTTGTAACTCTCAAAAATGAAGAAGATATCAATGATTTTCAGAAACCTCGGCGTTTAAGTGTTTGGCTGAACGAAGAAGAAGACTAGTAACCGACTATTTTGTCGTGTAGTGATTACTCGTGTTTGCAGAGATTTTTGGCTAGGGTTAATCGTACTTGTACTATTTGCAGAGATTTTATCTCGGCAAATACGTGTTTTACCAAATTCTTGCTAAGGACTGGAGCTAATTGTACTATTTGCAGAGTTTTTTGCTCGGCAAATAGCTGTTTCAAGAAAAGTTGGTTAAGTGTGGTGCTCATTGTTCTATTTGCAGAGATTTTATCTCGACAAATAGGTGTTTCAAGAAAAGTTGGTCAAGTATTGGTGCTCATTGTTCTATTTGCAGAGATTTTATCTCGGCAAATAGGTGTTTCAAGAAAAGTTGGTTAAGTGTGGTGCTCATTGTTCTATTTGCAGAGATTTTATCTCGGCAAATAGGTGTTTCAAGAAAAGTTGGTTAAGTGTGGTGCTCATTGTTCTATTTGCAGAGATTTTATCTCGACAAATAGTTATTTCAACAAAAATCCACCAAGTGTAATTGTGATCCAGTTCTAGTTGTTCTATTTGCTGAAGAAAAAGCTCGGCAAACTGTTGAAGTTGATTGATCAGTGTGCTCGAGTTGTGAATTGGCTACTTGTTCTATTTGCCGAAGAAAAACCTCGGCACCTAGTTCATTTAGACTTGTCAAAATTTTCAATTTCAAGAAAATTAATTCAATATCATTTTCGATCAATATTCTTCAAGTGGGCAGAAAATAAAATTTTTCAAAATTTTTTGGTCCATTTGCCGAGATTTTTGCTCGGCATTCTTCACAAGTAGAAAAATCAAAATTTTTTTTAAGTCTTTTTATTATTCATTGGGCTGAATTTTCTTTTAAACTAAAATTTAATTGGACTTCTTTAGTCATTTGGGCTGATTTTTTGTTTAAATTTGTTGGGCCTACATTTAGTTGTTGGACTAATTTCATTTGAACTAAAAGTTTGTTTTGGATTTAAGTGTCATTTGGGCTAATTTTTTTTTTATTCTTGTCTTGAATTGTTCTTTCATTGGGCTAATCATCAAGTTTTTCAGTCAAAATGTCAACCATACCAATCAAATTTGAACCAAGCTTTGGTTTATATAATTTTCATAATAGTCAAAAGTGTTCATGTTTTCAAGGAAATAACCATGCTTGTGTTGTTCGAGTGTATCAAGAGTTTGAGGATGTGTCCAAGAGATTCAAAGCTCTTTGTGAGGAACGTGTGTGTTTTGTGTCTGACATTAAAGACTTGAAATCGATTATTTCTTCGTACCAGACTTCAGAAAATTTTGAGTCAATAAAGTTCAATGTGCCAGATAAACTGACGACTATGTTCATTCAAGAACCCACAGGGGATGAAATTTGGGATCATAAAAATGGTCGTTGTACATGTAATTTACATCCCAAGATTTTCAACAACAAACATGTTCTATGTGCTGTCATTCGTTTTCAAGAAAAACGATACATGTATGAGACGAGTCAAAAACTCATGGAACAAAACAAAAATCTTCAACTTGAAATTGACCAACTCATGTCAGAGAACAAAGAACTCAAATCTGCAAATGATCTTATTTTGTCCAACATGAAAAGTCTTCAAAAAGAAAATGATCATTTGCAATCCAAGTTTTTCAAATTCACAAATGAGTTGGACAATTCTTCCAAAAAGCTAAATAAAATTGTTTTGGACAATCAATCAAAAGAACTTGTTTTGCAACAAAAGATTTCTGAGCTTAACCATGAAGTTGCGAAACAAGTCCACCATTTTTGAGAGCAAAGTTGAAGAAGGAAGAACAAAGTTTTGTGCTCAAATCAAGTGTCTTGAAGACAAGTGTTTGCAACTTCAGTCAAACGAAACATCTTTGACAAAGAAAATTTCCGACCTTGAGATTGAATTGCAAACACAAACCAAATCTTTTCAGCGTCAAAATCATTGTTCTGTGTCTCTTGACCTACCTAAAGAAGTTGTTGAAGGTTGCACTGAACCTGATTGTCCTGTATGTGAAGTTGTGGATTCTTCTGTAACAAGTGAATGTAATGTTGTTAAGACCGTTGAGACCTCAACTCAGACTGATCTTGAGTGTGTTTGTGACAAGACTGAGATGTCCAAAAGTTTTTCAAAATCTATTTTATCAAAACCTAAAGTTGATGTTGGGTTTACACGGGTAAATCTTCAAAACCTTTTGAAAGAAATGTGTCTCAGTTTACTAATTACTCCTTGCAAAAGGGTAAGAAGTACTCTAAGAAACCTATTTTTGATGGAACAACTACTTTTGTGTCTTTTCTATCATTTGAGGATAATTCTGGACATATTTCACAAGCAAAATCTCAGTTGACTAAATCAAAATGGAAACCAATTTCAAAAGATAAGTCAACTGAGTCAAAATCATTCAAATATTCATTTTCAGAGCTTTTTGATCTTGCACCAAAACCTGTGAAAACTGTTGTGCAAAAAGTGAATGATTTTGTTCCGAAAAATCATTTTTCAAATCAATCTCAAAAGATTGCTTCTCTTTCTAAGAAAAAGAATGATTTTTCACCATTGCTTCCACGAAAACTCTTTTCAACTAAACCACCGGGTTTTAGTTCACCGTGGAATGCAACATCTATTCATCAAATCGATGAGACTTACATTTGGACTTTCAAGAATTCAAAAACCATTGGACCCAATCACAAATGGGTTCCAAAAGTGATTTCCAAGTGATTTGATGAATAGTGGCTTATGCACACATCAGTGTATAACCCGTGCTAAAACCGTTTTTGTAATTTCTTCATTTTTAGAAAAATCCAAAAAGATTTTCATTTTCTTATTTTGAAAAATCCAAAAAGATTTTCTCTTTTCATCTTTTTGTTTATTTACTTTGTCTTTGAGTTTCTCACAATGTTTTGGATGAGATGCAAGGCATCGAACGCCTTTGTGTACTGCCTTTGTTGTCTCATTTTTAATATTTGTGAGCAACTTTCAAACTTTTTACTCACCCTTTATATGTTAAAACTTTGTTTATTTCATGCATATATTTAGGGGGAGTTTGTTTACAAAACCAAAACTTCCAAGTGTGTAAACTCATTTTCCATTTTAAAACACTTTGGAAGATTTTAAAACCATTTTCGATCATATTCAAAGAAGTTCGGTGTTAGATTTGCACATGAGAGTTTAGGCCACTCATAAATACTCCATGATCTTGTCATCGCCGATGAGATCTAACCCCGGAGTTAAATTCTCAAATTTAGATTGTGAGGGTCTTTGAGTGTGACATTGTTTGTGCAAATAGGACATGAGGGAGTAGTCGAAAAGTGAGAGGTTACGGTGATATGATGTGAGAAAGGGCTAAAAGAAATGATCGCCCTCCCCAAAATTCTTAAAAAGCCGGGTCAACACGTTTCTATCGGATTTCATATGTTGATTTCTCGATATTGAAGAAGACTTCATGGACCCAGTGAAGCAATGCACATCTTTACCTAACCACTCAAGTATTTCTTAACAAATGCTTGTTTTATTCTCACGGAGATTTTCACATTTCTATCGACTCTTCATTTGGAAGACGTTGATATTGAAAAAGGGAGACACTCTGCTCCGGTCCCCGACTTCATTTGATCACTTATCGAGTCTAGAGCGTACTTGAAATATTCTTTCATTTGACTAGGACACAATGCGTCTTTATATGTCTTTGTGACATTGCATATCTTTGTGATATTGCCGGAACATTCGTAGTGATATCATATTATTGATATTCCACGATGATCGAATGGAAATCCTACCAATGCTAACATCATTTCCAACGTTGAACGTAGGTCTCACATTTTCATTTTATGAATTTGCTGAGTAAACGAGAAGTCTATGTGACCTCGGATTTATTTCCCAAAAGTCTTTGAGGATAGTAAGACATGGTTATCGAACGCCTTTGTGACACTGACCATGAATTACATTCTTTAAAGCAATCTATCGGTTGAAAAGCCATAGACCGAACCATTTAGAGATAAGCTTTGTGCATTTCTCGATGATAATGGGAAGTCCTAAAAATAGTAATCGTATTTTTAGGCCACACCATTAATCCTTTTGATTTTGGTTGTGTCAACGGATTATTTTTATCCGGATTTCATTTCTCTTCACACGAACACAGAGAACACAAACATCATATAAAAATCTTTTTCCAACAACGCAACCTCACATTCTAGTTCACCAATAGGTTCATTGGGAATTGGGAATTGGGTTGGGTTAATTTGCTTGCTTGTTGTTTGTTGGCATCTACCGTTTATGCTATCAATCATTATTATATGATGAAACCGTTTCACATATTCATCATAAGGGGGAGAAATGATTATATGATTGATAGATAGAGTTCAAGGATATAGGTAGAATTTGATTGGTAGAATTTGTTCGAGGATGATTGTTGTGTTTGGATGTTCAAAGGATTGTTAGTTTAGGTGAAGAGAGTGAATAATTATCGTGATATGTTGAAAGTTGTAAGATTGTTTTGAGAAAGTTAAAGGATTGATTCGAGATCGAGTATATTCAAGATGATGTACATGGTCGATATTTGAAAGAAAGATTTATTGAATAATTGACCATTTGTTTGATGATTAGAAAAGTTTGAGATTGAATGAAGATTGTTCTTTTGATAGATACTTGGATTGTTAAGATCCAAAGATTGTTCATTTGAGGGGGAGCAAGAGTAAACTCATGAGTCGTTAAATATGCTCCGAAATGATTGTTTGTTCGAGGGGGAGCAAGAGATTAAAGATTTCAAAGTCAAAACAAGCTTCCGCAAAGCCAAAAGAATTCAAGGAATTCAAAGTAAATCAAGCTTCCGCAATACCAAAAGAATTCAAGGAATTCAAAGTCAAAACCAAGCTTCCGCAAAGCCAAAAGAATTCAAAGTCAAAACCAAGCTTCCGCAAAGCCAAAAGAATTCAAAGTTATATCAAGCTTCCGCAATACCAAAAGAATTCAAAGTTAAAACCAAGCTTCCGCAAAGCCAAAAGAATTCAAAGTTAAAACCAAGCTTCCGCAAAGCCAAGAGATTTCAAAGTCAAAACCAAAGCTTCCGCAAAGCCAAAAGAATTCAAAGTCAAAACCAAGCTTCCGCAAAGCCAAAAGAATTCAAAGTTATATCAAGCTTCCGCAAAGCCAAAAGAATTCAAAGTCAAAACCAAGCTTCCGCAAAGCCAAAAGAATTCAAAGTTATATCAAGCTTCCGCAAAGCCAAAAGAATTCAAAGTCAAAACCAAGCTTCCGCAAAGCCAAAAGAATTCAAAGTTATATCAAGCTTCCGCAATACCAAAAGAATTCAAAGTCAAAACCAAGCTTCCGCAAAGCCAAAAGAATTCAAAGTCAAAACCAAGCTTCCGCAAAGCCAAAAGAATTCAAAGTCAAATCAAGCTTCCGCAATACCAAAAGAATTCAAGGAATTCAAAGTCAAAACCAAGCTTCCGCAAAGCCAAAAGAATTCAAAGTCAAATCAAGCTTCCGCAATACCAAAAGAATTCAAGGAATTCAAAGTCAAAACCAAGCTTCCGCAAAGCCAAAAGAATTCAAAGTCAAAACCAAGCTTCCGCAAAGCCAAAAGAATTCAAAGTTAAAACCAAGCTTCCGCAAAGCCAAAAGAATTCAAAGTTAAATCAAGCTTCCGCAATACCAAAAGAATTCAAGGAATTCAAAGTCAAAACCAAGCTTCCGCAAAGCCAAAAGAATTCAAAGTCAAAACCAAGCTTCCGCAAAGCCAAAAGAATTCAAAGTTATATCAAGCTTCCGCAATACCAAAAGAATTCAAGGTCAAAACCAAGCTTCCGCAAAGCCAAGAGATTTCAAAGTCAAAACCAAAGCTTCCGCAAAGCCAAAAGAATTCAAAGTCAAAACCAAGCTTCCGCAAAGCCAAAAGAATTCAAAGTTATATCAAGCTTCCGCAAAGCCAAAAGAATTCAAAGTCAAAACCAAGCTTCCGCAAAGCCAAAAGAATTCAAAGTTATATCAAGCTTCCGCAATACCAAAAGAATTCAAAGTCAAAACCAAGCTTCCGCAAAGCCAAAAAAATTCAGAGTTAAACCAAGCTTCCGCAATACCAAAAGAATTCAAGGAATTCAAAGTCAAAACCAAGCTTCCGCAAAGCCAAAAGAATTCAAAGTCAAATCCAAGCTTCCGCAAAGCCAAAAGAATTCAAAGTCAAAACCAAGCTTCCGCAAAGCCAAAAGAATTCAAAGTTAAATCAAGCTTCCGCAATACCAAAAGAATTCAAGGAATTCAAAGTCAAAACCAAGCTTCCGCATGCTACTCAAAGTTCAAGTTACTTCTCAAAGCAACATCAAGTTGAAATCAACATTCAAAAGTTCAAGTTGTGAAAGCTCAAAAGCTACAAAGATTTCAAAGATGCTTCCACGTTGCAAGAGAAGATCAAGATTTAATAAGTCATCGTCAAATATATTTGTTTGTTGAGAAGATTCAAAATCAAGGTTGATACAAGACATTGAAGACAATGAGAAAGCTTCAAAGTCCAATCAACATTGAAGATTTTCAACAAATGGGCTCATCATGTTTATTTAAAGACCGAAGACGATGCAACATTTACAATTCAACACCAAGGGGGAGATTGTTAGAAATATAAATATGGTGTTTAATTGTAAATTCTAGTATTGGAAGGGGTATTAGTGTTAAGTTAGTGATTAGTATAAATACCCCTCTCATAAGTCATTTATGATGAACTCTTGTATTATGTAACCTTTTACCCCATAATGCTAACCAATCTTTCCCTGATATCTCTTCTTTTTCTCTCTACTTTATCTCTCTAGAAACCGCCATTGACACACACTAAAACACACACAAAAGCTCAAATTCTACTCTTTACATGAAGTCTCTTTATGGGCTAAAGCAGGCTCCTAGACAATGGAACCATAAGTTAACCAATGCTTTGGTTGAATATGGTTTCATTCAAAGTAAATGTGATTATTCTTTATTTACCAAAACTGGTTCAAAGTTGTTTATTGCTTTGCTGGTTTATGTTGATGATATTGTCATAACTGGAAATGACAATTCTGAAGTTGAGAAAGTCAAAACCTTCTTAAAAACCAAGTTTCTTATTAAAGACTTGGGAAAATTGAAATATTTTTTGGGAATTGAAGTAATTGATACTTCTCAAGGAGTGTGTTTAACTCAAAGAAAATACTGTATGGATCTTTTGTTTGAATATGGTATGCTTGGTTCCAAACCAATGAATACTCCTATGGATATGAATCTTATTATTTCTGACAGAAATGATGAATCTGATCCTTTCATTGATAATGTTACTTTGTATCAAAAGATTATTGGCAAACTTATTTATCTGACCATTACTAGGCCAGATATAAGTTATTCTGTTCAATGTTTGAGTCAATATATGCATGCTCCTAAAGCTTCACACTTAAAGCTTGCTTTCAGAATTTTGAGGTACTTGAAGAAGAATCCAGGTAAAGGAATTCACATTGTTAAAGGTCAGTCTTTTACTCTAACTGCCTTTGTGGATTCAGACTGGGGAAAGTGCATTACCTCCAGGAGGTCTGTTACAGGTTTTTGCATTTTTTTTGAATGATTCTCTTATCTCCTGGAAAAGTAAAAAGCAAAGTACAGTGTCCAGGTCCTCTTCTGAGGCAGAATATAGGGCAATGGCCACTGTTACTTGTGAGTTAGTATGGATTCTTAACTTGTTAAGTGACTTACAAGTAAAAAATTTATTGCCAGTTACCTTGTTTTGTGACAATAAATCTGCTGTTTTGATTGCTAATAATCCTGTTCTTCATGAAAGAACAAAGCATATTGAAATTGATATTCATATTGTGAGAGAAAAGGTAACTTCTGGATTACTTAATCTTGTTAAGATTGATACTAATGATCAAACTGCTGACATTTTTACAAAGAGCTTATGCATAAGGCAACATGATTTTTTGTTAAGTAAGATGAACATGATTGATCTTTTTTCTGCCTAAAGTTTATATTAAAGGAGGGTGTTAAAAATTATATGTCTAATATAAACTTTAGGGTTATATTTGAACATTCTTCTAACTTCAGGGTTGAGTATTGTGCAGGTATGCTATTGTTGATACTGGAAGGACTGTTTTTGCACAAAGGGAAAAGAGGAGGGAGGAGTAGTGCAAGCTTCTTGGAGTATAAATACAACTTATAACCCAATTAGGGTTTCAGATCGTTCATTATCACTTTTATATATTTTCGTTTATATTTTTTCCTCTCAAATATATTCGAGGGATTCTCTTTGTAATTTGATTGATTTATCTTGATCAATCGTTTGTTTGATCATCTTGATCATACTTCTTTGTAATAATCGAACTCTATAAGTCGGATTATACAGCCGACTGATTAATTACTTAATAATAATAAAACAATCATTAATAATAATTGTTGTTTTGGTTGATCTTTGAGTTCGTTGTCAATAAAGTCCCCGAACACCACCTAATTCGGTATCATCATCCAATAAGTACTCGGTCTCAGCCGTTGGATTTAGTCATGGTGCAACCCATGATGATTTAAAGATTGTGACACTCGGAGGAGTTTACAGCGACGTTGAACGCAATGCCCAATCTCTGCTATCGCTTTCACGTCCACATCATTCACTTTCATTACATGGTAATATGAATGATGATGATGATTTTCGTAGATCATCCTTTCGTTTTATGAAGGATGTACGTGCATTATATATGAATGTCTTTATCTTTAAAAACAAATCATGGAACAAACTAAGTGTAGCCGAACCATATATGACTTATTCTGAGTTTTCTACTTACGCTGGCACGTTTGTAAACGGATTTTTGTATTGGATTATTTCACGTAATACTGGGTATTCCCACTCCAAACCCTTTAATGGATCCACGGAGGAGACGGGTGCAAATGGAATTTCAATCAAAGGCGCTATGACCACTGAGCATATCCAAGAAAGACACAATTTGGGGACAATTTCTCTCTTAACTACGCGCGAATATGAACAAAAGACGTGCATCCAAACACTCAAAAATGCTGCTATTTTGAATACTGTTAAGAAAAAAATAATTTCCTCCGAGAAGTTGATACTAGCTCTAGATGTTAAGAAGATGATGTTTTCGGAAATAAAGTTTCAAGATGGTGACGACGAGATAGCGTTTGATGTTTTGGGAACAATAAAAGGTCGCCTTTGCTGGATAACGTGGAACAAGGGACGCTATGAGTTATCAGGAATGAACGACAACAAACAAGGTGGTTTTGGGGGAAAAAGTTGCTTGACATCGTTACTACTTTCTGTGCCTGATTTTCGAAATTCGTTCAATGCAATGTGTATTTTTGATGAAGGAAAAATCATGATGAAGAATAAATACACAAAGAAGTTCATAATCTGCGACTTGTTGAAAGATTCATATCAACGGGGTGTATATGATTATGAATTTGAGTCGACAGATGATGTTAACAGCCAAGTATGGAAAAAACAAGCCATAGAATATGAGCAGACCCTGGTTTCACCATTTGATCTACTTAATTAATTTCACAGGATCATCCCTTTGATCAAGCTAGTTATGGTAAGTAGTCAAATTATTATTAGCAATACAGATAGATTTGGTTTTATTTTTCTTTGAACATATATGAAATTGCAGACAAAAAAGGTTATGATATTGTAGCTCGCATGATTTGTATATGGCCGGGTTTTAGATTTTATCCGGGTTTGTGATTTAATCCTCGATCATAAGATGTTTTCTAGTTATGTTTTGACATAGTATGGTCTTTTCCGTTCAGTGTATTCTAGTTCGTATAACAATATATAATTTGCCTTGATTTAATGATCATACATAGTTAATATAATCAAGTTTATCTACTTTACAAACCATTATTATAACTAATCCATTACTAGATTTTAGACCCGTATCAATTTATCAATATTAGATGTTACTTTATTATGATTTAAAATTTAGTTTATAATTTTTAGTAATAAAAAGTTGATTTATATTATAGTGAATTTTTTTTTAAATATGTTCATCGAATTTGTTTACTGTGACATACATAACAATTTGAATATAAAAGAAAAAAATTAATCAAATGTTGAATTTTTTAAAATTAATCAAATGATAAAAATCTAAAACAAAATTCTCAAGTTGATAACTACAAATTGTAATATAAATTAAGTATTTAGTGAGGGTAAAAAGTATAAATTACTGATGAAAAGCAAAAAAGTGTAAATTAGTGAGATTTTTTTTTACAAATATTAATATAAATATAATAATAATATATTTGATAATGATTATTCTGATTTTTAATTTATATTTAAATTAATAATGACATCATCAATTTCCAAAATTGAAAGCTATGATTGGTTAATAAGCAATTAGGTCAGTTGTCTTTTAGTATATATATATAAAGATAAAGATAAAGATTATCATAACAAAATGCTAAACGCATTATAAACATGGTCCTCCCTTTTCCAACTTGTGATGATGCATTGTTTCTGTGATGAACTTGATGTTATCAATTGACCCGTTTTCTCGTTAGCATGAAACATGAGTTTTTAAGAACCTCGGTAACTAGTAAAAACACAAAATCTTATAGGAAACATCTCATAGCATGATCTAAGTTGCTTCACTTCAGCCTTGCTGATGGTTTGACCCCAATCGAGCCTATCCATGAGTTGCTATCTACTTATAATTTTGTTTTTTTTGACGGGTTTTGCTAGAAGCTAGGACAAAAGATACATATCTATACTATCTATTAAAGAAAATAGATAGAAAATAGACCCGTGAAAGTTACACAGGGGATTTGACTAAACTACCCTTCTCTCTTTGAATTTACACGTCCAAAATGTTATTCCACGCCTCATATGCCCCCCTCTCTCATTCTACCCTAATCCGATCGACCATCATATTAACCCTACCCGCCGGCCCACCACTGTTATGATCAATCACCAACACCACCGTCAAAACTGTATGACAAACGATTTGAGTCGACGTTAAATCTTTGTTGTTTCTTTTATCAATTTATTTTTCAATATATTTGTCCAATTGTTCTTCACATATCAATTTTTTCAATTTATTTTCAGATTTGGGGAAAACTGTAAGTAATAAATATTGAATCTAGGAGACGGAAAATCAACCATTTTGCGATCCATCTCGAGATCTGGGATCGGGTTACTCCTATGTGTGAGAATTCTTTGTGATCTGGGCTCGGGTCAATTCAAGTTTGATTAGAAAAAATGATTAATTAGCGTGTATAAAACTTGCCTAGAATGATCAACTGGAATTCTTTGTGATAGAGTGTTCATTAGCTTTCCCAAACACCTTTTTGGTTTAGAGTGTTCATTAGCTTGTATAAAAAAGTTTATGTTTTTCACTTATAAAACTAATTGAGCAGATTATATAAAACCTTATTTTGTTTTAGTGCAGGGGATCAATTGCACTTATGTGAGAAGAAATTGCTGTTTGTGGTCATAAAGATACGGTATGGAGTTTTGTCATGACGTAGTTTATATATCAATTCATGAATAATTCAATGAGGGTATGATATGATTTGTTAAAGTTGTGTACTATTTTATGCATGATCTACACTTAGACGAGTAGTTACTTATAATTGCATGTTTGGTTTACTGCCCGCAGCCCATGGTTCTGAAATGCCACTTTCATGACTTTGCAAAGATACGGAGATCCTATTGCTGTTGACTCAACTGATAAGATAAGAGCTTGCCAAAACATTAACTGATAAGGTAAGAGCTTGCCAAAACATTAATTACAAGTTACTTTTTTTTTATTAAACTTCAGCCGAACTTCACCATAGTATTCTTTATATGATGTTGTTTGTTCAAAGTTTAGTTGTAAAGAAAAGTTCTCAATGACTTTGGACAACTTTACGTGGGCATTTCACGCGAGAAGACAAAGGTGTTGTTCAAGCCTACTAAAGATTTTAATCAACCCGAAGTATACACCTCAAACGTGATGTATAGTGAAGTATTACATTTATATAAGGTGCGTGGTTTTAAGTACATCTAATGTTTTAATTCTCTTTATAATTGTGAAAACACGTTGATTTTATAATGCACTTCTTTGGTTTTCGTTTTGTTCAGTTCCTTAGCTTTATGCCCATTTCGGCACTCTTCCTATCTCCTCCTCTCCAGAAAACACACACATAGATCTGGACATCCTCTTCTCTCTATAAGAGATGCTCCACGACCTACAACAATATACTCATATATCAACAACATACCAATATCTAACCGGGCCTACTCATTCTGTTCAGGTTAGAACTTTATTTTGCTTATACATGTCAATCTAAAATAAAGAACTTTGTTTTGCTTATAACTTACTGTTTCATATTGATAACAAGCATGTCTTAATTTAACAAGCAGACGTTTCATAATTTAGATAAGGCGTGTGTGTCTTTTAGTATTTTGTTTTTGTATTTATTTTGAGGTCTTACACGCCTTATTGAATTTCTACAATGATTTAATATCTGCATTACAGTCATTGACGAGGGATCAACTTTTGCATATTATTTAAACTAAATAGCGAACAGGATGATCACGCTATAATGTTAAGATCATTTGAAACAGATCAGTCACATGGTATTTTGTTATCTGTGGTTGTAGGTATTTAAATGTTATCTGGATAGAGGGAGATGTTGTAGGTGAATTTTGGATAAATTTTAATAAAGTAGCAGTATTCATACACTTCACTGACTTCAAGTACCATTACGCTGACTTGACATGTCGACCTACACTTGGCTGCTACATTTCCACCGTCATTTAAGTGAAACCTGAATGTGTTTTGCCTTTGTTACAACTGAAATTAAGTATTAAGTGACTATCCAACATGGATTGTATATTTTTTATTGTAAAGTAGAACATGTATGTTGCAGCTTTGTTGCTAAACAATCGTTTCCATCCATATATGCTTTTTGGTTAATATAAAAGATCATACCTGACTTCATTGAAATTCGGATTAAGCGGGCTGAGCAAAGTGTCAAAAGGGTTAAGTTGCACAAGGTGAAACTATGACCTGGTTTGTAATAAAATATCAAAAAAGGGTTTTGTTTTAGCACTTATGGATCTTGCCGCCCATTACATGTACACATTAGTGTTTGTCCAGCCGACCCGTTTGACTAACAATCTTCCTTGGTGAGACTGATCAGATTTGTAGCAGTTTTCGGTGGCTGTCTGGCACTACATTATGTCCCTACTTTTGTCGCCAAATGACAATTCTCATGTTGCAACCATGACTAAATGCCTGGATTACACTCCCGTCTTTGCATAATTAGCAGAAACTATCCAGAATATTTACATTATTTGTTCATGACTTTGTGTGTGCTGATGTATAAGACATCGTATTATCTCAATTGTTTTACTAATGACATTGTATTATCTCAAACGTCGGTGTGATTGGGATATTTGTTTTAATAACTACATTACATTATCTGAATTCTTTCAAGTTGTTGGATAATTTGTTCCCCTATAACTCGAATCCATCCTCAGACAATGTTGTTGAGCAGAGAAATTCATTGTGGTATCTCACTTAATTGATCGCCACTTATACTGTCTTCGGTAATCACGACATCCAACACATTTTTATGGTATCCGCTGCAACGCGCGGGTACCATGCTAGTAAATACTTATGAAAAATGAAAAAAGGAAAGCATAATAACTCAGAATGTTACACCAATGTGTGAGTTTATGGGGCTTGTTCATATCTCAGAATTGCTTTATCATACTTAGGCCCATCACCATTAGTCCAAATTTCAAGCCCAATAATTCTTAGGCCCATCACCATCACTCCAAATTTCAGGGAGAATAATTCTTAGGCCCATCCATTTTATGAACTAGGGCAACATTATGCATGTCCGTTACAATTCGTAACACCGTTTGTCATATAAAATATCTGTATGGTTACGCAAATGGATCGATGGCAAACAAATTAATTAAGAGGGATAATATGAAATAAACACATTTAATTTGTAGGGTTTAGCCTAAATATCATTGTTTGTTTGGCCCAACTTGCATAACATTTGTAGGGTTTAATTAGCCCATCCATAAATTTCGATCTTAACGCTTCTATACGCATCTTTTTAATTTTTTCTTAGTATGTGAACTCCATTAATTATCAATGCCAGACAGCGACATATATGTCCCTGATGAGATTCTCGACAACATACTTGTTCGGTTGCCTACAAAATCTTTGACCCGGTTCAGATGCGTATCTAAACATTGGAACCGTCTGATCTCAGATCCCGACTTCATGAAGTCCTTATCACGTCGAAAAATCTTTGTCCTGGCTGGAGGCGGATGTTGTCATCAGACGATAGAAAAAGTTGTAAGCGGTGAAAACATTATAATGGGGTATCGTATGGTGAAGGCTGATCATTCTCCTTTTGAAGGTGAACGAGTAACTGTTTGTGGAACAGCCAATGGGTTACTCCTATTATGCCATAATTTTTGTCCATTCACTCCATCATCTAACGTAGTTATGAACCTATATAATCCATTGACTAGAGTGTTGAAAACGGTCCCCAAGTAACCTTTTATCAGCATGACCGTCCCATCGTTTGGATTCGGTCATGGTGCAACCCAAGACGATTTAAAGATTGTGACACCACTCGGATTTAAACTCTCTAATAATAATATGTCATTATCTTGGGGTGTCTCAACGTCAACATCTTGCCGGTCCTTTTTTATTCCTAATCATTTTGCTGGCACGTTTTTAAACGGATATTTGTATTGGAGTATACGCAAGGACGGTCACTATATGATACTGGCTCTAGATATTAAGGATATGACGTTATCCGAGATAGAAGTTCCATATGATGATAGAGTAAGGCAATTTCACAGATTTACTTTGGGTACAATAAATGGATGTCTTTGCTTGCTTGACAATGAAGATTATTTCAGTTACGGATATCATTTAAGAAATTTTTTTTTTGAAACGGACGGTGTTTTGTCAAACAAGTTTTCATTTTTTTTTTTATGAAACCGGGTAAACCGGTACTCCCAATACCGGGTTCAAAATTTTGGCTCGAACCCGGTATTGGCAAAACCGGGTTCAAAAAAAGCATTTTGAAACCGGTATTGCCATCCCCGGTCTCGAACGACGTACCAACTTTTCAGACGAACAGTGACCAACAGTGAGCATGCAGGACCGATTGTGACATGATGTGACTAGACACTGCGAACCCGGTTTTCCCAATACCGGGTTCGCACCTCCAAATATTGAACTCCGATGTAATTAAGCTTCGATGGTGGTGGTTTACGAGAATCTCCGGTGATCGTGGTGTTGTAATATAAGCTCTGGCTAGTAGTTGTAGTCTGGTCATCGGCGGTGGTGGTTTTATCATCAAGATATACATACAACATGCTTTAAGTAATCATCATCGTCATCTTCAAACCGGACCCGACATCGGTTTATATGGGTGTAAATTTTAGGTCTCCGGTGACCGGAGATGGTGGTCGCCGCATCTCTCCATATCAATGATTTCCAACAAGCCTCCATTTATACACACAAAAAAAGACTACAATGAATCTCTCATGTGTGTGTATTTTTGTATATGTGTGTGTGAGAGAGAGAGATATTTAGTGTGTGTGATGTATATGCTAACGACAACTTGCATACCTAAGTCAGTTGGTCCATGTGTGTGTATTTTTGTATATAGTAGTGATCTTTTATTTTGATCAAAGTTTGACTTTGACAACGCTATTAGACATCTGATTGCTTCTGTACCTGGCAAGTATTGAATTGTCACATCAACTATAAAATATATATAGTATATAAAAAGGCATAGGGTAACGTGACCAGGAAAAGGTCAACCCGACCAGGAGCATTAGCGGCGACGTCGCCGCTAATACTCTGTTACTGACGGGGGGCCCGCTAATATTCTGCCAGATTAGCCGTTACTGACATGGGGGCCCGCAGTATTAGCGGCGACGTCGCCGCTAATGCTGCCTGGTCGGGGTTTGACTTTTTTGGCCTGGTGGGCTTACGCTCCTCGTATAAAAATTGAAACCGGGAATGTCAAACCCGGTTTCGTTGTTTGTGCCCACAGCCACTGTAGCGATCAACACATTCGTACCTCCCTTGTCACATCGTCTGAACCAAACCTGCAAAGCACCTGTACACTCTGAAACCGGTGATGCCAATACCGGTTTCAAAACTTTTTCTGAACCCGGTTTTGGGAATACCGGGTTCGGGTAAAAAAAAACGAAACCGGTACTGGGAGTACCGGTTTACCCACTTTCACAAAATTTTTTTTACGAAAACTTGTTTGACAAAACACCTTTGAAAAATGTCCGTGTCAAAAAAAAATTCATCATTTAATAGGTTATGAAGGACCATGGTATTCAAAGAACGCCCGACGTCAACAGTACTACTTTTAAGTATGCATCATGATGACGCATTCCACGTTATCTGTATTTTGGACGAGGGGAAATTTATTTTGAAGAATCGCACAAGGCACACATATTTTATTGTTGACCTGCTGGAAAATTCATTTGAACCCATTCTTGACTGCACAGATTATAACCATGAATTCAGAACACAAGCCATAGAATATGTGGAGAGTTTTTGTAACATCTGATCCCTTGGAATTAGTTTCTTTTAGGGCATAACTGCCAACAGACACAATTTGATATCTTAATTAATTTAGGATCTTCTTGTATGTCAACTAAAACGGGCATGATCATGTTGATGGGTCAATAATGGACTAATTTTGCTTCCAAGTTTTACTTTTTCAAACGTTTGCAATGTAATCTGCTAATTAACTTCGTGTTAACTTTTTCTTAACCCCGAGGCATTAGACGTCAAATTGTTGTATGCCAACTAAAACTGGCATTATCATAATATCATGTTGATGACCTGTACGTTATGATCCATTTATGTCTTCAAATTTTGTTTTTGGGAATTGGTCTCCAAAGTGCTTTGCTTAATTCTAGGAAGACATTAGAACAGATTATGTCTTCAAACATGGGGTATCCGTATCGTATGGTGATGGCTCATTTTCAAGTGTGATTAGTCATTCATTTTCAAGTTAAAGAAGTAACTGTTGCTGGAACAACCAATGGGTTGATTAGTCATTCATTTTCATACATTCAGTCCATCATCTAGCGCTGATATGAACCTATATAATCCATTGCCTAGAGTGTTCAAAAAGGTCCCCAACCCACCTTATAACGTCTTAGCGTTTGGTTTCGGTCATGGTGCAACTCAAGACGATTTAAAGATTGTGACACTCGGAGTTTACTACTGTACTAAGATCTTGGGGTGTCTTCCCTTGCAAAGGTCCAAGATTATTGGGTTTGATTTTTGAAAAGCCCAAACTTTGGGAACATACATGTTTTCAGGAACATGTTATCATATTTATCCGGGTCTTCGCTTCAATCAGTCTTTGAAGACACAATTAAGCTATGTTGGCCCTTTTTTTATATTCTTGTCTTGATGCCCTAATACGTTAAGTCCAAATGACATATTATCTGGTTTCATGGGCATTTTTTAAAACAAACTCAACCGATCCTTTTACTAAACCAGCTCGAGATAATAAGTCAACTATACAACCATAATGCTCTGAATTTGAGGCGTAATTAAAAATTCATCTATCAAGGCCGAGTATAATTAACTATAGTTGTAAATAATAAATAAATATTTTTATGACAACTGTATGATAAGTCAATTAAAAATCACATCTCACAGTTAATCACACTCAGACTCAGTCATGGTCATTTTTTGTCAAAATTCCAGGCCCAATAATTCTTAGGCACATCACCATTCGTCCAATTTTCAAGCCCGATAATTCTTAGGCCCATCATCATTAGTCAGAATTCCAGGGCTAATGATTCTTAGGCCCATCCGTTCCAAGAACTAGGGCAACGTTATGTATGTCGGTTGGTCTACTTTTTATTATATAAAACACTTTGGAACGTACATTTATCACCTTAATTCGTAACACCTTTGTCATAGAAAATATCCCTACGCCTCAAACTCCATATTCAACCTCGATCGATGGCAAACAACGACAACTTCTATTTCCATGATAACATTATTCTCAAAAACATACTTGTTCGAGTGCCTAGAAAATCTAGATTGCTTTTCAGATGCGTATCAAAACATTGGAACCAGCTGATCTTAGATCTTAACTCCAATGACTCGAGATCATGCAAAAAGATCTTTCTCCCGGGCCGATTTTGTCAAGTTATAGACAAACGTGTAACCGGTGGATATAGTATGGTGACTGCTGATTCTCCTTTTCAAGGTAAAATAGTGTCGGTTGGTGGAGCGTTCAATGGGATTGTTCTTTTAGCTCTTAAAAACCCTAAAAGTCCTTGTAAGGTTGATATGATGTTATACAATCCATTGACTAGGGAGTACAATAAAGTTCCCGAACTACCACCTAATTCGGTATCATCTAGGTACACGGTCTCAGCGTTTGGATTTGGTCATGGTGAAACCCTAGATGATTTAAAGATTGTGACACTCGGAGGAGTTTACAGCGACGTTGAACGCAACGCCCAATCTCTGCTATCACGTGCACGTTCACGTTCCATTTTTCCTAGGGAGTCTGATCCTCGACCAGAATTAGGTTTTACTTGCATGGAGGAGGTATGTTCATTATATATGAATGTCTTTAGCCTTAAAAACAAATCATGGAACACACTGACTGCAGCCGAACCGTACATGACTTATTCTGAGTTTTCTACGTCCGCTGGCATGTTTGTAAACGGATTTTTGTATTGGATTATTTCACGCAACACCGTTAATCCTACTAACGAGTATGCACTACTACCGCCTACTCTGGATACTTTAAAAAAGAAAACCATCTACACCAACAAGTCGATACTAGCTCTAGATGTCAAGAAGATGATGTTTTCGGAAATAAAGTTTCAAGATGATGATAATATAGCTTTTGATGTTTTGGGTACAATAAAAGGTCGCCTGTGCTGGCTTACGTGTAACAAACGTGATCCCGGAGACTATAAGTTATCGGTAATGAACAAACAAGGTCTTTGGGGAACACATTCGAGAAGTTGCTTGAGATCATTATTATGGCATGGCCCTGATTATCAAAAGCACTTCCATGCTATGTGTATTTTCGATGAGGGAAAAATTATTTTGATAAATAAAAAGACAAAGAAGTTGATAATCGGCGACTTGTTGAATGATTCATGCGAACGAGATGTGTATGGATTTGAGTCGTTAGATGATAGCGATGTATGGAAAAGACAAGCCATAGAATACGAGCCGACCCTGGTTTCACCGTCTGATCTATGTTCTAGTTCCATATGATTATCCCTTCAAGCTAGTTATGGTTAGTGAAATTACTAATTACTGGTAGATTTGGATTTATTTTTCTTTATTTATATATATTTTATTATGGATTTTTCTAACTTGTGCCCTAAGGGCACACATAAGGGTGTCTCGGGAATTGAAAAAGGTAAGAATATTCTTCTCGGGAATTGAAAAAGGTAATAATATTCTTCTCGGGATTTGAAAAATGCATTTTTCAAGAAGAATATTCTTACCTTTTTCAATTCCCGAGACACCCTTATGTGTGCCCTTAGGGCACAAGTTAGAAAAACCCTTTAGTTATTGATCTTCTTTTATGTCAACTGAAATAGTAGCTCGCATGATTTGTATATGGGTTTATCTTCCCAATCCATATCATTGACAAGTATATTAGGAATCTGAGAATTCACACGCGCATATATAATTAATCAACCTGCTATTATGTCTTTAGAGTTGGGTTCATCGATCTCCCATATTGTAGTTCTCCATTGTTGTTTCTAGTTAATCTCTTGTAAAAAACCTCATGTGAACGTTCTGATATGAATCCTGTGTTTGGTAATCACTTTTATGTCAGACTCAAGAAGAAGGTTGGGCTGAGGGCTGCTTGAAGAACAAGATCACAGATGGACCGGGCTAGAGTTTTCTAAGTTTTATTAATGTTTAATGTATCGTATTAGTTACGTGGGTATTAAAAGTAAACTGGGGTATGATCCCGATTATGTAAATAAGGCCGTAGCCATGAGATGGAATAAATTATATGATTCGTATATATAAATGAGTAAATAATGAAATATGATTAGAGATTACATACCCGATGATCCAGTGGATGAATTGAACAGATTAGCCATTAGGATTGTCGGGTTCCCAAATTAAGATGATTGTATTATAATGGGATTGAAGGATTCACTGATGTGTTTTTTTTGTTATGTCCTTTTGATGAGAGAATGCACATATATATAATAGGTGTGTATCGCAGTATGCGTGATATACGTGTGAGTCTTTTCAATAATAGCAGCGGCCGACGATCCGGTAAATATGACAACGGTGCTGACTTCAACGATGGTAGGTATGTGTTGACATATGTGTTAATGCAGCTGTATTTCTTATGTCTGCATTTACACATGTACTTACATACACTATATTTTTAGAGTATTTATACACACATTTAATGTATTTACACATTTAATCCTGGTGTTTAATATATGTGCTTTATTAGTCTCTCAAGTTCCAATCACCTAGTGGGAAACCCTATAATATGTCTATAATAGTAAATACGCCCATCGTATATTTACTAGACATAGGGATTTTAGTTATCGTCAATTATCATATCATGTAGGATAAATGATCTGTGACGGTCACATTTAATGTGGTTCCAACATTCTCCCACTTGACCAAGCGATCATTTATCTATGAGTATTGTTAAGTCCGGCCGGGATAATACTCATTTTGTTTTAAACCGAAATCATAGCCAATAAGTACAGTCGTAGAGTAGAACATCAACTCAGGACCCCCACTAGTCAAACTATGACTCAAATTTAAAACTAATAAGCAATGATTAATTGACTAAGACAAATTTTGTTACGATTAGATCTACACACAGTTATGCGCCTAATGTGTAATTTAGTAGACAAACAAAATTTGAATAATGAGGAAAATTTTATTAATAATAATAATGACCAATAAGTACAATATGCTATTACATTAAGTCTTTCATAAGCCCCATCTTCGACACGTGTCCTACGAAGACCTTAGGAGGAAGACCTTTGGTCATTGGATCCGCTAGCATATCATTTGTACTTATGTACTCAATACAAAGAACATTTTCCTCAACCCGTTCGCGTACAAACAGATACTTTGTATCGAGGTACAGCCCAGCGCCAGTTGAACTGTTACTGTTCGAGAAAGTTACGGCAGCTGAGTTATCACAGTAAAGCTTCAATGGTCTTGAAATGGAGTTAACGATTTTGAGTCCACTAATGAGGTTCCTTAACAACATACCATGGCAAGTTGCATTGTACACTGCAATATATTCAGCCATCATTGTGGATGTTGCGGTCAGTTTCTGTTTATGACTCCGCCAAGATATGGGTCCGCCAGCTAACATGAAAATATATCCAGAAGTGGATTTCTTATCTTCTTTGCTTTTAGCAAAGTCTGAATCAGAATATCCTACCACTTCTAAGTTGTCACTTCTTCTATATGTCAGTTTGTAATCTTTGGTCCCTTGCAGATATCGTAGAACCTTTTTAGCCGCTTGCCAGTGAGCTAATCCAGGATTAGATAAGTAACGGCCAAGCATTCCGGCAATATAAGCGATATCTGGTCGCGTACAGACCTGAGCGTACATTATGCTCCCAACTACTGACGAGTAAGGTATCATCCTCATCTGCTCCTTTTCAACCTCAGTGCTCGGAGTTTGGAAAGATCCAAATATATCTCCCTTTACTACCGGAGCTACAGTAGGAGTGCAGTTCTGCATGTTATAGCGTTCTAATATGCGTTCAATATAGCCCTTTTGTGAGAGACCAAGAACACCATTACGCCTATCTCGATGTATTTCGATACCTAAGACATAAGAGGCATCACCGAGATCTTTCATGTCGAATGTTTGCGAAAGCATTCGCTTCAACTCATGCAATAAATCCAAGTTGTTACTTGCTAGTAGAATGTCATCTACGTACAAAACAAGGATTGCAAAATTACTCCCACTGATCTTGAGATAGGTGCATTGATCCACTTGATTTTAAGAAGTCTTGTTCTTTCATGACTTCATCAAACTTAAGGTACCATTGCCGTGAGGCTTGCTTCAACCCATATATGGACTTCTTCAACTTGCAGACCATGTGCTCTTTACCTTTAGGAATGAATCCTTCAGGTTGTCGCATGTATACGTTTTCTTGCAAGTCTCCATTTAAGAAAGCTGTCTTGACATCCATCTGATGTAACTCAAGATCAAAGTGAGCTACTAGTGCCATAACGATCCTTAAAGAGTCTTTACGAGACAGGAGAAAAGGTCTCTTGATAATCAATTCCGGCCTTTTGAGTATAGCCTTCACAACCAATCTTGCCTTATAGCGTTCGACGTTTCCTTTCGGGTCTAATTTGGTTTTAAAGACCCATTTACAACTGACAGTTTTGGATCCTTCAGGAAGTTCAACCAATTCCCAAACGTCATTATGCTTCATGGAATTAAGCTCTTCAATCATGGCTTCATTCCACTGAGTGGCCTGATCACTATTAATGGCTTCTCGATAGGAAGTTGGACCAGTAAGCTTTCCCATGTTCTCAACTTCGGAAATGAAAGTAATATAATCATCCATATTAACGGCCCTGCGAGGTCGGGATGATCTCCAGAGTTGATGTTCGGGTTCAGTAATGGAAGGTTCTGCATTTTCAATCTGGGGATCAGCAGGTGGATCAGTGAAATTAGGAGCAGCGTTGTGTACAAGAGGAATTATCGGAGGAATAATGGGAATAACCGACGAATTGTTTCCCCCCGCTTCTTGTACATTTTGCAAATCTAAATCAGGATTTGTCGTGCTCCCACTGATCTCTGAATTCTCGAGGAAAGTGGCATGCATTGTATCCATGATTCTCGTAGTATGGGAAGGACAGTAAAACCGATAACCTTTGGAGTTATCAGGATAACCAATAAAGAAACAAGTAATGGTTTTGGAATCCAGTTTCTTTAAATTAGGGTTATAGAATTTTGCTTCAGCGGGACAGCCCCATACTTTCATATATTTTAAGCTCGGTTTCCGACCTGTCCAGATCTCATGAGGAGTTTTAGGGACAGATTTTGAGGGAACCCTATTGAGTATATGAACGGCTGTTTTTAATGCCTCTGTCCAAAGGAATGTAGGGAGGTTAGTGTTAGCAAGCATACTTCTCACCATGTCCATTAAAGTTCGGTTTCTCCTTTCAGCAACACCATTTTGTTGCGGAGTACCAGGCATGGTGTATTGGTTAATTATGCCTTGTTCCTTACAAAAGTTATGGAAAGGACCAGGAGCTTGACCAATATCCGTATGTTTACCGTAATACTCACCTCCTCTATCTGATCGAACCACTTTTATTTTTCGACTTAATTGGTTTTCAACCATTGTTTTAAAGTCAATAAAAGTTTGTAAGGATTCAGACTTTTCCTTAATCAGATATAGGTGCATATAACGTGAATAATCATCAATAAATGTAATAAATGATGTATGTCCAGTTATTGATGCGGGATAGGGTCCACTGATATCAGTGTGAATTATTTCCAACAAGTTGGAACTTCTGATGGACCCTTTCTTATTCCCCTTAGCCATTTTGCCTTTAAGGCACTTAATACATGTTTCAAAATCACTGAAATCAAGAGATGTTAAGATTCCATCTTTAACGAGACGTGTCATGCGATCTCGAGAGATGTGGCCAAGACGTTTATGCCACAACATGGAGGAATTCTCTGATTGTTTAGGTGATTTTGTCTTTGTTTTAGTTACGTCATCAATATTAAGTGACAACAAAGATTGTGAGAAATTATTATCCAGTTCTAATTTATACAGTAATCCATCCAAGAAACCACGACCAAGTAGTTGGTTATTAAAAGTAATGGCAATCTTGCCGCAACCATGAGTTATTACATAACCTTCAAGGTCTAGTCTAGAAATAGATACAAGGTTCCGAGTTATCCTTGGAACATATAAGGTATCTTCTAGTCTAATACACTTTCCGGTACTCATATGTAAATTATAAGTCCCCATGGCTTCGACTTCTAATAGATCACCGCTTCCAACTCTAAGTTTTCTTTGGCCCTTTGGTAGCTTCTGGATTGTATGGAATCCCTGCATTGAGTTGGTTACATGAACCATAGAACCAGAATCACCCCACCATGTATTAATTGGAACATCAGTAGTAAAGGAATCAAATATTACATATAATACGTTACCTTTCTTAGCCAGCCATTCCTTGAATTTAGGGCAATCCTTTTGACTGTGGTCTTTGCCACGGCAAAATTTACAGTTCTTGCCAGTGAAGGAGTTAGAGCTAGAGGCAACAGCACCCGGATTAGCCTTTTGGACCTTATAATTATTATTCTTTTTTACCATGATTTGTCTTCCTTTTATGGGAGTTAGTGGTGGTGGTAAGGTGAACAGATTCAGGTTGTCGCAGCTTCAGGCGATCCTCCTCTTGTACGCACATGGCGATAAGTTCACCCATTGACCATTTATCTTTCATGGCGTTATAATTTACCTTGAAAGGGTCAAATCGTTCGGGTAAGGAGGTCATAATGAAGTGGACAAGAAAGTTGTCAGAAACTTCCATTTCAAGACTCTTGAGCTTATGAGCCATATCCTGCATCTTCATAATATGTTCACGAACACCACTAGTCCCTTCATACTTGAGAGTCAACATTTGAAGCATTAGGGAACTTGCATGAGCCTTAGACGATCCCTTAAATTGATCCTCAACGGATTTGAGGTAAGTCTTGACATTGTCAGAGTGTGGGATCGCACCTCGGATACTGACACTAATAGAGTTCTTGATCATCATTAATGCTAAGCGATTTGATTTTTCCCACTTTTCAAATTCTGCCTTTTGAGTAGCTGCGGAAGCTTCAGTAATGGCAGCGGGTTCATCAAATCGAAGTGCATAATCAAGGTCATATAAGCCCAGACCTAGCAGCAGTTGCTTCTTCCAGGAAGTGAAGTTCGCACCAGTAAGTGGCTCAACGCCAAAGTTCGGTACTATAGTGGAAATAAGGAGGATATATTTAGGATACTAATTATAGAAGATTATTATCGTGACAGTGTTAGCTATATAAGGCGGAGTAAATAATGTCTCTAAAGTAATGGAACTAAAGTAATGCCTAAAATAAGTAGGCCTAATAGTAATGTTCCTTAGAGTAATGAGACTATGACCATTATTATAGTAATGAAGCTAGTGATAGGTAAGCCTATTGTAAACACCAAAACAATAAGCTAAAGTAAGGCTCTACTTAGATGTTACATCACCTTTGGGCAGAAATAACTAATATCTAAGTAAACATGAGCATTAGGGTCATGCGACACAACACTTATCTTTTGACCTTTGGGCACAAAATCAAGCATCGCGTATATTATGCATGCAAAAGAAGTTCTTTTGACACATGGTTATATTAAATCACCTTTGGGCAGAATTAATATACACAATGTTTATTAGGCAAAAGAAAAATTGCAACATGAGAATCACATTTGACCTTTGGGCACAAATAGTGAAACCATGTATATTATTGCAAAAGTATACGTGAGTTTAAGTTCTTTAATGGTAAATAAAAATATCCTCAATGTTATGGACATTTACCAAATTATATATTTTAAGAACTTTTAATACCGAATAAATAATTATTAAGAGTCCGCAGTAAATAAATAATAATATATGGAACATCTTTATTTAGTCAATCTATTCGGAATAACTTACAAAAAAACTTGAAGAAAACAACTTTAATATATTAAAAAATAATGCCATGACAAATTTGTTTAGTTGAATGTGTGGATTCATTCAATCATTCGTATCATATCATGTATAATATAATATAATATAATGCCATCATGATTTTAATAAGTTGAATATAAAAAAGATGTCGGCATAATCATTTTCGTTTTGCTGGTTCACGTGGAAAGTCATCATATGATAATATTTAATATGGATATGGTAGCCGAAAGCGAAAAAGTCAGTTAAGTGACATATATTATGATTTTAATATATATGCATATGATTGAAATCGACAAAATAGATCCACGAGATTTTTGTTACTCTCGGTTGAACTCAAATATAAAAGAGGAAGTTTTAGTTCTTTTTCTTAAGTATTCTATATACTAAGAAAACCGAAAGATTTTTATTATTAAAACATGACAAATCTTCTATTAAATAGCAGATGTTGATTTTGAGAATACATATAAGAAAATTCTTTTCTTTAGTGATTGCAATTGACGAGAGAATTGCTATTCGGTTACCTATCTCTGGAAACCGATTCCCACAACCATAAAAGGTCATAAAAATTTCTTCATCACTTTGAAGTTTATTGGCCCCGATTTTAAGGGTATTGAACTTATAACACACATAGTTTTGGGGTGTTATTTGGGATGAAGAAAAGAGACAAGCTTTAACTGGTTTTGGGTTTAACAAGTGGCTGGATTATTAGTTCCACCATCGGCGATTTATCATCCGATGATTGATGGATTACCAAGTAAGTTTTCGATCAAATATTATGATTAAAACAATTATTTCAATTATTTCCAAATTCATTTATGGAAGTGTAGTTTTGTTCTGAACAAAATAATGAAACAAAACTAACAAAAATTATTATTATTAAAAAATCATATTTTCATCATAAAACATGTTTCAAGTATTTATGGAACACATAAATAAATAATATACGAATCAGGGGTCGTTAGGAGCCTTTTGGCTCTGATACCACATGTTGGAATAAATTATATGATTCGTATATATAAATGAGTAAATAATGAAATATGATTAGAGATTACATACCCGATGATCCAGTGGATGAATTGAACAGATTAGCCATTAGGATTGTCGGGTTCCCAAATTAAGATGATTGTATTATAATGGGATTGAAGGATTCACTGATGTGTTTTTTTTGTTATGTCCTTTTGATGAGAGAATGCACATATATATAATAGGTGTGTATCGCAGTATGCGTGATATACGTGTGAGTCTTTTCAATAATAGCAGCGGCCGACGATCCGGTAAATATGACAACGGTGCTGACTTCAACGATGGTAGGTATGTGTTGACATATGTGTTAATGCAGCTGTATTTCTTATGTCTGCATTTACACATGTACTTACATACACTATATTTTTAGAGTATTTATACACACATTTAATGTATTTACACATTTAATCCTGGTGTTTAATATATGTGCTTTATTAGTCTCTCAAGTTCCAATCACCTAGTGGGAAACCCTATAATATGTCTATAATAGTAAATACGCCCATCGTATATTTACTAGACATAGGGATTTTAGTTATCGTCAATTATCATATCATGTAGGATAAATGATCTGTGACGGTCACATTTAATGTGGTTCCAACATTCTCCCACTTGACCAAGCGATCATTTATCTATGAGTATTGTTAAGTCCAGCCGGGATAATACTCATTTTGTTTTAAACCGAAATCATAGCCAATAAGTACAGTCGTAGAGTAGAACATCAACTCAGAACCCCCACTAGTCAAACTATGACTCAAATTTAAAACTAATAAGCAATGATTAATTGACTAAGACAAATTTTGTTACGATTAGATCTACACACAGTTATGCGCCTAATGTGTAATTTAGTAGACAAACAAAATTTGAATAATGAGGAAAAATTTATTAATAATAATAATGATGACCAATAAGTACAATATGCTATTACATTAAGTCTTTTATAAGCCCCATCTTCGAGACATGTCCTACGAAGACTTTAGGAGGAAGACCTTTGGTCATGGGATCCGCTAGCATGTCATTTGTACTTAGGTACTCAATACAAAGAACATTTTCCTCAACCCGTTCTCGTACGAACAGATACTTTGTATCGAGGTACAGCCCAGCTCCAGTTGAACTGTTACTGTTCGAGAAAGTTACGGCAGCTGAGTTATCACAGTAAAGCTTCAATGGTCTTGAAATGGAGTTAACGATTTTGAGTCCACTAATGAGGTTCCTTAACAACATACCATGGCAAGTTGCATTGTACACTGCAATATATTCAGCCATCATTGTGGATGTTGCGGTCAGTTTCTGTTTATGACTCCGCCAAGATATGGGTCCGCCAGCTAACATGAAAATATATCCAGAAGTGGATTTCTTATCTTCTTTGCTTTTAGCAAAGTCTGAATCAGAATATCCTACCACTTCTAAGTTGTCACTTCTTCTATATGTCAGTTTGTAATCTTTGGTCCCTTGCAGATATCGAAGAACCTTTTTAGCCGCTTGCCAGTGAGCTAATCCAGGATTAGATAAGTAACGGCCAAGCATTCCGGCAATATAAGCGATATCTGGTCGCGTACAGACCTGAGCATACATTATGCTCCCAACTACTGACGAGTAAGGTATCATCCTCATTTGCTCCTTTTCAACCTCAGTGCTCGGAGTTTGGAAAGATCCAAATATATCTCCCTTTACTACCGGAGCTACAGTAGGAGTGCAGTTCTGCATGTTATAGCGTTCTAATATGCGTTCAATATAGCCCTTTTGTGAGAGACCAAGAACACCATTACGCCTATCTCGATGTATTTCGATACCTAAGACATAAGAGGCATCACCGAGATCTTTCATGTCGAATGTTTGCGAAAGCATTCGCTTCAACTCATGCAATAAATCCAAGTTGTTACTTGCTAGTAGAATGTCATCTACGTACAAAACAAGGATTGCAAAATTACTCCCACTGATCTTGAGATAGGTGCATTGATCCACTTGATTTTTCAGGAATTCTTGTGATTTCATGACTTCATCAAATTTTAGGTACCATTGTCTTGATGCTTGCTTCAACCCGTAAATGGATTTCTTTAGCTTGCAGACCATGTGATCTTTTCCCTTTGGAATAAATCCTTCAGGTTGTCGCATGTATACGTCTTCTTGCAAGTCTCCATTTAAGAAAGCAGTTTTGACGTCCATCTGATGTAACTCTAAATCAAAATGAGCTACGAGCGCCATAACGATCCTTAGGGAATCTTTACGAGAGACAGGAGAAAAGGTCTCTTGATAATCGATTCCGGCCTTTTGAGTATAGCCTTTCGCAACCAATCTTGCCTTATAGCGTTCGACGTTTCCTTTCGGGTCTAATTTGGTTTTAAAGACCCATTTACAACTGACAGTTTTGGATCCTTCAGGAAGTTCAACCAATTCCCAAACGTCATTATGCTTCATGGAATTAAGCTCTTCAATCATGGCTTCATTCCACTGAGTGGCCTGATCACTATTAATGGCTTCTCGATAGGAAGTTGGATCAGTAAGCTTCCCATGTTCTCAACTTCGGAAATGAAAGTAATATAATCATCCATATTAACGGCCCTGCGAGGTCGGGATGATCTCCGGAGTTGATGTTCGGGTTCAGTAATGGAAGGTTCTGCATTTTCAATCTGGGGATCAGCAGGTGGATCAGTGAAATTAGGAGCAGCGTTGTGTACAAGAGGAATTATCGGAGGAATAATGGGAATAACCGACGAATTGTTTCCCCCCGCTTCTTGTACATTTTGCAAATCTAAATCAGGATTTGTCGTGCTCCCACTGATCTCTGAATTCTCGAGGAATGTTGCATGCATTGTATCCATGATTCTCGTAGTATGGGAAGGACAGTAAAACCGATAACCTTTGGAGTTATCAGGATAACCAATAAAGAAACAAGTAATGGTTTTGGAATCCAGTTTCTTTAAATTGGGGTTATAGAATTTTGCTTCAGCGGGACAGCCCCATACTTTCATATATTTTAAGCTCGGTTTCCGACCTGTCCAGATCTCATGAGGAGTTTTAGGGACAGATTTTGAGGGAACCCTATTGAGTATATGAACGGCTGTTTTTAATGCCTCTGTCCAAAGGAATGTAGGGAGGTTAGTGTTAGCAAGCATACTTCTCACCATGTCCATTAAAGTTCGGTTTCTCCTTTCAGCAACACCATTTTGTTGCGGAGTACCAGGCATGGTGTATTGGTTAATTATGCCTTGTTCCTTACAAAAGTTATGGAAAGGACCAGGAGCTTGACCAATATCCGTATGTTTACCGTAATACTCACCTCCTCTATCTGATCGAACCACTTTTATTTTTCGACTTAATTGATTTTCAACCATTGTTTTAAAGTCAATAAGAGTTTGTAATGATTCAGATTTATCTTTGATTAGATACAGGTGCATATAACGTGAATAATCATCAATAAATGTAATAAATGATGTATGTCCAGTTATTGATGCGGGATAGGGTCCACTGATATCAGTGTGAATTATTTCCAACAAGTTGGAACTTCTGATGGACCCTTTCTTATTCCCTTTAGCCATTTTGCCTTTAAGGCACTTAATACATGTTTCAAAATCACTGAAATCAAGAGATGGTAAGATTCCATCTTTAACGAGACGTGTCATGCGATCTCGAGAGATGTGGCCAAGACGTTTATGCCACAACATGGAGGAATTCTCTGATTGTTTAGGTGATTTTGTCTTTGTTTTAGTTACGTCATCAATATTAAGTGACAACAAAGATTGTGAGAAATTATTATCCAGTTCTAATTTATACAGTAAGCCATCCAAGAAACCACGACCAAGTAGTTGGTTATTAAAAGTAATGACAATCTTGCCGCAACCATGAGTTATTACATAACCTTCAAGGTCTAGTCTAGAAATAGATACAAGGTTCCGAGTTATCCTTGGAACATATAAGGTATCTTCTAGTCTAATACACTTTCCGGTACTCATATGTAAATTATAAGTCCCCATGGCTTCGACTTCTAATAGATCACCGCTTCCAACTCTAAGTTTTCTTTGGCCCTTTGGTAGCTTCTGGATTGTATGGAATCCCTGCATTGAGTTGGTTACATGAACCATAGAACCAGAATCACCCCACCATGTATTAATTGGAACATCAGTAGTAAAGGAATCAAATATTACATATAATACGTTACCTTTCTTAGCCAGCCATTCCTTGAATTTAGGGCAATCCTTTTGACTGTGGTCTTTGCCACGGCAAAATTTACAGTTCTTGCCAGTGAAGGAGTTAGAGCTAGAGGCAACAGCACCCGGATTAGCCTTTTGGATCTTATAATTATTATTCTTTTTACCATGATTTGTCTTCCTTTTATGGGAGTTAGTGGTGGTGGTAAGGTGAACAGATTCAGGTTGTCGCAGCTTCAGGCGATCCTCCTCTTGTACGCACATGGCGATAAGTTCACCCATTGACCATTTATCTTTCATGGCGTTATAATTTACCTTGAAAGGGTCAAATCGTTCGGGTAAGGAGGTCATAATGAAGTGGACAAGAAAGTTGTCAGAAACTTCCATTTCAAGACTCTTGAGCTTATGAGCCATATCCTGCATCTTCATAATATGTTCACGAACACCACTAGTCCCTTCATACTTGAGAGTCAACATTTGAAGCATTAGGGAACTTGCATGAGCCTTAGACGATCCCTTAAATTGATCCTCAACAGATTTGAGGTAAGTTTTGACATTGTCAGAGTGTGGGATCGCACCTCGGATACTGACACTAATAGAGTTCTTGATCATCATTAATGCTAAGCGATTTGATTTTTCCCACTTTTCAAATTCTGCCTTTTGAGTAGCTGCGGAAGCTTCAGTAATGGCAGCGGGTTCATCAAATCGAAGTGCATAATCAAGGTCATATAAGCCCAGACCTAGCAGCAGTTGCTCCTTCCAGGAAGTGAAGTTCGCACCAGTAAGTGGCTCAATGCCAAAGTTCGGTACTATAGTGGAAATAAGGAGGATATATTTAGGATACCAATTATAGAAGATTATTATATAATATAATATAATATAATATAATATAATATCAATATAATATAATATTATAATATATATAATTAGCATATACTATAATATAATAAATATAATATAATATAATATAATATAATATAATATAATATAATATAATATAATATAATATAATATAATATAATATAATATAATATAATATAATATAATATAATATAATATAATATAATATAATATAATATAATATAATATAATATAATATAATATAATATAATATAATATAATATAATATAATATAATATAATATAATATAATATAATATAATATAATATAATATAATATAATATAATATAATATAATATAATATAATATAATATAATATAATATAATATAATATAATATAATATAATATAATATAATATAATATAATATAATATAATATAATATAATATAATATAATATAATATAATATAATATAATATAATATAATATAATATAATATAATATAATATAATATAATATAATATAATATAATATAATATAATATAATATAATATAATATAATATAATATATTTAATATATTAAAAAATAATGCCATGACAAATTTGTTTAGTTGAATGTGTGGATTCATTCAATCATTCGTATCATATCATGTATAATATAATATAATATAATGCCATCATGATTTTAATAAGTTGAATATAAAAAAGATGTCGGCATAATCATTTTCGTTTTGCTGGTTTACGTGGAAAGTCATCATATGATAATATTTAATATGGATATGGTAGCCGAAAGCGAAAAAGTCAGTTAAGTGACATATATTATGATTTTAATATATATGCATATGATTGAAATCGACAAAATAGATCCACGAGATTTTTGTTACTCTCGGTTGAACTCAAATATAAAAGAGGAAGTTTTAGTTCTTTTTCTTAAGTATTCTATATACTAAGAAAACCGAAAGATTTTTATTATTAAAACATGACAAATCTTCTATTAAATAGCAGATGTTGATTTTGAGAATACATATAAGAAAATTCTTTTCTTTAGTGATTGCAATTGACGAGAGAATTGCTATTCGGTTACCTATCTCTGGAAACCGATTCCCACAACCATAAAAGGTCATAAAAATTTCTTCATCACTTTGAAGTTTATTGGCCCCGATTTTAAGGGTATTGAACTTATAACACACATAGTTTTGGGGTGTTATTTGGGATGAAGAAAAGAGACAAGCTTTAACTGGTTTTGGGTTTAACAAGTGGCTGGATTATTAGTTCCACCATCGGCGATTTATCATCCGATGATTGATGGATTACCAAGTAAGTTTTCGATCAAATATTATGATTAAAACAATTATTTCAATTATTTCCAAATTCATTTATGGAAGTGTAGTTTTGTTCTGAACAAAATAATGAAACAAAACAAAAAAAATTTTTACTTCATAAAATCATATTTTCATCATAAAACATGTTTCAAGTATTTACGGAACACATAAATAAATAATATACGAATCAGGGGTCGTTAGGAGTCTTTTGGCTCTGATACCACATGTTGGAATAAATTATATGATTCGTATATATAAATGAGTAAATAATGAAATATGATTAGAGATTACATACCCGATGATCCAGTGGATGAATTGAACAGATTAGCCATTAGGATTGTCGGGTTCCCAAATTAAGATGATTGTATTATAATGGGATTGAAGGATTCACTGATGTGTTTTTTTTGTTATGTCCTTTTGATGAGAGAATGCACATATATATAATAGGTGTGTATCGCAGTATGCGTGATATACGTGTGAGTCTTTTCAATAATAGCAGCGGCCGACGATCCGGTAAATATGACAACGGTGCTGACTTCAACGATGGTAGGTATGTGTTGACATATGTGTTAATGCAGCTGTATTTCTTATGTCTGCATTTACACATGTACTTACATACACTATATTTTTAGAGTATTTATACACACATTTAATGTATTTACACATTTAATCCTGGTGTTTAATATATGTGCTTTATTAGTCTCTCAAGTTCCAATCACCTAGTGGGAAACCCTATAATATGTCTATAATAGTAAATACGCCCATCGTATATTTACTAGACATAGGGATTTTAGTTATCGTCAATTATCATATCATGTAGGATAAATGATCTGTGACGGTCACATTTAATGTGGTTCCAACATTATTGAGACAATGTTTTTGTAATAGCGTGTCACACAAACTACGGAGCTAGCTGGGCTCATATACCAGCTGACTTTTATATCTATATATCAATTGTTCATCCGACTGAGTTTGGATTTTGTCGTGCAATTCTTGTTTTTCCTGTTTCAGTTCTTATCAAGTTCGTAACCATAATTTGCCTTGATTAGATGGTCATACATAGTTAATACAATCAAGTTTACATACTATTATTACTATCATATCAAAATGCCTAATCGCTTTGTAAATATGGTCCTCCCTTTTTCCAACTTGTGTAGATGCATTGTTTCTGTGATAAACTTGATGTTATCTATTGACCCGTTTCCTCATCACCCTGAAACATAATTTATTTACATAATTTAAAGAACCTTAGTATCTAGTAATGACATGAAATCATACTGGAAACATCTTACAGTTTCCCCAATTAAGTTGCTTCAGTTCAGTCCCGCTGATGGTTTGACCCCAATCGAGCCTATCCATGAGTTGCTATCTACTTCAAATTTTTTTTTTTTTGACAGTGTCCTGTCAAAAGGAACACAAGAGAGCTATCAATACTTATGCATAATGAAAAAGGAAAACATAGTAGCTCAGAATGTTACAAATCAGCAAAGTGCTATGATCTTATTTAGATGTTCTGAATTGAGGGCAAATTCCCTGGGCTTGTTTATATCTCGAAATTGCTACATCTTTGAAAGATTGGCATTGGATTAATCTAAATCCGTGTATAAAGAGATTTAGGTGGTTTAATGCATGAAAAGTAGAATTCGGGTTTCTTTCAACCTGTTTGACCCGTTCCCTTTTTTGCTAACTTTTTTAGTTTCTTTGTTTGACTCGGTGGAAATGAAACACTACCCGTTTGGTAGACTTTGGGATTCATTTAACGTGCTTGACCCGAACCCGTTTTGGTCAACCCAAAATAATCCATCCTATGTATATGGTCGAATCACCTTGAGACGGGGTAGAAAATTATTACATGGAGGTAAACCGATATTTTAATAAAACTGGGCAGAAGACAAAATGTATATTGGGCAGGAATTAGGAATCCAAATTGCAACCTTATGATTCGGCCGGTATGTCTTCTAGACTTCTAGTTATATTTTGGAGAAAATTACATTTTTGGTCTTTCAAGTTGACAGGATTTTCAGTTAGTGTCTTTAAGTGAATTAATTACTAGAAAAAACCCTGAAGTTGGTCAATTTTTTCACTTTTCACTTCGTGACTAACGGCCGTCTATTAGGTCCGTTAAGTGAGCGACAGATTCGTCATTTCACTATGATCCCTTCTTCTTCTTCTTCCAAACTCAAACACAAACCCAGATTCTGAAAATCACGGCGGCTGAAAAACGAAATGTCAACGGAAAAACACACACCGAGCACACACACACACACTCAGAAACACACACAAACACACATTCGAAAAACACATATCTGAGATCGGAAACAAGGGTTTTTGGATTCGGAATTGCTTGGATCAGGATCGGTTTTGGCTAAATTTGGTTGGATTCGAAGTGCAATTGCTTTGTATTGTCTTTCTTTTCTATTCAAACAAGTTTTTCCGGCGAAGTCTATATCGGATTTATTTTGGCTAGTGTTCGTGCGCGATTGGTTTCTGAGTCGATTGCAACATGTTTCGTGTTCTGGTTCGAAGAAACAAGTGATAAATCTAGATTTTTTATTTTTCCGACGTGATTTTCAAATTTTCAGTCGCCGTGATTTCAGTTGACATTTCATTTTCTGCAAAACCTGACGAATATGGGTTTGTGTTTGAGTTTGGAAGAAGAAGAAGGGATCATGGTGAAATGACGAATTCTGCCCCTCACTTAACGGACCTAATAGACGGTTGTTAGTCACAAAGTAAATAGTGAAAAAATTGACCAACTTCAGGGTTTTTTCTGTAATTAATTCATTTAAGAGCAATAACTGAAAATCCTGCTAACTTAAGAGACTAAAAATGTAATTTTCTCTATATTTTGGCATTGTAAGTATTTTTATTATCTCCAAGTGCTTGCTTCTAGGAAGACATTAGAACATCGTGCAGAATTTTTCGTATTTATCTTCCTTTGCAGTAGAAACAATTAATTACTAAATTGAATTAATAATTATTTAAAATTATTACAAAACTTGTTTTTTAAAAGTTATTTCTAATTTTTTTGGGAAAAACTAAATTAAAAATTATTTGTCGCCGAATAATTTTCAATTTCTTTTTTCTTTTCTTTTGTTTGCCAAATAAAATTGTCGCCAAACACTTTAGGTCATGACAAATTGGCAACCAACCATGCCGTCATTAAATGTCTTCGCTGTAAGGTTCGGCGACGACAAATGCAACATATGGTCACGACATTTGTCGCAGCCAAAAGCCAGAGTTCTTGTAGTGTTTATATACATGTAAATTTTTGTTGTTGTTGAAGTTTAAGAGGGGTATATATGAGCGTCTTGCTAAACATAGGACTGTAGTGGAAATGCATAAAATAATTGTATACCTATTATAAAATTCAAGTAATAAATATATTTTTGATATGAAAAGTATAATTTTTTTATTGCATGATAATTTAAAAGTTTTATTTATCATTGAAATATATAATACGGGTCAGGTTTAGGCGTTTAGCCTTAATTAATTTAATTATCCTATATATATGCGCTCAATTCGCATAAGATATGTAGGGTTAGGCGTTTAGCCAATCTATAATTTACACAAATTTATTAACGCTTCTTGCTTGTTGTTATTTTTTTTCTTCTTTTTTACGCAATTAAACTCCAACATCATATCAATGGCAGACATATATGTCCCTGATGAGATTCTCGACAACATACTTGTTCGGTTGCTTACAAAATCTTTGTCCCGGTTCAGGTGCGTATCTAAACATTGGAACCGCTTGATCTCAAATCCCGACTTCATGAAGTCCCTACAACGTCGTAAAATCTTTGTCCCGAGCCATCAGACGATAGAAAAAGTTGTAAGCGGTGAAAACATTATAATGGGGTATCGTATGGTGAGGGCTGATATTCTCCTTTTGAAGGTGAACGAGTAACTGTTGTTGGAACAACCAATGGGTTAGTCTTATTAGTCCTCAATTATATAGAACACGGTCCATGTATCGTTGATATGAACTTATACAATCCATTGACTAGGGTAGTGCTCAAAAAGATCCCCAACCCACATTATATCAACAAGAACTTAGCGTTTGGATTGGGTCATGGTGCAACCCAAGACGATTTAAAGATTGTGACACCCGGACGTTACAACCGTGTTATGTCATTATCTTGGGGTGTCTTCAGTGTTAAAAACCAATCATGGAGCACAATGTCAGAATCATCTATCGGGTACTTTGAGTTTTCTGATCATGCTGGCACTTTTTTAAATGGATTCTTGTATTGGCGTGTATGGAAGGATCACTCTAGTGCGTTGATACTGGCTCTAGATATTGAGAAAATGAAGTTAATAGAGATAAAAGTTCCATATAATACAGATTTCTTTACTACTTTGGGTACCGTAAATGGATGTCTTTGCTGGATTTGCCCTAAAGGCATCTATGACTATGGCAGATATGAGTTATTCGTAATGAAGGACCATGGTATATGGGAATCACGAGTCAAAGGATGCTCGACGTCAACAGTACGTTCAATGATGAAATATAACACATTCAGCGTAATGTGTCTCCTGGATGAGGGGAAAGTTATTATGAAGAATCGCGAAAAGAACACATTTGTGATTGTTGACCTGGTGAAAGATTCATCTGAACCCATTAATGGACATCATTACACGCCATTGAATATGTCGAGAGTTTTTGCAACATCTGATCTACATTTTTTTTTTTTTTTGAAAAGCATCTGATCTATATATGCTCTAGTTTTATATGATCCCTTTGTACTAGCTTTGGTAAATGACATAAATAAATGCTTGGTTTTAGTTGATTTTAGCACAGAACTGCCAACAGACACAATTTGATATTTTTAATAAAGATTCTAGCATATATGGTCTGTTGATGGGTTAATATTAATAATGGCATAGTTATGCATCCAATTTTAGTTTTTCAAATGTTTACAACTTAATCTTTTAACTTCGTATAATTCACTTTTTTTAACCCCAAGCCATTTAACGTCAAATTGTTGAAGTTAGATGACTAAATATATATATAGTTTATAGTTTGTTTTAAAATAGCATACGAGAATACAAATATGTGTGTATGTGTGTAGCGCTCAATGCCGTCTTACACGGGTTTTTGGGTTCTAATACAGATATCGATAGTGTATGGCGGACATTGAAATGTAGACAGCTGATTGTGCACTGAACCGAAGTTAGGTTGAAGATGAGATGATGGGTGTTTTTGGGTCGTTCGTTGGCGGTTCCCCGAAGGTACGTAGGGTTCTAGCCTCTTTACGCCAATCGAACGAGTGTGTGATCTATGTGTGATTAAGTTGTGTGTAGGAATGCCTTTAGAGGTCTTTTAGTTCTCCTTTTATAGGGAGAAATGTTCTTGGGGAATAAGCTAGGCCTCTTTAGGGTTTCCCTAAGCCTCTTTATGATAAGAGCAAATCCCGACTTTATAGGGAAGTAATTTTTATCTATTTTATCTTCTGCGGGATCCTTCGTTACGGAGAAGCCTTCGTATCGTAGCGTATTACCATTCCTTTGTGTGACAGGTCCTGCGTACCGTTGGGAGGGTATATCATCAAGCCCCCAGTCCAAGGTGATGAATTTTGCAAAAAGTTCGTTGCGTTGGACTATTCCTGCTTACTTCTTCATTTCCAGAGGGGGTGTTTTGTAAATGTTCTGAACCGCCTAATTAATTTTGATTTGATGGTTAATTAAAAGTGGTAGATGGACGCGTATCTCGAGGCTTGTGATCGACGGTTGGGAACTTCATGCAGTCGCATATATAAATTCGATTTTCCCTTTTTGCAAATTACTTCCGGTGTTAACTTATAATAAAACCGTTTAAGAGTTTGAAAGTGCAAAATCTACCAACTTGAGGGAAGAAAAATGTAAATTTACTCAAGTTTCAATATACCATTGATGGTATATGTCACCCTCCGTGACGAGACCTGACACGAAGCTGAACCTGCGTGACGAAGGTATCCGCTGTAAGCCTTATCTAAATATGGAAGAGATTATCTCAATCTCTTCCTCCTAAATTAAAGAGATTTGTTCTTATCTCGTCCTAAATACCCAGATCTGGCATATTATTAAGAATATTCTCTAAAACCCTAAACTTATTCTCCAAGATAACCATCCCTATATATATAGATGAGTTCTAAACCTAAACTCTCATTCTCCTCCTCTCCAGAAAACACACACATAGATCTGGACATCCTCTTCTCTCTATAAGAGATGCTCCACGACCTACAACAATATACTCATATATCAACAACATACCAATATGCTACGGGACAGTGACTCTCCGTCCCGAAGTCCCCCACAACCTACGATGATTAGGCAAAAGCATCCTTGAATATCGGATATGATAATATCCTTCCATGAGCATGCTAAACACGATCGATCAGATCTAAAACTTATTCAATAGCACGATCACAATCGGCTATACATTACATACATACGATTGGCGTAAAGAGGCACGAACTCTACCTTCGGGGAACCGCCAACAAAACCCTAAATCAACCATTCATCCCCTCGGGATGACAACCCATGTTTAATGAACAAACATTTGGCGCCATCCGTGGGACCCAAACAATATACGTCCGTGCCTCCAGTGACTTAGCTCACAACCTCTAGATCTGAAGATCTCCCCCCTGTTTGGAGATCCCCATTAAATAATATATATATATATATATATTATATATATATATATAACATAAATAATATATATACATATATTATATATATATATGTGTGTGTGTGTGTGTGTGTGTGTTTGCTGCGTAACGCAGCCTCTCTGTTTCGAGATCTCCATGTTTTTAGAAGACTTATCCGCTATGTCACGTAGCCGTCAGATCTAAAGATCTCTTCCCAGTTTGGAGATCCTTTTCTTAAAACAATATCTTTGCTGCGACACGCAGCCATCAGATCTGGAGATCTCCTCCCAGTTTGGAGATCCTTTTCTTAAAAAATATCTTTGCTGCGACACGCAGCCATCAGATCTAAAGATCTCCTCCCAGTTTGGAGATCCTTTTCTTAAAAAATATCTTTGCTGCGACACGCAGCCATCAGATCTGAAGATCTCCTCCCAGTTTAGAGATCCCTTTCTTAAAATATATCTTTGCTGCGACACGCAGCCATCAGATCTGAAGATCTCCTCCCAGTTTGGAGATCCCTTTCTTAAAATATATCTTTGCTGCGACACGTAGCCATCAGATCTAAAGATCTCTTCCCAGTTTGGAGATCCTTTTCTTAAGAAACATCTCCGTGACGAAGGCTCTCACAGCCTCCAGATTTGAAGACCATCTCGATGTTAAGGACCTAGTTGTTAAAGGCAATATCACGAAGGTACAGTAGCTCGCTACGACATGAAGGATTCTCCGTAATGAAGGCTCCCGCGGCCTCCAGATTTGAAGATCATCTCGATGTTGAGGACCTGGTTGTTAAAGGACCTATCACGCAAAAGAGCAGTAGCACCCCGCGGCACAAAGGCTGCTCCGTAACGAAGGCTATAATTTAGGGATTTGATCCAGATTCAAAAATATTCTTGCTGTTTGGACACCCCCATGCTGTTGAAAGATCTACCTATTGCCCCACGTGACCTCCAGATTTGAAGAGCTTTTTATTAGGACATCTCCTTGATGCCCTCATGCAACCCGAGTCATGAAAACATTCCAAGCGGTTGCGCTACG
>CM067167.1:267598592-267707537 GCA_034093135.1 Erigeron breviscapus
CTTAAAGTTGTGAAGTATCCCTGTTTAAGATCGAGAGTATTTAGACAAATTCACCTTTAATGCTAAAAGTAATTTTAACAAGGAAATGACTTTGTATTTATAGGCAAACAAATTCACCAGTGAATTTGTGCCGTACAATATGGTTGCATGCATTTAATGAACCGACAAGGTCATTAAATGCATTGGTTAAGGTACAAGGATAAAGTCAGATCAATATGACAATAATCCTTTTAACCAACCACCTTTACACACGTAAGCACTTTGGTAAAGAACAAGTGGAATGTTCTTTGGAAAGTGTGTAAAGGCAAAAAGTCAATTCATCGATATCAGTGTTCAGACTTGTAAGGTCTAGAACACTGACAATCCTCCAGTGTATAGATCTGGAAGACTTCCAGTGGACTCCGCCATTTGTCAGTCTTCTTTATTCTGACTTCAGTCTTTGACTTCAGTGAGAACGTCTTCAGTAGAATAGATCTGGACTGGGGTGAAGTCCAGTGAGCTAATATGGAATACTCCAGATTTCCTATACAAGTATTTGCTCAATGGTCTTCCATTATTTCTGAACAAATCTTCAGAGGGACTCCAGATTCCAAGTCTGGAGTAGGTCCAGTAATATATTTCTGGACAGATCTTCGGTAAGGCTCCAGTAGTCGAGTCTGGAGCGAGTCCAGTAAATCTGGACCTAACAAATTCCCCCTATTTGTTTATAAATAATGCAAGGTTTTTCAAGCTTATATCTATACAACTTTGTATGCTTGAAAAACACTTGTTTTGACTTAGTCTAAAAAATTTAAGTTACTGGAGAACACTTTATAGATCATCAGTGTTTCAGTTTCATCTTTTAATTTTTTTTTTTTTTTTTTTTTTTTTTTTTTTTTTTCCAGTTTTCATTTTTTTTTAGTTCTAACTTAGACTAAATCTGATCATTTACTTTATGAATCAAAATATGCAACTATATTTACAGCCATCAACAAAAAATAAGTTACAATTTTGAAATTAAATACAAGTACAAGTAAATGATACAAGAGTCAGGCCCTTCTCTTCGATGTTTGTCCTGGAGCATCTTCAGAAGCCTTTCTCTTTGGTGATGGAGAGGATGGTACTGAAACTGGTGGTCTCATACCCAGAACAACTTCCATCTGTTGTATTCTTTTCCACACCTTTTCAATCCTCTTCATAAATGCCTTACATCAGGAGACAAATCAGTTTTTCCTTTGAAAGTTAATCCTATCTCCTTCAGTTCAGTCCATCCAAAAGCTTGGACTGATGCATTCTTTCTTTCATCAGTAAAGTTACCCTCTCTGGTCAACTTTATATTAAACCTGGTCATGCCTTCATGATTTTTAGCCAGTTTGATTTCAGCACCTATGATCCTTCTGGCATCAGCCCTGAATTTCAACATATCTTCATATTTGGCTTTTTGCTTATCCATCTGGATCATATATTCAGTTTCCTTGGATACTCTATGCTGTTCAATGCGTAGATTGGAATGTTCACGATTGATTTTGAGAGAAGTATCCAGAGGAATGAATGTGCTCAGATTTGCATCTTTCATTGCTTTGAGCTGTTTGGCAGTAAGTTTTGGCAAGCCTTTCATCTTCTTTCTGTACTCTATCTCCAGAGCACCAACATTCTTTCTTATTTTCTTCTGGAGGTTCACCAGTTCCTCCGTCCTTTGTCTTATTAGTTCAGGTACGCTGACACCATAAGTTACAGCATCATATAATTGTTCTTCTTTCAGAGTACCTGGAGCGAATGTGAACATCATCTAATGCATCCAGACATTGATGAACTCTGGGGTCATCCTTCATCTTTTTGTCAGCATACCTGGAACGAATATGAACATCTCATCGGTGCATCCAGACATTGATGAACTCTGGGGTCATCCTTCATCTTTTTGTACACATCAATAAGTATGCCCAACCTTCTAGCATTGTACGAATCCAGAGTCCCCATATTTGCCATCTCCCTTTTGTGGGCCAGCAGTTCATCTTTTTGATTTTTCTTGAAAATTTCTATCAAAATGCATTCCTGCTCCAGTCTCTTTGAGGTGTCTTCATCAATAGTTGGAAATTCTGATGAACCTTCAGCAGTTTCAACTTCATCTCTAGATATCACATGTTTCTTTCTTTTTACTGATTCTTGAGTAGTTATGATATCTGGGAATGCTTCGAATTGGGGCTCACTGGCATCAGTACCAGCAGCTTCTTCAACCTTCACAATGGCTTCAGTGCCAAGTGCCTTCTGTGCTTCTTGTGCACTGGCATCAGTACCAGTCACTTGTTGTTGCATAATGCTTTTAGTAGCAAAGGCCTTTTCAATAGCACTGACAACGACTTCTTTCTTTTTCTTAATCACCCACTTCAGATTTTCCCCCTTGGAATGTCCACCAGTTTGAGACTTGTGGGCATTCCATAATTGTTCAAGCATATATCTGTCTGTCTCACCAAAAGTTCTTCCAGCCACTGGAGTTGTGATGTTCACAGTGTGCCTTAGCTTCGTCACTTCCTTCTTGATAAATTCAATTTCTGAAGACAAGTGCTTTGGCATTTCATTTTCTATCATCTTCACAACTTGTGGCAACAAACCATCTTGAATTGTTCTAAGAACAGACCCAGAAATATCTTCAGATATTCTTTCAGCATACCAAGTCTGAACTTCTTAGCACACTCATCACTGATAGTGCTAACAACAGCATTCTGATCAAGTGTTGGCCTACCCTCCAAACTACTAACCCTGGTAACCAACTTCTGAACTTCATCTGTCAGACCTGCCAGTGATTGAACAACTTCATCTTTCACTGCAGTCTGAACAGAACTAACCAGTTTTGCTCTAATCCCTGGACTGCCACTTTGATTTTCAGTGTTGTTATTTGTGGCCAGTACCAGTTTATCCAGCTTTTCAAATACCAGCTTCTCATTCCAGCAAACACTTCATTTCTGATGAAAGATTATTGATAATAAAGATTTGAAGTCAGAAACAACCTGGGAAGACTGGAGTGATCTCTCCAGGTCCGCCACCTTACTTAAAAGGCCTTGGACCTCGGCTGAAGAAGAAGAGGAGGGACCACTGGGAGGTTCAAGATTTGAAGTCAGTCTGGTCATTAAAGGTACTTGTGCCCAGACCTCTTCAGTGGAAGTTTCAGCAGTTACAACTGTTGAGTCCAGTGCACAGTGTTCAGATAAGTCGATTGGAGTTTCAAGTGGTGGTGGTTGAGTTTGAGAAATTTGGATTGAAGAAGGATTGAAATATGAAGTGTTTTGTGGAATTGAATGTGGTGGTGGTGGTGGTGCAGTAATGGATTCTGGTGGTGGTGGCATTTCGGATTCTGGTGGTGGAATATTTGATTCTGGTGGAGGTGGTGGCATTTCAGTAAGAGGTTGGGTGACTGAAGCAATAACAGAAGAAACCACATTTTCTACTTCTTCACCCAGAAAACTCATGTCAGTATCAAAGATATTACCTTCTGACATGGGTGAATCAGCCTCATCCCAGACAAATGTTTCACCAACTGTTTCATCACCAGGCTGATCACCAGCCTGTTCACCAACTTCTACATTCAAGTCAATCTGAGCATCTTGCTCACCAGTCTCCTGCTCAACAACTTGTACATTTTCAACCTGTTCATCAGTCACCTGCCCAATCTGTTCAGCATCTTGTACAATGTTTTCTTCCTGCACAACATTCTCTTGCTCATCAACCTGAACAACATTTCTTCCTGCTCAAAAATAGGAGACCCATCTATATTCATTACATCACCAGGATGACTCATTTCAACTCTATTTGGATTGACCTGAACTCCACCTCTTCTTAGACGTCTGGCAGTTCTAGGTCTAGTAACAGGAGCCACCTAGGTTACTGGTTGCACATTTTCAACATCAATGACTCCAGTGGGTCTTACAACAATCTGACCCCTACCTGGAGCCTCTTCTTGCTCGCCAGGTGCATCATTTCCAAAATTACTCAACATATTTGCAGGAATTTCAACCTCACCAGCTCTTGATTTTAGGGAACTTAATTCCCTCAAATATTCACACATTGAGAAATGATTTGTCTCATAATCATACTCAGCACCCAGAGCTCTAAGAAAAACAAGTGATAGAAAACGAATATATGGAATGTGTGGTTTTCTACCTTTCACCTTTAGGCGGTCCACCAGATCATCAAAGAAGATCTGAGCGAAATCAACCCTGTACCCAAACCACAAACAGTAGGAAATCTGGAGTTGCATTTGATTAATCTGATCCAATCCTCCAGAACTGCCACCTAAACACTCAACAAGGTGAGTGAAAAAGTATCTCCATGAGTCAGTCAGCTTGCTCATGTAGATTGTGCTTTCCTTAATAACTGGCCATGTTCATCCAATATTTCAGTGTGCCCCATCAATCTGCACACACCCTGAAATTGATACCAGTAGGGAGAGGAATTGCCATCTCATTTCCAGCCAAATAATTCAATTGAAGAACATCTCTGAGAGAATCGACAGTGAGAGTGAAAGACCTGGTGCCTTGTTGCAATGTGTAGTTGATGGTTTTAGTGTTTTCAACATACACAGCAGAATACCATAATTCACACAAATAATCATGATACATTTTACCAGGATTACGTGTGAAAGCACCATAGAGTGGACAACTGAGGAAAAAAGCATTCAGTTGTCTGATGAGAGAGGTGGGAGCATGAGTGGTGCTAGTGAGTCTAGCCAACCAGTTGTTCATATTGATCCTTATGGCCTTAGCTTTAAGAGTAATATGGGGTGCCTTAACAATATTGGCAACCGGAGCATATTCAGCGGCGAGCAGATTCTTTGGTGAATTGGATTGTCTAGGTGCCATTGAATATGATAGATATATGAAGATGAAATTGAAGAATTTAGGGTTTTTGATGAAGATTCGATGAAATAAATATGAGAGAGAGATTTATGATTGGAATTGAACGAAGAATGAAGTAAATGAAGGAATTTGAAGGATTTGGGAGTAAATATGTTCGAAGTAATGCAAATGAAATTGAAAGTGGGTATATATAGGAGAGAGAATGTGGAACTCAAACGGTTAATTTGAATTATCAAATATAATTTTGACCGGGTTCTGAGATCCGCATTAATTACATCACATCACACATAAATGTGTGACGGTTTACAGCCCACAAACAGTATCAAGTTGCACTTTTTGTCTTCCCATGGTAAAAATACCATCATTTCTTTGAAAAATTTACATGCCACGTAGGATAATAAGATAAATATCTTTTCAAAAGATTTTGCTTACGTGGCACGCACAATGACCAAGTATTAAAAATATTATGACTCATTTCAGTGCATCTGGAGGTTGACTGGACACTCCAGTATCACTGGTGGATTGGTCCAGTGAAGCATGTACTGATGGTACACTGGAGGGACACTCCAGTAAAGTACCAATGAAAACCATTTGAAAGAGACTGGTAACCTCAAACATGCACGTCAACTAATACAGACAAATGAGAGGGACACATTTACAAGGAGACAAAAAGTCACCTCAAACATGCACTTCAACCTATCTAACCAGTGAGAGGGACACATTTACAAGTACCAGTAATATTTTCTGAAAATTTTGTCCAGTGAGAAAATAAATTAATAAATTCCCCTTGAACTTAAAACATTTTTAAAAACAAAAAATATCTTTTCAAGTCTTCCCCTGGAATGTTGATCCAGAAATCTATTAATGCAAAGATAGTACACAATGGCGTTCGATATCTAAGCAGTCATAGATTTATAAATCTTTAAATCAAGGATCCTCAGTAGTACACATGGCGTTCAATACCAAGGTTCCAGATTTAAGGGTTTAACATTCCCAACTCACCAACAAGATATTCAAAAGTTTTGACATCCAGAGGTTAGTAAAAATGTCAGCGAGTTGTTTGTCAGTGGGAATAAAATGGAGTTCAATGTTGTTTTTCATAATATGATCACGGATAAAATGATACCTGAGATCAATGTGCTTCGTTCTGGAGTGTATGACTGGATTGTTCGAGATAGCAATGGCACTGGTATTATCACAAAAGATTGGGGTCTTTGAATACTTAATACCATAATCAAGCAACTGGTTATTCATCTAGAGTATTTGAGCACAGCAACTGGCTGCAGACACGTATTCAGCTTCAGTAGTGGACAATGAAACTGAAGTTTACTTCTTACTGGTCCAGCTGACCAGTTTGCCACCAAGGAAATGACATCCACCAGTAGTGGATTTCCTGTTTATCTTACAACCTGCATGATCTGAATCTGAATAACCCATTAGATCCATGCCTGAGCCTTTGGGATACCAAAGACCCAAACTGGAGACACCCTTAAGGTACTTCAGTATGCGCTTTACAGCAAGCATATGAGATTCCTTTGGATTAGACTGTTATCTGGCACATAAACATGTTGAAAACATAATATCTGGTCTACTGGCAGTTAAATACATCAGTGAACCAACCATGCCTCTATAGATAGTGGTGTTCACTGGTTTACCATCTGGATCTGAGTCCAGTGTTAATGGTGCAGAAATTGGAGTGGGTTTAGATGGTGAAGAGTTCATGTCATATTTCTTTAAAAGATCTCTAACATATTTTTCCTGATTAATAAAAATACCATCTCTGGTCTGTTTAATCTGGAGTCCAAGAAAATATGTTAATTCACCCATCAAACTCATTTCATATTCAGTTGACATTATTTTCGAAAATTTCTTGCACATTTTATCATCAGTAGACCCAATAAATTTTTAGTCAGAGTATCATACCAGGCACGTGGGGCTTGTCTGAGGCCATAAGGCGCTTTGTCCAGACGATATACCCAATGTGGATGCTTTTCATCAACGAAACCTGGTGGTTGTCTGACATAAACTTCTTCTTCAGTTTTCCATTCAAGAATGCACTTTTCACGTCCATCTGGTAGACTTTGAACTGATGATGAGCAGCGAATGCTAAGAAATATTCTGATCGCTTCAAGTCTAGCCACTGGAGCAAATGATTCATCAAAATCGACATCTGACTGTCAGTAGCCTTGTGCTACCAGTCTGGCCTTGTTTCTGATTATGTGGCCATCTTCATCTACCTTGTTCCTGAAGACCCATCTGGTTCCAATTGGTTCTTTCTTTCCAACTGGGAAAGAGGCCAGGTACCAAACCTTGTTCCTTTCAAATTGGTGAAGCTCTTCTTGCATAGCTATCACCCAGCTTGGATCTTCCATAGCCTCGTCAATCTTCTTTGGTTCTATCAATGATAAGAAACTGACATATAAGCATTGATTACTGGAGGCTCTTCTGGTCAGAACTCCTCGACTGGAGTCACCTATGATCTGATCGATAGGATGAGCTTTTGTCCATCTGGAGTATTGACCAGGATTGTTACTGACAACAATATCAGTGCAAGAGTTCAGTTGAGTCTCCTCTGGTGTTGCTTCTGGAGGAGGATCTTGCCAGACTACTTCAGCATCTTCATCTGAGTCATTCAAATCACGATTTGCATCATGAAATTCTTCCATTGAAGGCATTTCCTGAAGTACTGGTTCAGTTTCAACTGGGACTGATACTGGCGGCGTAGTACGCACATCTGATCCAATAATAATTTCAGAGGGTAGTTTGAAAATTATTGAAGGATAGAATGGAGTACCACTGGAGAGTTTCTTTTTCTGAACAGGTTCCAGATCAGGATGACTGGAAACTGTGTCTTCTGAATCTTTATTGTAGTTGATAAGATCAGATTCACAGAAGACAATTGGAGTTACTGGGGGAGTATCAAGGGTTGGCTTTCTATTGATTGCATCATTTGATTCATCAAATGTGACATGAATTGACTCATGGACCTTCTCCAGTCTCTTGTTGTAGACTCTGAAGGCCTTGCGAATGGCTGAATAGCCCAAGAAATACCCTTCATCAGCTTTGGCATCGAATTTGACTAACTGACTGGAGTCGTTCAGGATGTAAACTGGACATCCAAAAACGTGAAAATAACCAACATTTGGTTTTCTATTTCTGGAATTCTGTTCCATTGTCACTTCTTAACTGACCCACTTTTCACGTGTACTTGAGCTCAATTTGCTTGATAAGACTGATGATTTCAGCAGCAGCTTCACTTTTAGACCTGAGAAAGATAACCCAACAATATCTGGAAAATTCATCTACGATACCAGGGTGTATCTTTTACCAGCACGAGTCTGAACATTCACTGGACCAAAGAGGTCCATATGAAGAGGTTCAGATATGCTGAAATTATGTCTGGTCTTTAAACAGGTACATTTCTGCTTACTCATCTCACATCCTGGACATGGCCTTTCCTTTTTGAATGAAACTGAAGGTATCCCATCTGCAAGTTGTTTTCTAGACAACTTATTAATATTTTTGAAATTTAAATGGGATAACCTTTTATGCCATAACCAGTTTGTATCTTCATCAGCTTGAGTATAGAAACACTGCTCTGAAAGAGAGCTTTCCATATCCATCACGTACACATTCCCTTTTCTGGGAGCAATCAATACTACCTTCCAGTCCTTGTTGAATACGATACCCTGAGCAATATTGAATAGAACTTGATAGCCATCATCACACAGTTGACTTACACTGATCAGGTTATATTTTAAACCATTCACAAATGCAACACGTCTAAACTTGACTTGTCCATTGTTCAGAACACCGTATCCCTCAGTCTTTCCACAACCATCATTTCCAAAAGTAATGGAGGGTCCATCAGAAATGATGAATTCTCCAGCAGGGTCTTACATCCGGTCATCGTCCTGCCAGCTGCACTGTCAAGATACCAGATATATTTCTTTCGATCGCCCTGCACATCCAGTGAATGTTCAGACTCGTGATGGTAAAAGATACACCCTGGTGATCGTAGATGAATTCTCCAGATATTGTTGGGTGATCTTTCTCAGGTCTAAAAATGAAGCTGCTGCTGAAATCATCAGTCTTATCAAGCAAATTGAGCTCAAGTACAGTCGAAAGGTGTGTCAGTTAAGAAGTGACAATGGAACAAAATTCCAGAATGCAACTCTGGAGTCATTCTGTACTGACACTGGCATCTCCCAGAATTTCTCATCAGCCCGCTCTCCAGAACAAAATGGAGTGGTGGAAAGGAAGAATCGAACGCTGATAGAAGCTGCCAGGAGTATGATTGCTGAATCTGGTCTGTCTACCAGTTTCTGGGCTGAAGCAATTGCTACTGCTTGCCACACCCAGAACCGGTTAGTGTATGTGAAGCGACACAAAAAGACAGCCTATGAAGTCTTAAGAAATAGAAAACCAAATATTGGTTATTTTCATATTTTTGGATGTCCAGTTTACATCCTGAACGACTCCAGTCAGTTAGGCAAATTTGATGCCAAAGCTGATGAAGGGTATTTCTTAGGATATTCAGCCATTTGCAAGGCCTTCAGAGTCTATAACAAAAAACTGGAGAAGGTCCATGAGTCAATTTATGTCACATTTGATGAATCAAATGCTGCAATCAATAAAAAGCAAAACCCTTGATACTCCCCCAGTAACTCCAATTGTCTTCTGTGAATCTGATCCTATCAACTACAATAAAGATTCTCCAGAAGATACAGTTTCCAGTCATCCTGATGTAGAACCTGTTTAGACTAAGAAACCTTAAAGTGGTACTCCATTCTATCCTTCAATTATTTTCAAGCTACCCTCTGAAATTATTATTGGATCAGATGTGCGTACTACGCCCCCAGTATCAGTATCAGTCCCAGTTGAAACTGAACCAGTACTTCAAGAAATGCCTTCAAATGAAGAATTTCATCATGCAAATCGTGATTTAAATGACTCAGATGAAGATGTTGAAGTAGTCTGGCAAGATCCTCCTCCTAAAGCAACACCAGAGGAGACTCAACTGAATTCTTGCACTGATATTGTTGTCAGTAACAATCCTGGTCAATACTCCAGATGGACAAAAGCTCACCCTATCGATCAGATCATAGGTGACTCCAGTCGAGGGGTTCTGACCAGAAGAGCCTCCAGTAATCAATGCTTATATGTCAGTTTCTTATCATTGATAGAACCAAAGAAGATTGACGAGGCTATGGAAGATCCAAGCTGGGTGACTGCTATGCAAGAAGAGTTTCACCAGTTTGAAAGGAACAAGGTTTGGTACCTGGTCCCTTTCCCAGTTGGAAAGAAAGAACCAATTGGAACCAGATGGGTCTTCAGGAACAAGGTAGATGAAGATGGCCACGTAATCAGAAACAAGGCCAGACTGGTAGCACAAGGCTACTGCCAGTCAGATGTCGATTTTGATGAATCATTTACTCCAGTGGCTAGACTTGAAGCGATCAGAATATTCTTAGCATTCGCTGCTCATCATCAGTTCAAGGTCTACCAGATGGACTGAAAAGTGCATTCTTGAATGGAAAACTTGAAGAAGAAGTTTATGTCAGACAACCACCAGGTTTCGTTGACGAAAAGCATCCACATTGGGTATAACGTCTGGACAAAGCGCTTTATGGCCTCAGACAAGCCCCACGTGCCTGGTATGATACTCTGACTAAACATTTATTGAAAAATTGTTTCAAAAGAGGTGCAATTGACAATACCTTATTTATTCTTCATGAAAAAGGTAATCTGTTGATGGTACAAATTTATGTTGATGATATTATTTTTGGGTCTACTGATGATAAAATGTGCAAGAAATTTTAGAAAATAATGTCAACTGAATATGAAATGAGTTTGATGGGTGAATTAACGTATTTTCTTGGACTCCAGATTAAACAGACCAGAGATGGTATTTTTATAATCAGGAAAAATATGTTAGAGATCTTTTAAAGAAATATGATATGAACTCTTCACCATCTAAACCCACTCCAATTTGTGCACCATTAACACTGGACTCAGATCCAGATGGTAAACCAGTGAACACCACTGTCTATAGAGGCATGGTTGGTTCACTGATGTATTAACTGCCAGTAGACCAGATATTATGTTTTCAACATGTTTATGTGCCAGATATCAGTCTAATCCAAAAGAATCTCATATGCTTGCTGTAAAGTGCATACTGAAATACCTTAAGGGTGTCCCCAGTTTGGGTCTTTGGTATCCCAAAGGCTCAGGCATGGATCTAATGGGTTATTCAGATTCAGATCATGCAGGTTGTAAGATAGACAGGAAATCCACTACTGGTGGATGTCATTTCCTTGGCGGCAAACTGGTCAGCTGGACCAGTAAAAAGCAAACTTCAGTTTCATTGTCCACTGCTGAAGCTGAATACGTGTCTGCAGCCAGTTGTTGTGCTCAGATACTCTGGATGAAGAACCAGTTGCTTGATTATGGTATTAAGTATTCAAAGACCCCAATCTTTTGTGATAATACCAGTGCCATTGCTATCTCGAAAAATCCAGTCATGCACTCAAAGACGAAGCACATTGATCTCAGGTATCACTTCATTCGTGATAATATTGTGAAAGGCAACATTGAACTCCATTTATTCCCACTGACAAACAACTCGCTGACATTTTTACTAAACCACTGGATGTTAAAACTTTTGAATATCTTGTTGGTGAGTTGGGAATGTTAAACCCTTAAATCTGGAACCTTGGTATTGAACGCCTTTGTGTACTATCAGGGATCCTTGATTTAAAGATTTATAAATCTATAACTGCTTAGATATTGAACGCCTTGTGTACTATCTTTGCATTAATAGATTTCTGGATCAACATTCCAGGGGGAAAGACTTTGAAAGATATATTTTTGTTCTTAAAAATGTTTTAAGTTCAGGGGAATTTATTAATTTATTTTCTCACTGGACAAAATTTTCCAGAAAATATACTGGTACTTTGTAAATGTGTCCCTCTCACTGGTAATTAGACAGGTTGAAGTGCATGTTTGAGGTGATTTTTTTGTCTCCTTGTAAATGTGTCCCTCTCATTTGTCTGTATTAGTTGACGTGCATGTTTGAGGTTACCAGTCTCTTTCAAATATTTTTGAACGCTTATGTGTACTATCAGGGATCCTTGATTTAAAGATTTATAAATCTATGATTGTTTAGATATCGAACGCCTTGTGTACTATCTTTGCATTAATAGATTTCTGGATCAACATTCCAGGGGGAAAGACTTTGAAAGATATATTTTTGTTCTTAAAAATGTTTTAAGTTCAGGGGAATTTATTAATTTATTTTCTCACTGGACAAAATTTTCCGGAAAATATACTGGTACTTTGTAAATGTGTCCCTCTCACTGGTAATTAGACAGGTTGAAGTGCATGTTTGAGGTGATTTTTTTGTCTCCTTGTAAATGTGTCCCTCTCATTTGTCTGTATTAGTTGACGTGCATGTTTGAGGGTACCAGTCTCTTTCAAATGGTTTTCACTGGTACTTTACTGGAGTGTCCCTCCAGTGTACCATCAGTGTATACATCACTAGCCTAATCCACCAGTGATACTGGAGTGTCCAGTCAACCTCCAGATGCACTGATATGTCAGTCATAATACTTTTTATACTTGGTCATTGTGCGTGCCACGTATGCAAAATCTTTGAAAAGATATTTATCTTGATATTTATCTTATTATCCTACGTGGCATGTCATTTTTTCAAAGAAATGATGTTATTTTTACCTTGAGAAGACAAAAAGTGCAACTTGATACTGTTTGTGGGCTGTAAACCGTCACACATTTATGTGTGATGTGATGTAATTAATGCGGATCTCAGAACCCGATCAAAACTTTATTTGATAAATTCAAATTAACCGTTTGAGTTCCACATTCTCTCCCTATATAAATACCCACTTTCACTTTCATAAGCATTTACTTCGAACATATTTACTCCCAAATTCTTCAAATTCCTTCATTTACTCCCATTCAATTTCCAATCATAAATCTATCTCATATTTATTTCATCAATTCTTCATAAACCCTAAATCTTCAATTTCATCTTCATTTATCTACCAATCATATTCAATGGCACCAAGACAATCAAACTCACCCAAAAATCTACTCTCCGCCGAATATGCTCCGGTTGCCAATGTTGTTAAGGCACCCCATATCTCCTTAGAGGCAAAGTCCATAAGGATTAATATGAACAATTGGATGGCTAGACTCACTAGCACCACTCATGCTCCCACCTCTCTCATCGGACGACTGAATGCTTTTTTCCTCAGTTGTCCACTCTATGGTGCTCTCACACGTAATCCTGGAAAGATGTATCATGACTATTTGTGTGAATTTTGGTATACTGATGTGTATGTTGAAAACACTAAAACCATCAACTACACATTGCAACATGGAACCAGGTCCTTTACTCTCTCTGTTGATTCTCTCAGAGATATTCTGCATCTGAATTATCTGGCCGAAAATGAGATGGCGATTACTCTCCCGACTGGTCTTAATTTCAGAGATGTGTGCAGATTGATGGGGCACACTGATATACTGAATGAACATGGCCAGTTATCAAGGAAAGGCATAATCTACATGAGCAAGCTGACAGACTCATGGAGATACTTTTTCACTCACCTTGTTGAGTGTTTAGGTGGCAGTTCTGGAGGATTAGATCAGATCAATCAAATGCAACTCCAGATTGCCTACTGTCTTTGGTTTGGCTATAGAGTTGATTTCGCCCAGATCTTCTTTGATGATCTGGTTGACCGCCTGAAGGTGAAAGGTAGAAAACCACACATTCCATATATTCGTTTTCTTTCACTGGTTTTTCTAAGAGCTCTGGGTGCTGAGTATGATTATGAAACAAATCATTTCTCTATGTGTGAATATCTGAGGGAATTAAGTTCCTTAAAATCAAGAGCAGGTGAGGTTGAAATTCCTGTAAATATGTTGAATCATTTTAGAAATGATGCACTGGAAGATGCGCAGGAAGTGGCTCCAGGAGGGAACCTAGTTGGTGAAGGACCCTCTGGTGACCTAAATGTTGAAATTGTGCAACCTGTAACCCAAGTGGCCCCTGTCCAACAACAAGCAGAAAATGTTGACCCTCCTAGATGATCAAGAACGGCGAGATGCCTTATGCGGGCTGGAGTTCAGGTAAATCCAGATAGAACTGAAATGAGCCATCCTGGTGATGTCATGAATATAGATGGGTCTCCGATTTTTGAGCAGGAAGAGAATGTTGTACAGGATGTTGAGCAGGTAGAAAATGTACAAGTTGTTGACCAGGTGACTGATGAGCAAGATGCTCAGTTTGATTTGAATGTAGAAGTTGGTGATCAGACTGGTGATCAGACTGTTGATGAAGCATTTGTTTGGAATGAGGCCGATTCACCCATGTCAGAAGGTAATATTTTTGATACTGACATGAGTTTTCTGGGTGATGAAGTAGATAATGTTGTCACATCTGTTATTGCTTCAGTCACCCAAGCACTTACTGAAATGCCACCACCACCAGAATCCATTTCTGCACCACCACCACCACCTTCAAATCCTCCCACAATTCAAATTTCACAAACTCAACCACCACTAATTGAAACTCCAATTAACTTTCCTGAACACCGTGTGCTGGACTCGATTGCTGTAACATCTGAAAGATCCACTGAAGAGGTCCAGACACAAGTACAAATGGTGACCAGAATCACTTCAACTCTTGATCCTCCCAGTGGTCCCTTCTCTTCTTCTTCAGCCGAGGTCCAAGACCTTTTAAGTAAGGTGGCGGACCTGGAGAGATCACTCCAGTCTTCATCCCAGGTTATTTCTGTTTTTAAGTCCTTATTATCCAATAATCTAGCATCAGAAATGAATGTTTTTACTGGGAATGAGAAGATAGTGTTTGAGAAGCTGGATGAGCTGGTACTGGCCACAAATAACAATTCTAAAAATATCAAAGTGGCAGTCCAGGGATTAGAAGCAAGGCTAGTTAGTTCTGTTCAGACTGCAGTGAAAGGTGAACTTGTTCAACCACTGGCAGGTCTGACAGATGAGGTTCAGAGGTTGACGACCAGGATAAGTAGTTTGGAGAGTAGGCCAACACTTGATCAGAATGCTGTTGTTAGCACTATCAGTGATGAGTGTGCTAAGAAGTTCAGACTTGGTATGTTGAAAGAACTATCTGAAGAAATTTCTGGGTCTGTTCTTAGAACAATTCAAGATGGGTTGTTGCCACAGGTGGTCAAAATGATTGAAATTGAAATGTCAAAGCACTTGCCTCAGGAACTTGAAATTGTTAAAAAGGAAGTAATGGCTCTGAGGAAAACTGTGAACATCACAACTCCAGTGGCTGGAAGAACTTTTGGTGAGACAAACAGATATATGCTTGAACAATTATGGAATGCCCACAAGTCTCAAACTGGTGGACATTCCAAGGGGGAAAAGTCGTATGTTGCCACTGAGTCTGTTCAAGAAGGTTTGGTAAGGAAAAAGAAAGAAGTAGTTGCCAGTGCTATTGAAAAGGCCTTTGCTACTGAAAGCATCGTGCAACAAGAACAAGTGACTGGTACTGATGCCAGTGCACAAGAAGCACAGAAGGCACTTGGCACCATTGTGCAGGTTGAAGAGGCTACTGGTACTGATGCCAGTGAGCCCAGTTTGAAGAATTCCCAGATATCATATCTACTCAAAAGTCAGTAAAAAGAAAGCAACATGTGATATCTGGAGAAGAGACTGAAATTGCTGGAAGTTCATCAGAGTTTCCTACTGCTGATGATGACACCTCAAAAAGACTGGAGCAAGAATGTATAATGATAGAAATCTTCAAGAAAAATCAAAAGGATGAACTGCTGGCCCACCAAAGGGAGATGGCAAATATGGGGACTCTTGATTCATATAATGCTGGCAGATTGGGCATAAATATTGATGTTTACAAAAAGATGAAGGAAGACCCCAGAGTTCATCAATGTCTGAATGAATTGGATGATGTACACATTCGCTCCAGGTACTCTGAAGAAGAACAATTGTATGATGTTGTAACTTATGGTGCTGGTGCTCTGGAGATAGAGTACAGGAAGAAGATTAAAGGCTTGCCTAAACTTACTGCCAAACAGCTCAAAGCAATTAAAGATGCAGATCTGAGCACATTCATTCCTCTGGATACTTCACTCAAAATTAATCGTGAAAAACTCCAGTCTTCCATGGAACAGCAGAAAGTATCCAAAGAAACTGAATATATGATCCATATGGCTAAGCAGAAAGCCAAGTATGAAGATATGTTGAATTTCAGGGCTGATGCCAGAAGGATCATAGGTGCTGAAATCAAATTAGCTGAACACCATGAAGGCATGACCAGGTTTAATATAAAGTTGACCAGAGGGGTAACTTTACTGATGAAAGGAAAAATGCATCAGTCCAAGCTTTTGGATGGACTGAACTGAAGGAGATAGGATTAACTTTCAAAGGAAAAACTGATTTGACTCCTGATGTCAAGGCATTCATGAAGAGGATTGAAAAGGTGTGGAAAAGAATACAACAGATGGAAGCTGTTCTGGGAATGAGACCACCAGTTTATGTACCATCCTCTCCATCACCAAAGAGAAAGGCTTCTGAAGATGCTCCAGGACAGACATCGAAGAGAAGGGCCTGACTCTTGTATCTTTTACTTGTACTTGTATTTAATTTCCAAAATTGTAACTTATTTTCTGTTGATGGCTGTAAATATAGTTGCATATTTTGATTCATAAAGTAAATGATCAGATTTAGTCTAAGTTAGAACTAAAAGATGAAACTGAAAACACTGATGATCTATAAAGTGTTTTTCAGTAACTTAAATTTTTTAGACTAAGTCAAAACAAGTGTTTTTCAAGCATACAAAGTTGTATAGATATAAGCTTGAAAAACCTTGCATTATTTCTAAACAAATAGGGAGAATTTGTTAGGTCCAGATTTACTGGACTCGCTCCAGACTCGACTACTGGAGCCTTACTGAAGATCTGTCCAGAAATGATATTTACTGGACCTACTCCATACTTGGAAACTGGAGTCCCTCTGAAGATTTGTTCAGAAATAATGGAAGACCAGTGAGCAAAATACTTGTATAGGAAATCTGGAGTATTCCAGATTAGCTCACTGGACTTCACCCCACTCCAGATCTATTCTACTTAAGACGTTCTCACTAAAGTCAAAGACTGAAGTCAGAATAAAGAAGACTCACAAATGGCGGAGTCCACTGGAAGTCTTACCAGATCTACGACTGGAGGATTATCAGTGTTCTAGACCTTACAAGTCTGAACTTTGATATCGAGGAATTGACTTTTTGCCTTTACACACTTTCCAAAGAACATTCCACTTGTTCTTTACCAAAGTACTTACGTGAGTAAAGGTGGTTGGTTAAAAGAATAAAGTCATATTGATGTGACTTTATCCTTGTACCTTAACCAATGCATTTAATGATCTTGTCGGTTCATTAAATGCATGCAACCATATTTGTACGGCACAAATTCACTGGTGAATTGTTTGCCTATAAATACAAAGTCATATTCTTCGTTAAAATTACTTTTAGCATTAAAGGTGAATTTGTCTAAATACTCTCGATCCTAAACAGGGATACTTCACAACTTTAAGTATCTCGATCCAAAGAGTTTATTTGGCAAATATAGATCATTTGTAATTCATAGGTTGTTAGGATACTTACATATTTGTATTATCTTGATTCCGCACAACCTTGTATTTTATTTAACATCATAAATAAAATACACTTAAAAATATTACATTGTGTTCCACCTTTATTTATTACTTTAAGTCAAGTATTACTTTGTTTATATTCTTGCATTTATATTTTTGTTCCACCTTTAATTTATTGCTTTAGTCTTGTATTACTTTGTTTATATTCTTGCATTTATATTCAAGTAATACTAGTCCATTCTAGTGCTTATTAGACTTGTTGGAGTTTACATTCAGGGTTAACCATCAAGAGAGTTTGGGACTCACACTTTGGATACTTCACAAAGAATTGATCGTGAAAAACTCCAGTCTGCCATAGAACAGCAGAAAGTATCCAAGGAAACTGAATACATGATCCAGATGGCAAGGCAGAAAGCCAAGTATGAAGAAATGTTGAATTTCAGGGCTGATGCCAGAAGGATCATTGGTGCAGAGATTAAGCTTGCTGAAAATCATGAAGGCATGTCCAGGTTTGAAGTAAAGTTGACGAGGGAGGGTAACTTTACTGATGAAAGGAAAAGTGCTTCAGTCCAAGCTTTTGGATGGACTGAACTGAAGGAGATTGCCTTAACGTTCAGGGGGAAGACTGATTTGTCGACTGACGTTAAAGCATTTTTGAAGAGGATTGAGAAAGTATGGAAGAGAAAGCAACAGATGGAAGTTGCAATAGGTATGAAGCCACGTTGTTGGGATTTTTGGGTTTTTATCAAAGTAATATTATCCTTATAATATTAAAACGCAGCGGAAAATTGAACCATTTCAATATGTTGGTATAGTTAAATTCAAATTTTAACTTATAAAATAAAACCCAAACAATAAGGATCCATGTATATGAATAGCATACATACAAAACAACAACCATAGGGTGTTTTAGAAGACTACCTTCTTCCAAGCTTATGAGAAGGTGGAATGAAGGAGATGATGATCTTGAAGTGGCAAGTCTTCAACCTAGAAGAACCTCAAGCTAGTATACCCCAAGCTTCCAACAAACACCCAAACTATGCTAGGATTTGAACTTGTAAACCCTTGCCTTTTGATCCCCTTTGGCCGAAATTTTAGAGAAAGAAAAAGGAAGAGTATTGCTTGTTGAGTGTGAGAGAAAAGTTCTCTTACAATTGCATGTAAAGAAAATGGTGATACACACTATGTTATGTGTCTTGTGTTGTGCATGAAAGACAAGTGTTCAAGTTGAATCAACAACACACCAAATGCACATGGAGAGGGGGGGGCCGGCCCCTTGGTCCATCACATGGGCATTTTCTACAAATTTTATAAACTTGTATTTTATATAAAACATTTTATATAAAAGTCTTGTAACTTGTTACATACCTTATGTAACATGTTATATATTATACACAACACATATAATGTTTATTTTGCCAAATAAACATATTCACATTTCTCTCAAAATAAATCATCCATATAATTTATCTACATATCTCAAGTGCAATTATTTAGAAAACCACTTTCTAAATGTTTCAAGTATTTATATTTATTTAAAGATCATATCATATAAATAAATATCGTAAGTGTTTGTCTAGCTTGTTATTGGGTATGACCCGACTTGGATCATCACGTACTAGCCACGTCAATTTAATATGTGTCTTGGGCAGACGAATTCCAACAATCTCCACTTGCACAAGATTCATAGAAGATTGACGCAAGCAGCAAATACCGCCTAACAACGGTTTGCTACCCCTAATACGTATGACGAAGTGTCATTCAATAACATCATCCTCTTCAAGTCCCTTACTTGAAATGATTTAGGTGAATCGATCATTTATCCTTTTGTCACAGATGTCATGTTAAATCCTAGAGACACAGAGTGATCATTCTCTATTGATTTAACTTGTAGCAGGCCTTAGACATCTTACTCTCAACGAATAAGAGGACAAATTCCATCTCGACTACATACGTCTCTCACAATCACCTTATATCATACCTGAGCTTAGTCTTATGTACTGCCATGTTTCAGAACAGCGAAGAGCTAAGTCAAGTATAATATTCAGTGAATATCAAGACCCAATATGTATCTCAGGTCTGAGGATACAATGATATTCGCCTTTTAACTCAAGATTACTTATGATCAATCACAGAGATTCCATGTAGTAATGCTTGATTGCAGGTCATGTCCAATATTTGTATCCCACAAATATCTATGAACCTTGGTAGCAACACTTTGCTCTATATTCAAAACCTTTTGAATATCTACCAATCCAAGTTCATAATAATCTTACATTCATATTTGTTCCCACAAATATGATCGACTACGGACATTTAGAATAATTAACTTATTCATGGATTTAAACATGCAAAAATGGAACATAACACAATTTAAATGCAAAATACCAATATTCATATAAATGTGTTAATAACTACAAGTGTTCCGATATCCAAATACATAAAATAGATCAAATCCAATCACTAGAATATCGAAGTCCCATGGCACAAGTATGACTCTCATGCTTAGGCCTTTCAAGGAGCTTCGTGAGTCCGCAACATTTTGATCGGTGTGAACTTTGTGAATACATATCTTTCCCTTTTCAACTTCATCCCTTATGTAGTTGAATCTCCGCTCAATGTGCCTAGTCTTTTGATGTGCACGAGGTTCCTTGATTTGAGCAATCGCACCCTCGTTATCACAAAGAATTTCTAGGGGTCTTGAATGGAAGGAACAACCCCTAGATCGGCAATGAATTTCTTCAACCATGCAGCTTCTTGTGCTGCTAAAGAAGCGGCGATGTATTCAGACTCTGTAGTGGACAATGCAACCACATCTTGCTTTGAGCTTTTCCAAGAAACAGCTCCTCCATTTAGAATGAAGATATACCCCGATTGTGATCGAGAATCATCTCGATCGGTTTGGAAACTCGCATCCGTGTAACCCTTTACAACGAGTTCCTCCTCACCAGATCCATATATTAAGAACATATCTTTAGTGTTTCTAAGATATTTCAATATATATTTGACAGCCATCCAATGACTATCACCTGGATTTTGCTGGTATCTACTTGTCATGCTTAAAGCGCATGACACGTCCGGTCTCGTGCATATCATAGCATACATGATGGATCCTATAGCAGATGCATATGGGATTTCACTCATTCTCTCTTGCTCAACTTTTGAGCTGGGAGATTGAGAAGTACTCAATATAGTTCCTCTTTGAATAGGCACCAAACCCTTTTTAGAGTTTTCCATCTTGAACCTTTTCAAGATCTTGTCTATGTATGCACTTTGATTCAAACCTATTAAGCGCCTTGATCTATCCCTATAGATCCTTATTCCCAAAATATAGGCGGCTTCACCAAGATCCTTAATGGAAAAGCAACTTCCAAGCCAGGCTTTTACACCTTCCAAGGTTGGAATGTCATTTCCAAATAGTAGTAGAATGTCATCGACATATAATACTAGAAAAGTAATGATGCTCCCACTAGCCTTCTTATACACACAAGCTTCATCAGTGTTTTTGATGAAGCCAAATTTCTTGACTTCTTCATCAAAACGACGATTCCAGCTTCTTGATGCTTGTTTCAATCCATAGATTGATTTCTTTAACTTGCATACTTTATTAGGATGTTTGGATCGACAAAACCTTCAGGCTGATCCATATAGACATCTTCCTCAAGATATCCATTTAGAAAAGCGGTTTTGACATCCATTTGCCATATCTCATAGTCATAATATGCGGCTATGGCAAATAATATCCTTAATAGACTTTAGCATTGCCACAGGCGAAAAAGTTTCATCATAATCGACCCCTCGAGTTTGAGTGAAACCTTTGCTACAAGTCTAGCTTTATAAGTACTCAAGTTTCCATGCATATCGTGTTTCAATTTGAACACCCACTTACTTCCAACTACTTTGGAATTAGGAGGTTCAACAACCAATTCCCAAACTCGGTTGTCATACATGGATTGCATCTCAGCGTTCATGGCCTCTAGCCATTTGTCCGAATCTGATTTGGACATAGCATCATGGTAGGTGGTAGGTTAATCAGAAACTACCATGTAGCATTCATCCACGAGAAATCCATATCTCTCAGGTGGATAAGTAGCTCTACCAGATCTACGAACGTTTTGTGTGTCTTGATCAATCCTTTGATCATCTTCAACATCCTTTTGTTGAATGCTAGTGTCACCCAAGTGTGTATCTATCAGTGGTTCTTGATCTTCTTCAAGTTCCACTGTTCTGGAACTAGTTCCTTCCATAAGGAATTTAGTCTCCAAGAACTCAGCCTTTCGAGCAACAAATACATTTTGCTCATTAGGATTGTAGAAATAATATCCCAAATCATCTTGGGATATCCTACAAAGATACACTTAGTGGATCGGGGCTCTAATTTGTTTGAGGCATCAAGTCTTACATAAGCCTCACAACCCCATACCTTTAAATATGATAAAGATGGAACTCTTCCATGCCATATTTCAAAAGGTGTTTTCTCCACTTTCTTGGTGGGAGCCATATTTAAAATTCGGGCAGCAGAGATTATGGCATATCCCCAAAATGATAGAGGTAGTGAGCTTCTGCTCATCATGGAACGAACCATATCTAATAGAGTTCGATTCCTCCTTTCAGACACACCATTATGTTGTGGTGTTCCAGGTGGAGTTAGTTGTGAGACAATCCCACAACTTCTAAGATGATCTTGAAAAGCATCACTTAGGTATTCACCTCCTCTATCAGAACGAAGAATTTTTATTGTCTTACTGAGTTGGTTTTCTACTTCATTCTTGAAAATTTTGAACATTTCAAAAGCTTCACTCTTATGTTTTAATAAGTATACATAACCGTAACGACTATAGTCATCGGTGAATGTAATGAAGTATCTTCACCATTCCTAGTCATTGGCTTAAAAGGACCACATACATCCGAATGTATGATACCTAATAAATCCTTTGCCCTTTCATTAGTGCCTTTGAAAGGTGCTTTAGTCATCTTGCCTTGTAAACAAGATTCACATACATTAAATGAATCATTTGATTTTGTTTTCAAAAGACCATTCTTTTGAAGTGTTAGTATGCGATTCTTATTTATATGGCCAAGACGACAATGCCAAATATAGGTTTCACTTAAATCTAATTTAAGTTTCTTGGTGGTAGCTTGGTACATTGAGTTATCATATGTGGTGTTTTCATGAACCAATTCATAAATACCATTTAAAGGCATAGCTTTAAAATAAAATACATCATTCAAAGAAACATGGATATCATTGTTAACAAAATTAAAATCATATCCAACATGTCTTAAACGGGAAACAGAAATAATACTCCTAGTCAAACTAGGTGCATACAAAACATTGTTCAATACAATTTCCAAACCATTGGAAGTTTCAAAAGATAGTCTCCTTGGGCTTCAACATGCACCAATGCACCATTGCCCATAAAGAGACTAATGTCTCCCTTCTTGATGTGCTTCTTTCTTATGAACCCCTGTAACATATTACAAATATGAGTTCCACATCCGGTATCCAATACCCATATGTAAGAAAAAACAGTATTAAGCTCAATATATATCATAAATATTGTACCTGAGGTTTGCCCTGCATCCCTCTTAGCTTTTAACTCTTTGAGGTAGGTTGGACAATTACGTTTCCAATGTCCTACCTCCCCACACTCAAAGCATGGGTCATTGAAAGCAACCTTTTGCTTCTTCGCTTTTGGAGTATCCATTTTTCCCTTCCCTTTTCCTTTGTAATTCCCTTTGTGGTTACCCTTTCCCTTAGCAACATTTGCCTTGGGTCCGGAGTAAGCCCTTTTCTTTCCGCCTTCATTGATCATGAGAACGGGTTGAACTTTTCCTCCCATACTAGCCTCGGCCGTTTTGAGCATCCTATGAAGCTCGGAAACGGTCTTGTCCCATCCATTCATGTTATAATTTAACACGAAAGTTTCAAATCTCTTAGATAATGAGTTAAGGATCATATCCGTAGCTAACTCATTTGAGATGGGACAATTAAGCCTTTCGAGGCGATCAATGTAGCTTTTCATTTTAAGAACATATGTTGAGACGGGTTGTGAATCATCCATGCGACATGCATGAAGCGCTCGAACCGTTTCGAAGCGTTCAGCCCTTGCCTTTTGTTGGAACATTTCCTTGAGTTGGGTAATCATGTCGTATGCCCCATGATGCTCGAACTCCTTTTGGAGTTCGGGAGTCATACTCGCTAGCATTATGCAACTAACTTGCACGGAGTCCTCGACATATTTAACCCAATCATTATAGGCTTCAACATCAGTTTCTTCGGGCTCATCAGGAATAGGATCGTCTAAAATATAGGATTTCTTTTCGTGCCTGAGAACAATTCTCAAGTTACGAAACCAATCCACAAAGTTATTTTGATTAAGACGATCCTTTTCAAGGATGGATCTTAGTGAAAAGTTATGGACGTTTTGGTTGGGGTTATTGCATTGTTAGCGGCCATCTACAAGATTAACAAAGTTCTTTATTAGTATTTTCGATATCAAATATAAATTTTAATTGTTAATACCCTTTTATGTCTCATAGACAATTAATAATTAAAACCTAGAATCCAACGTTACATTTAAATGATGGTTAGGTGACCTTTATCCCATGATCTAAATTAACAAGGTAGTCAACGTTTGACAATTGCAACACTTTACAATTTCTAGCGGTATGGGACCGGTTTAATATCTTATATTAAGTTGGCATGTTTAATCCCATCAACGCCTTTGGTTACCATGCTTCGGTGACCCTAATCACATGGCTCCCAAATCAAGTTGTCCTACTTATACACACATGTAAATTTATCTTATACTAGTGGTTAGGTGACCTTTATCCCATAAGTACAATAAATTTACCTTAACTTATAAGTTCCCTCAAAGTAGTTAGGTGACCTTATCCTACAAAGAGTTCCCAAATAATTAAGTGTTGTATAAAAGGATGGCGTTTAACTTGTTTTTAAAGGGTCGTTTGAGTTTTATATTCTAGTTAAAAACTATGTACCATAATGAATTTTGAAATCCAAATTTCAAGGTTCTTTTATAAAATCCATTTTTATAATTGTGACCATTAACTTTTAATAAAACCCATTTTATTTTACCAAGTCAATGTCAATATTAAAACCAATTTTAATCTTTATGTGTGTCTTTTGTTGGTTTTTAAGCATCCACATGACAAAATAATAAACAACCAAACAAACAAGACAAACATAATAATAAGTGCACAACATTAGCCAACTATTTTGACCACACTTGTTAGCCGAAACAAGTGGGTCAAAAGGTCTCAACCTAAGGGACAAAGTAACACAAAATATTGTGTTAGTGAGCTCCCACTTGATCTTGCATCCAAATGCTTCAAGTAACCTTTTGTGATGTGATTTGAATGATATTCTTCATTTTGATAATCCACTGCGCCGCAGTGGTTCTAATATACTCCCACTGCGCCGCAGTGGAAACTCACGGGTCTTCGGTTGCTAATATACTCCCACTGCGCCGCAGTGGTACATACTCCCACTGCGCCGCAGTGGGTTACATACTCCCACTGCGCCGCAGTGGGTTGCATACTCCCACTGCGCCGCAGTGGGGTTGACATACTCCCACTGCGCCGCAGTGGTTCTAATATACTCCCACTGCGCCGCAGTGGGACATACTCCCACTGCGCCGCAGTGGCATATCCCCCACTGCGCCGCAGTGGGTTGACATACCCCCACTGCGCCGCAGTGGGTTTGATATACTCCCACTGCGCCGCAGTGAGAACTTACGGGTCTTCTCATTAGCCTCCAACTTTTAGCCCCAAACCTTTTGATGCCTTCTTGGAGATTACATTTATAATGAAAAATGCAACTAATCTACTTATTACATACCAAATGAAATAAATAGATTACATAACCAAATGAATGAATAAAATCCTATTTAACTATTACAACCATTGAATAATTAAACAAACACATCCACACATCACAAACATTCACAAGGTCTCTTGGCTAAGTTGTGACACTAAAATACACAAGAAAAAGGAACCTCCTTTTTGTGTATTTATTTTGGCCATAACCAAATGACCAAAATATTGGATTTTGTCCAAACAAAATATCAACTTTTGATGTATGTATCCATATAACCGGCTCTGATACCATTGTTGGAATTTTTGGGTTTTTATCAAAGTAATATTATCCTTATAATATTAAAACGCAGCGGAAAATTGAACCATTTCAATATGTTGGTATAGTTAAATTCAAAGTTTAACTTATAAAATAAAACCCAAACAATAAGGATCCATGTATATGAATAGCATACATACAAAACAACAACCAGAGGGGGGGGGGGGGGGGGGGGGGGGGGGGGGGGGGGGGGGGGGGGGGGGGGGGGGGGGGGGGGGGGGGGGGGGGGGGGGGGGGGGGGGGGGGGGGGGGGGGGGGGGGGGGGGGGGGGGGGGGGGGGGGGGGGGGGGGGGGGGGGGGGGGGGGGGGGGGGGGGGGGGGGGGGGGGGGGGGGGGGGGGGGGGGGGGGGGGGGGGGGGGGGGGGGGGGGGGGGGGGGGGGGGGGGGGGGGGGGGGGGGGGGGGGGGGGGGGGGGGGGGGGGGGGGGGGGGGGGGGGGGGGGGGGGGGGGGGGGGGGGGGGGGGGGGGGGGGGGGGGGGGGGGGGGGGGGGGGGGGGGGGGGGGGGGGGGGGGGGGGGGGGGGGGGGGGGGGGGGGGGGGGGGGGGGGGGGGGGGGGGGGGGGGGGGGGGGGGGGGGGGGGGGGGGGGGGGGGGGGGGGGGGGGGGGGGGGGGGGGGGGGGGGGGGGGGGGGGGGGGGGGGGGGGGGGGGGGGGGGGGGGGGGGGGGGGGGGGGGGGGGGGGGGGGGGGGGGGGGGGGGGGGGGGGGGGGGGGGGGGGGGGGGGGGGGGGGGGGGGGGGGGGGGGGGGGGGGGGGGGGGGGGGGGGGGGGGGGGGGGGGGGGGGGGGGGGGGGGGGGGGGGGGGGGGGGGGGGGGGGGGGGGGGGGGGGGGGGGGGGGGGGGGGGGGGGGGGGGGGGGGGGGGGGGGGGGGGGGGGGGGGGGGGGGGGGGGGGGGGGGGGGGGGGGGGGGGGGGGGGGGGGGGGGGGGGGGGGGGGGGGGGGGGGGGGGGGGGGGGGGGGGGGGGGGGGGGGGGGGGGGGGGGGGGGGGGGGGGGGGGGGGGGGGGGGGGGGGGGGGGGGGGGGGGGGGGGGGGGGGGGGGGGGGGGGGGGGGGGGGGGGGGGGGGGGGGGGGGGGGGGGGGGGGGGGGGGGGGGGGGGGGGGGGGGGGGGGGGGGGGGGGGGGGGGGGGGGGGGGGGGGGGGGGGGGGGGGGGGGGGGGGGGGGGGGGGGGGGGGGGGGGGGGGGGGGGGGGGGGGGGGGGGGGGGGGGGGGGGGGGGGGGGGGGGGGGGGGGGGGGGGGGGGGGGGGGGGGGGGGGGGGGGGGGGGGGGGGGGGGGGGGGGGGGGGGGGGGGGGGGGGGGGGGGGGGGGGGGGGGGGGGGGGGGGGGGGGGGGGGGGGGGGGGGGGGGGGGGGGGGGGGGGGGGGGGGGGGGGGGGGGGGGGGGGGGGGGGGGGGGGGGGGGGGGGGGGGGGGGGGGGGGGGGGGGGGGGGGGGGGGGGGGGGGGGGGGGGGGGGGGGGGGGGGGGGGGGGGGGGGGGGGGGGGGGGGGGGGGGGGGGGGGGGGGGGGGGGGGGGGGGGGGGGGGGGGGGGGGGGGGGGGGGGGGGGGGGGGGGGGGGGGGGGGGGGGGGGGGGGGGGGGGGGGGGGGGGGGGGGGGGGGGGGGGGGGGGGGGGGGGGGGGGGCGGCCCCTTGGTCCATCACATGGGCATTTTCTACAAATTTTATAAACTTGTATTTTATATAAAACATTTTATATAAAAGTCTTGTAACTTGTTACATACCTTATGTAACATGTTATATATTATACACAACACATATAAATGTTTATTTCTCCAAATAAACATATTCACATTTCTCTCAAAATAAATCATCCATATAATTCATTTACATATCTCAAGTGCAATTATTTAGAAAACCACTTTCTAAATGTTTCAAGTATTTATATTTATTTAAAGATCATATCATATAAATAAATATCGTAAGTGTTTGTCTAGCTTGTTATTGGGTATGACCCGACTTGGATCATCACGTACTAGCCACGTCAATTTAATATGTGTCTTGGGCAGACGAATTCCAACAAGAGTCTGTACCATCCTCACCATCTCCAAAGAGAAAGGCTACTGAAGATGCTCCAGGACAGACGTCGAAAAGAAGGGCCTGACTCTTGTATTATTTACTTGTACTTGTATTTATTTTCACAAAATTGTAACTTATTTTCTGTTGATGGCTGTAAATATAGTTGCATATTTTGTTTCACAAAGTAAATGATCAGATTTAGTCTAAGTTAGAATTAAAAGATGAAACTGGAACACTGATGATCTATAAAGTGTTTCCCAGTAACATAAATATTTAGACTAAGTCAAAACAAGTGTTTTTCAAGCATACAAAAATTGTATAGATATAAGCTTGAAAAACCTTGCATTATTTCTAAACAAATAGGGGGAATTTGTTAGGGTCAGTTTTACTGGACCCACTCCAGACGAGAAGTCTAGAGTCCTACTGAAGATTTGTTCAGAAATAATGGAAGACCAGTAAGCAAAATACTTGTATAGGAAATCTGGAGACAGCCTCCAGATTAGCTCACTGGACTTCACCCCAGTCCAGATCTATTCTACTGAAGACATTCTCACTGAAGTCAAAGACTAAAGTTAGAATAAGAAGACTGACAAATGGCGGAGTCCACTGGAAGTCTTACCAGATCTACGACTGGAGGATCGTCAGTGTTCTAGATCTTACAAGTTTGAACACTGATTACGAGGAATTGACTTTTTGCCTTTACACACTTTCCAAAGAACATTCCACTTGTTCTTTACTAAAGTGCTTACGTGTGTAAAGGTGGTTGGTTAAAAGAATAAAGTCATATTGATGTGACTTTATCCTTGTACTTTAACCAATGCATTTAATGACCTTGTCGGTTCATTAAATGCATGCAACCATATTTCAGGTTGGTTCACTGATGTATTTAACTGCAAGTAGATCAGATATAATTTTTGCAACATGTCTATCTGCCAGATTTCAGGCTAACCCAAAAGAATCACATTTGCATGCTGTTAAGCGCATCTTCAGATACCTGAAAGGGTGTCTTAGCCTTGGTCTTTGGTATCCCAAAGGCTCAGGGTTAGATCTAATGGGTTATTTAGATTCAGATCATGCAGGTTGTAAGATAGATTGAAAGTCAACAACTGGATGTTTTCATTTCCTTGGAGAAAAACTAGTTAGTTGGACCAGCAAGAAGCAGACGTCAGTCTCTATGTTCACTGCTGAGGTAGAGTACATTTCTGCGGCCAGGTGTTGTGCCCAGATTCTCTGGATCAAGAACCAGTTGTTAGATTATGGTCTGAAATACAAAAGGACCCCAATCTTTTGTGACAACACCAGTGCAATTGCTATATCTCACAACCCAGTGATGCACTCCAAGACAAAGCATATTGACATCAGGTATCATTTCATTCGTGATCATGTTATGAAATGAGATATTGAACTTCATTTCATCCCCACTGACAAACAACTTGCTGATGTTTTTACAAAACCTCTTGATGAGAAAACTTTTAAATATCTCATCAGTGAGTTGGGAATGCTAAATCCTTAAAACTGGAGACTTTGTTATGAACGCGTCAGTGACACTGATGAAGTTCTCCAGTTGAGGAGGTCCAGATAATCTTTGCCTGCCTTGCTATAGAACGCCTTTGTGATACTATTTTAGCAATATTGATTCCTGGATCATCATTCTAGGGGGAAGACTCGAAATATTTTTCTGACTAAAATTGTTTTTGTTTGAAAAATTGTCACTGGAGAACTCTGCAGTGAAAACTGGCACTGGATTAAACCTCCAGTGTACATGTTTGGTCTTATCTTTAAATTGGTGGTCAACCAGATTTTCATAACGTTACATTTACTTGGTCAAGCTTTGTGACACGTTATTGCACTTGAGTACCTTTTACAAGTTGTAACCGTCATATGAAGTGTCAGGGTCATTTTTGTAAAAAGTGAACACTTTTTATTGGGATTATGAAAAGTTAGTGGGCGCGTGGGAAGTTAAGCCGTCGTAGCATTTAATGCTGACACGGAGAATTAATTTTATTTTCAAAATTCAAATTGTTACTTTTTCAAAACATCAAATCAATTTGTATTTTTGGAATTAAAATATTCTTGGTATTTACTTTGGGAATTTCTTATCTCTATAAATACCCCATATTTACTCTGAATCCCATTTACTTCTTTTCACATCCTTCATTCAATTCCAATAATCAAAATTGCTTCCTTTCTCTCTATGCTCAATAAATCGAAAACCTTAATTCTCAAATACTATTCAATTTCATTTTTCCCTCGTAGTATAATGGCACCCAAAAATCATCAAGAAGCAGGGATATCAATCTGCTTTCTGTCCCACACAATCCATCATCTGAAGTCAAACCAGCGGTCGGGGCCCCCACAAATCTTGGGGAAATTAAATTAAATCCAAATAACCCCATCGCTAGTTTGCTCAGGAATCAAGGAGAAAAAACTTTGATTGGGAGAATAAGAGCTTTCTTACGAGAATCTCCCCTTCATGGTGCCTTGACCCTAAATCCACAAAGACTATATCACGATTATCTTTGTGAGTTTTGGCTCACTGCTGCTCTTAACCCCAGTTGCAATGCAATCACTTTTACTCTCAAGAATGCAACTATGCAGTGTACCTAAACTGCTGAAACTCTGAGGGATGCTCTTAACCTCAGTTACTGGAGACCTAGAGAAACTCCATTTGTGCTTCCACAAGGTCTAAATTTTAGACAAGTCCTCCTTGATATGGGACACAAGGAGTGTTAGGAAAATGGCGTACTTAAAACAAAGGGCGTTATGCAGATGAAAGGCCTCACACCATCCCGGAGGTTCTTTTTTATTCATCTGGTGGAATGCATGGGTGGGAGTTCTGGTGGACTGGACCAGATTAACTCCACACAAGCAGAAATGGCATACTGCTTGTGGTATGGGCTTAGAGTGGATTTTACGGAGATCCTCTTCAGGAGACTGGTACAGAAACTGAAGGGCACCAGAGGACTTTGTATTCCCTTCTCCAGGTATCTATCTCTTTGCTTCAAATTAATTCTAGGGAGTGAACAATATAATCAAACAACTTCACTCTACACTGCCCAAGAATTATTAAGGAGTCTCGAATACCTTGTTTCACATGATAGGGAGGTTGAGATTCCTTCTCGAATGTTGTTGGCATTCACTAAAACCGACGCACCATTACCAGGTGGCTCGGAAAGACAACTGGGCGGGCCTCAAAACAATGAGGGACCCACCAGTTCGTCTGTTGGACAAGAGACAGTTGTTGAACCCGAACAACAGTCTAACCCTTCTAGCTCCAGCGTGTCAGTCCCTTCAACTGTCACTGGAGACCTCCAAACAGGTCTTCCAGTTACCCAAAAGGCTAAAAGAACCCGTCGCCCTAGGCAAAGGTCAGCACTAGCCACTGACAGTAGAAACCGAGTCAGCCCTCCAGTTTCCTCCCAACAGGATGCTGGAGAAAGTCAAAGGGATGAACCGCAAGCAACCACTCTCGAAACTGCTTTAGGAGAGAGTGGTGAAGAGAATACTGAGTCCGCCCAACTCGGAATAGAGTCTGTGTCTGCACAACTTGAGTCTGGCCAAATTTCTGACACTGCTCTAGCATGAACTGATGAAGTCGTTGGCCAGTCACAACTATCCAAGAAACTGAGGTTCCAAACTCTTCGGTCGATTATGTTTCACCTGAAAATAGGGCGGATGCAACTGAGGCAACTCTAGTGACCCTTGTTACTGGTGATGATGTCACCACAACTGAGCCCCAAACTGATGCAACTATCCAAGAAACTGGAGAAGTTCATCAGGAGACTGTACAACTTGTTCAGCCACCAGAGTCATTTATGGATCTGGACATGGGTGGCAATGAAGGTGAAATTCATATAGAGTCTTCGGACTCTGATGAAACTATTTCAGACAATGAGATACTTGATTCTTCTGTACAAGATCAAGACCCTTCATCTCTTGTCTCGCCACCAGATGCTTTGATTTCAGTTTCACCATCCACCACAAATATACTTACTGAAATGCCACCACCACCAAGTTCCTCTTTATCCTCATTGTTTGTGTCTAGAAATAGACACATGCCACCACCGCCGCCGGCTAATATTCCTGAGAACACTCGGTATATTCAGCCACTTAATCTCTCTGTTCGTCCTTCTTCTTTCCCAGCTTCTGCTTCTATTCCTTCTTCTGCTTGACAATCAACTGATGAGGTTTCTCTTCATGTGCCTACTCCAATTGCTCCAGTAGAACCTGTTGTCGGTCCAGTGATGGTTCTTCCCCAATCACTGGACACTCAATTTGTCTCCTTTACAACCGACATCCAAAACCTTATCAAAAGGGTGGAGGATGTTTATAAGACAATTGAGAGAATGCCAAGTCGATCTCCAGGTACAATAAAGACAGTCTTACAAATCAGAAAGTTGTAGACCTGGGGATCAACAAGTTTGCAACAAATGAAGACTTGGTATTCAAAAAGCTCAATGAGTTGGTTACTGGCTGTAACACTCTGTCCAGTTCTGTAAAGGAAGCCTTTGACCTAACTCAATCTAATGTCACTACCTCTATCTCCAACTTGCTTGGCACAATTGTTCGATCATCTGAAGTTGATTTGAAGGAGATAGAATGACAGGTCAAGGAGATATTTGACAGACCTGCTCTTAATGTGACTGAGCTTGGGCAAGAACTGTCCACTTCAGTTGGTCAGAAGATTGAAGATACATTGGCTGCTAGAGAAAAAGAATTGACTAAAAAGGTGATGTCTGAGATCACCAAGATTGCTTCTCCTCAGGTTGATCTGGCCCCACTTACATCTGAGATCAACCAGTTGAGAACCAGTCTAGATACTTTGGCATCTAAGGTTTCTGAGCATTCAACTACCATATCAAATCTGGCAACTGAAGTTGGAAGACTAAAAGAGAAGGAAGTTGTTAAGGAAAAGGAATTTGTGACTGTTGGTCTCTCTCCAGATGATTCTAAACTGATGCAAGACATAAAGAATGGCCAAGAACAAGTTGCTGGTAATGTTCTGTCCCAGTCAAGAGAGACCAATCACCTCTAGAGAACAATCAGAAAGATATGTATAGTTTTCAGAGAGTGCAAGGATATGCAGTCGTGGAAGAGTCTTGAACGATTGCCTCATAGTAATACTGATTGGGAGGCAATTCGTGCTGGTTTAGACTCTACCAAGGGGGAAAGATCTAGTGCAATCCTTGAACCTAGACCAAGTGAAAGGCAAGTGGTTGTGGCTGCCAGTACTGATGTTGGTCAGCAGGTTATTGAACAATTTGATGATGTGGTTGATAGGGGGAATGTAGACAAGGGCAAAGGAAAAACTGTTGAAACTGCCCTTGTGCTGGCCACTGATACACAATCTGAAGCAGATGGTACTGAAGCCGGTTTGCTAGAAACTGGAAACATCGATAAACTTCCTCCAGTGACTGAACAAGAAAGTAGAAGTCTGGCAGTAATTGGCAAAGCCATCAAAGAAAGAAAGAAACAAAGGAAAGAAGATCAAAGGGTTGCCAGGGCTCAAATCCAAGATTTGGGTGCCTTAGATGCCAGTGATGCCGGTTTGTTGGGCATCACACTGGAGCAATATGCTAAAGTCAAGCATGATCAAAGGATAGTTGGTGCTTTAATGGAAATGCTTGACATTGAACTGGAAAAAGTCTATCCAGATGATGAAGTTGAGTTCGATGCCTGAAATATTAATGTGTCAGTGGAGAAATCAAGAGAAATTTGTGCTGGTGGGATTTAAAGAAGAATTGAGCATGTTAACAGAACAATCAAGAAGGTGATCAATCCACCCAAGTCTAGGGCACAACCAAAGAGAAAACCCTTGCCAAGGGATGCAAATTTAAGGACTTTTGTTGAACCAACGGAGAAGTGTCGAATGATGATATTAAGGCTGTTGTGCAGGCTGCTGGTACTGGCGCACCAAAAATCTCAAATGAATCTGAAGCCAGAGCCTATTATTCATCTATCATGAAAAAGAGAAGACATAATGGCACCATCAATGGGCTCAATGTGTTTATCAAACCAGGTACCAAAGTATTTACTGTACAAATCAGTTACACCATAGGGCCATTGGTTAAAACCGACAATCCTTCAGTGCTTCAGTATGGGTTTAGTGAGAGGGTGGAAATGGTGAACTTTTTGGAAGCCAAGGCAATGAAGAATAGGTTTGAGAAGGCTTGGATTAATCTGTTAAAGGGCAAGATTCATCACAAAAAAAATCTGGAACTTAGATTGAATATTGACCCTGAAGATTCTCAACCTATTGGTTCATTGCATAAAAGAAGAAGAACTGGTGAAGGGCCATCTGTTTAAGTTCTACTTCTTGTTATCTACTTGTATTTTTATTTTCATTCTTGTAACTTGATGTAAATTTCCATTTCATGTATATATACAAGTTGCCAGATTGTAACCCACAAGATAGATAACTGATTAAATCTAACAATCTTAAAAGAAAAACCCAAGGCATTTGATGATCTATAAAAATGCCTTGGAAAATTAGATAGATTTAGTCAAAACAAGTCTTTCAAGTTTGTACATTGTATAGATAGAAAACTCGAAAAGACTTGGCATTATTTCAGGACAAATAAGGGGAATTTGTTAGGTCCAGTTTTGCTGAAAACTGGAACGTCTCCAGTTACATCTGGACACATGAAGATTTGTCCAGAAATAATAGAAGTCCAGTGGCCAGTGTACAGTTGATGCCACTGAAGACTTCACTTCAGTTGAGATCTGACCAAAACCTGAAGACATTCCAGTTTAAGTCGAAGACAACAAGTGGAAGATAGAGAATGATCATGGCAGCGAACCCCAGTGGACATTCTACCCAGATCAAGACTGGAGAGCATCAGTGTAAAGTACTTACAAAGCTTTACACTGATTACGAGGAAGACCTTTTTACTTTACATGCTATTATCCGGACAATAACCTTTGTCTGTGATTAAAGTACAAAAGCATGTAAAGTAGGTTGGATAAAGTGACTTTATGTCTTACTTTATCAAGCATTTTGAAGGAAATCAATACACTTCCTTAAATGCTCTCAACAATATTTGTACGACAAAGTTGGAATCCCAATACCAACCTTTGTCTATAAATAGAGGCCTTTGCACAACCAAGAAACAACCTTTGCATAATCTACTTTGCAATATTCTTGGTGAACTTTTTGCAATATTCTCTCAATCACAAAAAGGAACATTTCACAACTTTAAGTGTTTCGATTGTTAAAATAATTTTCAAGTATAGATCAATTGTATTTCATAGGTTGTTAGGATATTTACATTATTGTATTATCTTGGTTCCGCAACAACCTTGTAATTTATTTAACATTAATAAATAAATTACACTTGAAAATTACATATTGTCTCACCAATTTACTTTACAAGTATTTAATATTTTCATTTTCATTTACTTATTATATTGTCACCTGAATAAGTAATCTATCCAGTAACTTGGTATATCGTTCATAGCAACTGGCAGTTGTCTAGTTCTTGAACATATTGCAAAGACTCTCACCATCGACATAGAGGTGTCTTCAGTAGTACCATCTCTTGAGTTGGGACTTACATGTGATTTATGTGTGATCGGGTGTGTATATCATGCCTTGGAAGGTCTTTTGGTTCTCTTTTTATAGGGAGAAAATGTTCTTGGGGAATAAGCTAGGCCTCTTTAGGGTTTCCCTAAGTCTTAGGCCAGGAGTATCATTTCCATAATTATCGGCCCTTTATGATAAGAGCAAATCCCGACTTTGTAGGGGAACAATTCTTATCTATTTTATCTTCTGCGGGATCCTTCGTTGGTTCGTTGCAGAGAAGCCTTCGTGTCGTAGCGTGTTACTATTCCTTTGTGTGACAGGTGATGCGTACCGCTGGGAGGGTATATCATCACTAAGTTATCGAGGCGTGTGCAATGGGATCGTTGTTTAGAGAATAGCATGGAACTTGATGAATGTAAGTGATTTGATTAAATTGAAGTAACGTTATGAATATGATATAGTATGGATTATTATAGTGCTACTAAAATCCTAGTTGAGGAATGGATTAGTAATTCTAGAATACGTTAAGAAGTGTTTTGAAATGTTATAGTAAAGTGTTTTGGGGCAAAGGGAACTAGTATGAGTCAAAGGTCATTAGTATGCGAGACTTGCTAAAAAGTGTCTTATTGATTCGTGAGTGTATCTTGAGGGCTTAAAAGTTTAAATGGTGTAAGACCATATGGGGTATGGCATAAGGTGTAAGACCACACGGGGTGTGGCATATTGAGAAAGACCATACGGGGTATGGCATATAGTGTAAGACCATACGGGGTATGGCATATGGTGGTAAGACCACACGGGGTGTGGCGTATTGAGAAAGACCATACGGGGTATGACATATAGTGTAAGACCATACGGGGTATGGCATATGGTGGTAAGACCACACGGGGTGTGGCGTATTGAGAAAGACCATACGGGGTGTGGCATATAGTGGAAAGACCATACGAGGTATGACATATTGTAATAAGACCACACGTGGTGTGGCATATAGTGGAAAGACCATATGTTAGGTCCAGATTTACTGGACTCGCTCCAGACTCGACTACTGGAGCCTTACTGAAGATCTGTCCAGAAATGATAATTACTGGACCTACTCCAGACTTGGAAACTGGAGTCCCTCTGAAGATTTGTTCAGAAATAATGGAAGACCAGTGAGCAAATACTTGTATAGGAAATCTGGAGTATTCTCCAGATTAGCTCACTGGACTTCACCCCAGTCCAGATCTATTCTACTGAAGACATTCTCACTGAAGTCAAAGACTGAAGTCTGAAGAAAGAAGATTGACAAACAGTGGAGCCCACTGACAGTCTTACCAGATCTCCCGACTGGAGCCTTTATCAGTGTTCTAGACCTTACAAGTCTGAACACTGATATCGAGGAATTGACTTTATGCCTTTACACACTTTTACCCGGACATCTCAATTGTCTATTGATAAAAGTACATACGTGTGTAAAGGTGGTTGGTTAAAAGGACTTTATCCTTGTACCTTAACCAATGCATTTAATAACCTTGTCGGTTCATTAAATGCATGCAACCATATTTGTACGGCAATAAATTCATTGTTGAATTTATCTGCCTATAAATACAAAGTCATATTTCTCGTTCAAATTACTTTTTAGCAATTTGGTGAACTTGCTTAAATACTCTCGATCTAAACAGTTATACTTCACAACTCTAAGTATATCGATCTAAGGAGATTATTTAGCAAGTATAGATCACTTGTAATTCAAAGATTGTTTAGATAGTTACATACTTGTAATATCTAGGTTCCACAACAATCTTGTATTTTGTTTATCATCAATAAAGAAAATACACTTGAAAATTACATTCGTGTTCCATCATTTATTTACTTGTTTAAATATTGCTTAAGTCGTTTATTGCTTTATTTATATTCTTGCATTTATATTTAAAGTAATACTAGTCCGATTCTAGTTCATACTTGACTTGTTATTTTACACTCGTGGGTTAAACCATCGTGTGAGGGACTTTACATTGGTATCAGAGCAGAAGGTTAATATACTTACCTAGATCTGTTTCGCGATGGCAATCCCAGAAAATACTCAAGAAACTCATGAAACTAATCTTAATGAACCACCCACTGGAAATAACAATCCACCACCTCCTCCTCCTCCTGCTTCTCCACATGTGCATGTGCATTATTCAAATAATCCTGTTCCTAAATTCAATGGGAGCAGTGATGAATTTGGTACGTGGAAGGCTAGGATAATATTGCATGTTACTGGTATTGAAAGGAATATGATGAAAATCTTAAATGAAGGACCCTATGTGCCAAGACTTCCTATCAATGCACTTCTTGACCCTACTGGATCAAGAAGTGGAAGGGAAAAGAGAGAGGAACACTTGTCCGAAGAGGAGAAAAGATTGGTAAATCTTGATACACTTCTTAAAAATATGATCCTCGGGGCTGTTCCAGAAACTCTTATTCCCACATTAGTTCTCTATCCCAGTGCCAAAAGCATGTGGGGTGAACTGGTGAACCAGCATGAGGGAGGTGATGATACTGTTGTTACCAGAAAAGTCTCCTTAAACAAAAAGTATGAGTCATTTTTTGCTCTCCCCAATGAGTCTCTTACTGGTACTTACACCAGATTTATGAGTATTATTAACCAGTTAAGAGGACTAGGGGTTGATAAAGACAAGGATATACTTTTGGAGAAATTTTGTGATATTCTTCCAACAAAATGGTCTCACATGATTCTGGTCTTGAGGCAAGGTAAAACCTTGCATTCCCATACTTTGTCAACATTGTATGGAGCCTTCAGATTCACTAAAGAAAATCAAGCCCAGAGGATTGAGGCAGAAAAAGATTCTTTTAATCATGCTTCCAGTAGTTCCACTGTGGTCACTAATACTGTACCACCTTGTGCGGCATTAATATCTTCTGAGAATGTATTTTCTATGAAGAAGATGATGTCTGAACTAATGGATTCTGGAGTCTGTAATGATATCTCTCCAGACTGTGATGAAACTGACAGTGATGACCTGGTTGCAATGATGGCCAAAACGTTTAACCGTTTTAAGGCTAGAGCAAATAGGCCCACTGGACAACATGCACCCAGTTCTTCCACTGACAAGACCAATCTGACATGCTTTAAGTGTGGCAGAAAAGGTCATTTCATGAAAGAGTGCAAGTCCAGTCAGTTTGTCTCTCAGTCTGGTCCAACTGCTTCTTATAACAAGCCTGATGATAGCTATAAGTTGAAATACAAAAAGCTTAAGGCTCAAATTGCTCTCTTGTCTAAACAAATGGAAGATAATAATAAATGCATGATAGCAACCACTGAAGAAGCATGGGTTCCCTCTGATGATTCGTCAATCGATGAAGAAGAGGAAAGAGACTGTTGTTTTATGGCTCTGGCAGATCAAGAGCATCTGGTGAAGGATGATGTCACGTCTGGTCGATGGGTAGACATTGTTATTAAAAAGGTTAGTGATTATGATAATGAAACTGATCCTGAACTTAAATTGGACATTGCTGAAGCTCTAAATTCTGATTTAATTTTTGTGGAAACTGTTAGATTTGACAATCTAAATGGCTTAGAAACAGATTCCTCTGAAATAGCTGCTTTAAAATCAAAATTAAAAGAACTTCAAGATATTGAACTGGCATTTCAAGCACAAGTTTTGGTAACTGAACAACTGGTTCAAGAAAAACATGACCTGGAAATAATTTTGCAAAAAGAAAAACAGGTTATTCAATCATGGCTTGAAACAAGAAAGCCATATGATGCTGGAGTAAGATTAAACAACTTTGAGGGTACTTCATCTGGCCCTATACAAAATACCAAACCTTTTTCTAAGAAAGAGAAAAATATTCCTTTAATTGAGAAAAAGAAAAAGATTTCTAAACTATCAACTCCAGTAGTGTTTTCAACAAAAACTACTGTTGAAGAAAGTGAACTCAACCAGATACCCCCAAGGATCCATAAGGGAGGATCCAGTGAACCCATCAGTCGATGGGTTCCCAAATCTAACTGATATATCTGGTGGATGTGCAAGGCGATCGAAAGAAGCATACCTGGTATCTTGACAGTGCAGCTGGCAGGACAATGACCGGACGTAAGACCCTGCTGGAGGAATTCATCATTTCTGATGGACCTCCATTACTTTTGGAAATGATGGTTGTGGAAAGACTGAGGGGTATGGTGTTCTGAAATGGACAAGTCAAATTCAGACGTGTTGCATATGTGAATGGTTTGAAATATAACCTGATCAGTGTAAGTCAACTTTGTGATGATGGCTATCAAGTTCTATTCAATATTGTTCATGGCATTGTATTCAACAAGGACTGGAAGGTAGTATTGATTGCTCCCAGAAAAGGGAACGTGTATGTGATGGATATGGAAAGCTCTTCTTCAGAGCAATGTTTCTATACTCAAGCTGATGAAGACACAAACTGGTTATGGCATAAAAGGTTATCCCATTTAAATTTCAAAAATATTAATAAGTTGTCTAGAAAACAACTGGCAGATGGGATACCTTCAGTTTCCTTCAAAAAGGAAAGACCATGTCCAGGATGTGAGATGGGAAAGCAGAAACGTGCCAGTTTCAAGACCAGACAGAACTTCAGCATTACTGAACCACTTCACATGCTTCATATGGACCTCTTTGGTCCAGTGAATGTTCAGACTCGTGCTGGTAAAAGATACACCCTGGTGATCGTAGATGAATTCTCCAGATATTGTTGGGTGGTCTTTCTCAGGTCTAAAAGTAAAGCTGCTGCTGAAATCATCTCTCTTATCAAGCAGATTGAACTGAAGCATAAGCGAAAGGTGTGTCAGTTAAGAAGTGACAATGGAACAGAATTCCAGAATGCAACTCTGGAGAAATTCTGTACTGACACTGGCGTCTCCCAAAACTTCTCATCAGCACGCACTCCAGAACAGAATGGAGTGGTAGAAAGGAAAAATCGAACGCTGATAGAAGCTGCCAGGAGTATGCTAGCTGAATCTGGTCTTCCTACCAGTTTCTGGGCTGAAGCAATTGCAACTGCTTGCCACACCCAGAATCGATCAGTGTACGTGAAGCGACACAAGAAGACTTCCTATGAAATATTGAGAAATAGAAAACCAAATATTGGTTATTTTCACGTTTTTGGATGTCCAGTTTACATCCTGAACGACTCCACTCAGTTAGGCAAATTTGATGCCAAAGCTGATGAAGGATATTTCTTAGGATATTCAGCCATTCGCAAAGCCTTCAGAGTCTACAACAAGAGACTCGAGAAGGTACAAGAGTCCATACATGTTACTTTTGATGAATCAAATAATGCAATCAATAAAAAGCCTGCCCTTGATTCTCCCCCAGTAATTCCAATTATCTTCGGTGAATCTGATCCCATTAACTGCAAAAATTCACCTGAAGAAGTTTCCAGTCATTCTGACTTCAAACCAGTTCGTAAGAAGAAGATCCCTAGTTGTACACCTTTCTATCCTTCAATAAGTTTCAAACTACCCAATGAACTTGTTATTGGATCAGATGTACGTACTACTCCCCCAGTATCAGTATCAGTTGAAACTATTCCTGAAATGTTTTCATATGAAGAATTTCAAACTGAACCAGTACTTCAGGAAATGCCTTCCATTGAAGAATTTCATGATGCAAATCGTGATCTTAGTGATTCAGATGAAGATATTGAAATAGTTTACCAGGATCCTCATCCTAAAACTCAACTGAACTCTTGCACTGATATTGTTGTCAGTAACAATCCTGGTCAGTACTCCAGATGGACAAAAGCTCATCCTATCGATCAGATCATAGGTGACTCCAGTAGAGGAGTTCAGACCAGAAGAGCCTCCAGTGATCAATGCTTATATGTCAGTTTCTTATCACTGAATGAACCAAAGAAGATTGACGAGGCTATGGAAGATCCAAGCTGGGTGACTGCTATGCAAGAAGAGCTTCACCAGTTTGAAAGGAACAAGGTTTGGTACCAGGTTCCTTTCCCAGTTGGAAAGAAAGAACCAATTAGAACAAGATGGGTGTTCAGGAACAAGGTAGATGAAGATGGCCACGTAATCAGAAACAAGGCCAGACTAGTAGCACAAGGTTACTGCCAGTCAGATGTCGATTTTGATGAATCTTTTGCTCCAGTGGCTAGACTTGAAGCGATCAGAATATTTTTAGCATTCGCTGCTCATCATCAGTTCAAGGTCTACCAGATGGATGTAAAGAGTGCTTTCTTGAATGGAAAGCTTGAAGAAGAAGTTTATGTCAGACAACCACCAGGTTTCGTTGATGAAAAGCATCCACATTGGGTATATCATCTGGACAAAGCGCTTTATGGCCTCAGACAAGCCCCACGTGCCTGGTATGACACTCTGACTAAACATTTATTGAAAAATGGTTTCAAAAGAGGTGCAATTGACAATACCTTATTTATTCTTCATGAAAAAGGTAATCTGTTAATGGTACAAATTTATGTTGATGATATTATTTTTGGGTCTACTGATGAAAACATGTGCAAGAAATTTTCTAAAATAATGTCAACTGAATATGAAATGAGTTTGATGGGTGAATTAACATTTTTTCTAGGACTCCAGATTAAACAGACCAGAGATGGTATTTTTATTAATCAAGAAAAATAAGTTAGAGATCTTTTAAAGAAATTTGATATGAACTCTTCACCATCTAAACCAACTCCAATTTCTGCACCACTGACACTGGACTCCGATCCAGATGGTAATCCAGTGAACACCACTGTCTACAGAGGCATGGTTGGTTCACTGATGTATTTAACTGCCAGTAGACCAGATATTATGTTTTCAACATGTTTATGTGCCAGATATCAGTCTAATCCAAAGGAATCTCATATGCTTGCTGTAAAGCGCATACTGAAGTACCTTAAGGGTGTCCCGAGTTTGGGTCTTTGGTATCCCAAAGGCTCAGGCATGGATCTAATGGGTTATTCAGATTCAGATCATGCAGGTTGTAAGATAGACAGGAAATCCACTACTAGTGGATGTCATTTCCTTGGTGGCAAACTGGTCAGCTGGACCAGTAAAAAGCAAACTTCAGTTTCATTGTCCACTGCTGAAGCTGAATACGTATCTGCAGCCAGTTGTTGTGCTCAGATACTCTGGATGAAGATCCAGTTGCTTGATTACGGTATTAAGTATTCAAAGACCCCAATCTTTTGTGATAATACCAGTGCCATCGCTATCTCGAACAATCCAGTCATGCATTCCAAGACGAAGCACATTGATTTCAGGTATCACTTCATTCGTGATCATATTATGAAAAACAACATTGAACTCCATTTTATTCCCACTGACAAACAATTCGCTGACATTTTTACTAAACCTCTGGATGTCAAAACTTTTGAATATCTTGTTGGTGAGTTGGGAATGTTAAACCCTTAAAACTGGAACCTTGGTATTGAACGCCTTTGTGTACTATCAGGGATCCTTGATTTAACAGATTTATAAATCTATGACTGCCCAGATATTGAACGCCGTTGTGTACTATCTTTGCAGTAATAGATTTCTGGATCAACATTCCAGGGGGAAAGACTTTGAAAGATATTTTTTTTGTTCTTAAAAATGTTTTAAGTTCAGGGGGAATTTATTAATTTATTTTCTCACTGGACAAAATTCTTCAGAAAATATTACTGGTACTTTGTAAATATGTCCCTCTCACTGGTAATTGGACAGGTTGAAGTGCGTGTTTGAGGTGACTTTTGTCTCCTTGTAAATGTGTCCTCTCATTTGTCTGTATTAGTTGACGTGCATGTTTGAGGTCACCAGTCTCTTTCAAATGGTTTTCACTGGTACTTTACTGGAGTGTCCCTCCAGTGTACCATCAGTACATGCGTCACTGGACTAATCCACCAGTGATACTGGAGTGTCCAGTCAACCTCCAGATGCACTGAAATGAGTCATAATATTTTTTTTAAATACTTGGTCATTTTGCGTGCCACGTAAGCAAACTTTTTAAAGATATTTATCTTGATATTTGTTATCTACGTGGCATGTAAATTTTTCAAAGAAATGATGGTATTTTTACCTTGGGAAGACAAAAAGTGCAACTTGATACTGTTTATGGGCTGTAAACCGTCACACATTTATGTGTGATGTGATGTAATTAATGCGGATCTCTGAACCCGATCAAAATTTTATTTGATAATTTCAACTTAACCGTTTGAGTTCCACATTCTCTCTCCTATATATACCCACTTTCAATTTCATTTTCATTTATTTCGAACATATTTACTCCCAAATCCTTTCAAATTCCTTCATTTAGTTCCTTCATTCAATTCCAATCATAATCATCTCTCATATTTACTCCATTTCCATTCAATTCTTCATCAAATCTTCATCAAAACCCTAAATATTCAATTTCATCCTCTTCTATTCATCATAAAATGGCACCAAGACAATCTAACTCTCCTAAAAATCTGCTTGCTGTAGAATATGCTCCGGTTGCCAATGTTGAAAAGGCACCCCATATTACTCTTGAGGCTAAGGCCATAAGGATAAATATGAATAACTGGATGGCAAAACTCTCACTTTCCAGTGTTTATAATGCCCGATCCATTATTGGGAGACTAAATACATTTTTTCTCTCATGTCCATTATATGGTGCTTTGACCTTAAATCCAGGGAGGATGTACCACGATTATCTATGTGAATTCTGGTACTCTGCAATTTATAATGATGAAACTTCATCAATTACTTATACTCTCAAGGGAGGTACCAGATCCTTGAGTTTCTCTGTTAGTTTACTCAGGTCTGTTCTATAATTGAATTATTTTGAACAGAATGAGTTGCCCATCGAACTTCCCTCTGGTATAAATTTCAGGGAAGTATGCAGATTGATGGGGCACACAGAAATTATGGATGAGCATGGCCAGCTATCCAGAAAGGGAACAGTCTACATGAGCAGACTGACAGACTCATGGAGATTCTTCTTCACGCATATTGTTGAATGTTTGGGAGGCAGTTCTGGAGGGTTGGACCAGATAAATCAGACTCATCTCTAGATTTCCTACTGCCTCTGGTTTGGTTATAGAGTGGATTTTGCTCAGATCCTGTTTGATGATCTGGTAGAGCGTCTTAAAGTGAAAGGTAGAAAAGCCTTTGTTCCATATATCCGTTTTCTTTCACTGTTGTTTAAAAGCGCTCTAGGAGACCAGTACGATTTTGAAACTACTCACTTTTCTGTGAGTGAGTATATGAGGGATCTGACCAACCTAAGATCTCCACTGAATGAGGTAGATATTCCTCAGTCCATGCTCTCTTTTCAAAGGGAAGAAGTAGAAGTGGCTCCAGGTAGAGGTCAAGTTGGTGAAGGACCCTCTGGTGACCAAGATGTTCAGATTATAGAAGCTGTACAACCCATCAGACAAGTGGCTCCTGAAGGTCAACAACCAAATGTTGAGCCTTCCAGACGACCAAGATCAAATAGGCGTCTGATGAGAGATGGAGTTCAGGTGAATCCAGATAGACATCCTGGTGATGTAATGAACATTGATGGGTCTCCTATTTTTGAAGAGGAGAATGTTGAAAATATACAAGTTATTGAGCAGACAGAAAATGTTGTACAGACTGTCGTGCAAGAAGAAAATGGCTCAGATTGTTGAGCAGGTAGAACAAATTGTTCAGGCTGATGAACAAGTATCTGGTGAGCAAGAGGCTCGAATCGATTTGAATGTTGAAGCAAGTGAACAGGCTGGTGAACTGGTTGGTGCTCAGGCTGGTGATACAACTGTTGGTGAAATGTTTTGGGATGAGGCTGATTCTCCCATGTCAGAAGATCAGAATTTTGATGTCAATATGAACTTTCTGGGTGAGGATGTTGTACAAGTTGAAAGTCTACCAGAAATGCCACCACCTCCACCAGAAACAAATATGCTGCCACCAGAATCAGAAATGCCACCACCCCCACCAGACTCAAACATGCCACCACCACCACCACCTTCAATTCCAGAAAATACTCAATACTTCACTCCTCCAACCATTCAAACTTCACAATCTCAACCTCCACCACTTGAAACTCCAGTCAACGTATCTGAACAACGTGTGCTGGACCCAACAGTTGTTACTGATGAAACTGCAACTGAAGAGGTCTGGGCACAAGTACCCTTAATGAACAGAATGACTTCAAATCTTGAACCTCCCAGTGCTCTCTCCACTTCGTCTTCAGCCGAGGTCCAAGGCCTTTTAAGTAAGGTGGCGGACCTGGAGAGATCACTCCAGTCATCATCCCAGGTTGTTTCCGATTTTAAATCTTTATTATCGAACAATCTAGCATCTGAAATGAATATATTTACTGGGAATGAAAAGCTTGTTTTTGAGAAGCTGGTACTGGCCACTAATAACAACACTGAAAACATCAAAGTGGCAGTCCAGGGATTGGAGACAGGGCTGGTGAATGCTGTTCAGACTACAGTGAAAGGTGAACTTGTTCAACCACTGACAGGTCTGGAGGATGAGGTTCAGAAGTTGGTTACTAGGGTTAGTTCATTGGAAAGCAGGCCCACACTTGATCAGGCTACTGTTGTTAGCACGATTAGTGATGAATGTGCAAAGAAGTTCAGACTTAGTATGTTGAAAGAAATATCTGAAGAAATTTCTGGGTCTGTTCTTCGAACTATTCAAGATGGGCTGTTACCCCAAGTGGAGAAGTTGATAGAAAAAGAATTGCCAAAGCACTTGCCTCAAGAAGTTGAAAATGTTAAAAAGGAAGTGCAAGCACTCAGAAAGAATGTGAATGATACAACTCCAGTGACTGAAGAACTTTTGGTGCACTGGACAGACACATGCTAGAACAATTATGGAATGATCTCAAGTCCAGAACTAGTGATCATTCCAAGGGGGAAAAGTCGTCTGGTGTCCAAGAAGGTTTGATTAGAAAGAAGAAAGAAGTTGTGGCCAGTGCTGTTGAAAAGGCCTTTGCTACTGAAAGCATTGTGCAACAAAAATAAGTGACTGGTACTGATGCCAGTGCACGATTAGCACAGAGAGCATTTGGCACTGAAGCCACTGAAGAAGCTGCTGGTACTGAAGCCAGTGAGCCCCAGTTTGAATCTTTCCCAGATATACCAACTACTCTGAAGTCTGTTAAAGGAAAAGAACAAATGGTATCTGGAGAAGCAGAGCAAACTATTGAAGAATCATCAGAGTTTCCCACTGCTGATGATGAAACCTCTAAGAAGCTGGAACAACAATGCATAATGATTGAAATCTTCAAGAGAAATCAAAGAGATGAACTGTTGGCCCATCATAGGGAGATGGCAACTATGGGGACTCTGGATTCTTATAATGCTGGCAGGTTGGCATAAACATTGATGTGTACAAAAAGATGAAGGAAGACCCCAGAGTTCATCAATGTCTGAATGCATTGAATGATGTTCATGTACGCTCCTTTTACGCTGAAGAAGAACAAATTTATGATTCAATAATTTATAGTGTTAGTGTACCAGAACTTATCAGGCAGAGAAAGGAGGAACTGGTGAACCTCCAGAAGAAGATAAGGAAAAATGCTGGTGCTCTGGAGTTAGAGTACAGGAAGAAATTGACTGGATTACCTAAGCTTACTGCCAAACAGCTCAAAGCAATTAAAGATGCAGATGTGAGCACATTCATTCCCCTGGACACTTCTCTGAAAATCAATCGTCAACAACTCCAGTCTGTTGTAGAACAACAGAGAGTGTCAAAGGAAACTGAAGCAATGATCCAGACAGCCAAATGGAAAGACAAGTATAATGAAATGTTGAATTTCAGGGCTGATGCTAGAAGGATTACTGGTGCAGAGATTAAGCTTGCTGATAATCATGAAGGTATGTCAAAGTTTGAAATAAAGTTGACCAGGGAAGGTAACTTTACTGATGAAAGAAAGAGTACTTCAGTCCAGGCGTTTGGATGGACTGAACTGAAGGAGATTGCCTTAATGTTCAGGGGGAAGACAGATTTGTCGACTGAAGTTAAAGCATTTCTGAAGAGGGTTGAGAAGGTATGGAGAAGAAAGCAACAGATGGAAGTTGCAATAGGCATGAAATCACCAGAATCAGTACCATCTTCTCCATCACCAAAGAGAAAGGCTTCTGAAGATGCTCCAGGACAGACATCGAAGAGAAGGGCCTGACTCTTATATCATTTACTTATTGTAATTTATCGTTTGATAAAAATTGTAACTATTTATCAGTTGATGTATGTAATATTAGTTGCAGTTTTTAATTCATAAAAGTAAATGATCAGATTTAGTCTAAGTTAGTATTAAAAGATGAAACTGGAACACTGATGATCTATAAAGTGTTTTCCAGTAACTTAGATTTTTTAGACTAAGTCAAAACTTGTGTTTTTCAAGCATACAAAGTTGTATAGATTTAAGCTTGAAAACACTTGCATTATTTCTAAATAAATAGGGGGAATTTGTTAGGTCCAGATTTACTGGACTCGCTCCAGACTCGACTACTGGAGCCTTACTGAAGATCTGTCCAGAAATGATAATTACTGGACCTACTCAAGACTTGGAAACTGGAGTCCCTCTGAAGATTTGTTCAGAAATAATAGTTGACCAGGGAAGGTAACTTTACTGATGAAAGAAAGAGTACTTCAGTCCAGGCGTTTGGATGGACTGAACTGAAGGAGATTGCCTTAATGTTCAGGGGGAAGACAGATTTGTCGACTGAAGTTAAAGCATTTCTGAAGAGGGTTGAGAAGGTATGGAGAAGAAAGCAACAGATGGAAGTTGCAATAGGCATGAAATCACCAGAATCAGTACCATCTTCTCCATCACCAAAGAGAAAGGCTTCTGAAGATGCTCCAGGACAGACATCGAAGAGAAGGGCCTGACTCTTATATCATTTACTTATTGTAATTTATCGTTTGATAAAAATTGTAACTATTTATCAGTTGATGTATGTAATATTAGTTGCAGTTTTTAATTCATAAAAGTAAATGATCAGATTTAGTCTAAGTTAGTATTAAAAGATGAAACTGGAACACTGATGATCTATAAAGTGTTTTCCAGTAACTTAGATTTTTTAGACTAAGTCAAAACTTGTGTTTTTCAAGCATACAAAGTTGTATAGATTTAAGCTTGAAAACACTTGCATTATTTCTAAATAAATAGGGGGAATTTGTTAGGTCCAGATTTACTGGACTCGCTCCAGACTCGACTACTGGAGCCTTACTGAAGATCTGTCCAGAAATGATAATTACTGGACCTACTCAAGACTTGGAAACTGGAGTCCCTCTGAAGATTTGTTCAGAAATAATAGAAGACCAGTGAGCAAATACTTGTATAGGAAATCTGGAGTATTCTCCAGATTAGCTCACTGGACTTCACCCCAGTCCAGATCTATTCTACTGAAGACATTCTCACTGAAGTCAAAGACTGAAGTCTGAAGAAAGAAGACTGACAAACAGTGGAGCCCACTGACAGTCTTACCAGATCTCCCGACTGGAGCCTTTATCAGTGTTCTAGACCTTACAAGTCTGAACACTGATATCGAGGAATTGACTTTATGCCTTTACACACTTTTACCCGGACATCCTAATTGTCTATTGATAAAAGTACATACGTGTGTAAAGGTGGTTGGTTAAAAGGACTTTATCCTTGTACCTTAACCAATGCATTTAATAACCTTGTCGGTTCATTAAATGCATGCAACCATATTTGTACGACAAATAAATTCATTGTTGAATTTATCTGCCTATAAATACAAAGTCATATTTCTCGTTCAAATTACTTTTTAGCAATTTGGTGAACTTGCTTAAATACTCTCGATCTAAACAGTTATACTTCACAACTCTAAGTATATCGATCTAAGGAGATTATTTAGCAAGTATAGATCACTTGTAATTCAAAGATTGTTTAGATAGTTACATACTTGTAATATCTAGGTTCCGCAACAATCTTGTATTTTGTTTATCATCAATAAAGAAAATACACTTGAAAATTACATTCGTGTTCCATCATTTATTTACTTGTTTAAATATTGCTTAAGTCGTTTATTGCTTTATTTATATTCCTGCATTTATATTTAAAGTAATACTAGTCCGATTCTAGTTCATACTTGACTTGTTATTTTACACTCGTGGGTTAAACCATCGTGTGAGGGACTTTACACCATACGAGGTATGGCATATTGTGATAAGACCACACGGGGTGTGGCATATAGTGGAAAGACCATACGAAGTATGGCATATTGTGATAAGACCACACGGGGTGTGGCATATAGTGGAAAGACCATACGGGGTATGGCATATTGTGATAAGACCACACGGGGTGTGGCGTATAGTGGAAAGACCATACGGGGTATGGCATATTGTGATAAGACCACACGGGGTGTATCATATAGTGGGAAGACCACACGGGGTATGGCAATGTGAGTTGATTATTAATGTTATGTTGAATTGAATGTTTGATTGTATGGAGTACATTGTATTATGTGAATGTGTAAAGTTGTAAAGTATGAGGTTCTTGGAATATAGGTGTGTGTTCAATTGTATTTTGATAGGCCATACGGGGTATGGCGTAGTGATAAGACCATACGGGGTATGGCATATAGTGAAAGACCATACGAGGTATGGCAATATGATTTGATTGTGAATAACGTGTTTTAGTTGATTTCTTGACTTATATAGAAGTATTTGTATTATATGTGAAATGCATGTTATTATAGTTGTTGGTATTGGAAAATGTTGAGAGAATGATTGGATTATTGTGCAAGCCATTTTGTTGAAATAACAAGATAAGTCGAGCATGGGCCTTTGGTGTGGATAAAGTACACGTGAGAGGTTAAAATAGTTGATGAATATGATAGCATGAATGAGATAGTTGTGTTTTCTAGTTGCTTATGTGTTCATCCTGTTACCGTTTTTATGAACCAAGTATGTTAATCAGTAAATGATTAATTGTTTTCATTTTCATGATAATGTTTTAAGTAGCTCAAGAATTTATAGAAGAGTCGTTTTTGCTTATAGCGTGAGTGTTGGGAGTTTGAAATCAATATGGTTATGTCAAGAAATTGAATATATCTAGTAAATCCCTTAAGTGTGGGAGATTATAAACGAATTGGCGTATGTGTTATTAGTAACGTTAGAAGGTTATAACTTAGAAGTGAGTAAAAATTTGGAAGTGTGTACAAGGTCTAAGTGTTTACTTCTTCGAGGGATAATAAATTAACAAAGTTATATACATGGAACGTGATTAGTGAGTTAAGACTACAAACTTCGCTTTGAATTAAGAGTCTCTTGGTTGTTTAGAGTGCTAAGAAGATATTATGAAACGTGAATGATAAAATTTAGGAGAAATAAGGTGGAAAGATTGTTCTCAAGAGAAAAAGGTGTAAGATTTTGATTGATTGTCAAGTTAACTTGTAAACTTTAAAGTAAATTTAGGGTCCTCAACTTAAAGGTATCGGGCGATGAGGATAAAGTATTAAGATTGATTTGAGAAAATTAATGAATTGAGGAGCAAATTGATAACATAAAATGACTTGAAGTAGGTAAGGTGTGAACAAAGGGTAAATTTGTAGTTTGCAAAGTTAGCTTCACGAGGGCGTGAACCAAATAAGTGTGGGAGAGTTGTAACATCCCAAATTTTAAAAAGATAAATAAAATGATTTTTATAATAGTTTTAGCTTTAAAATATTTTCCTAATATTTAAAATTGAGAAATGAGGTTAAATTAGTTAGAACTTTAGTGGATGGCGGGTATTTTACCCATCTAAAATGTAGTGAGGGCGTGGCATCACTAGAAGATGCCAGCCATCTTCTTTCTCTTGAGTCATTCTTCCATTTCCAACAACCATTTTCTTCTCAATCATTCTTTAATCTTCTTCTTCTTCTAAATCTTTCTCTAGACTTTGAGAATTCTATCTTCAATTATTATCAAGAAATCAATAATAATAACATTAAAATTGCTAGAAAGTAAACTTGAAAGATTTTGGTGTGGGTGGTGTATATGGCCGAAAATCAAGAGGAGGAAGGAGAAAGAAGACTAGTTACTTTCCTTTTTGTTATTCTTTAAGGTATGAGCTTTGAATATTATGTGCTTTGAGAAATTTAGGGTTCATAGAATTCAATTAAATTGGGGATTTATCTCAATTAAGGTTCATGCAATACAATTGATTTGGGGATTTTAGTGAAATATATCATTTTGATTAAATTCAAGCTAGGGTTCTTGAGATTAATGAAATTTGGGGGTTGTTATATAAAATGAGTTATTTTGATTAAAGTCAAGATATGGTTCTTGGAGTTTGATAAAATTGGGAATTTTGGTGAAATGGGTATTTTACCCTAGAATATTATGTTGTTGGTTCTTTAGAGACATGCAAGGATGTTATTGTTTTCCCAACTCTAATATAGTTGATTTTGTTATTGAGTTGTATTGTTAATTTTGATAAGAAATGTTATTGTAAATTTTAATGTTAAGATATGGAAAATGAGATTTAGTAAAATGATGGATGGTTTAATAGTGATGATTTTGAAGTGATGAAATTATGTAAAATGAGATTTTGAAATGAACCAACTAAATAATATAATGAGAATTGAAATGGGTAAAAAGAATGCTAGGGAAATTAGTGACTATGGATAGATAGTCTTGTATGTGATGGGTTACTAGATGACCTTATATGCATATTGTGATTATTGCTAGGTTGAAAGCGATAATATGAGTTCATGTGATCATCTTGGATTTGGTAGTTCGTCATGGAGGTGAGTACTTTTATATATGGCTATTCTCATGTTGGGTCAATTACATAATGATGGTAGATTCTATATGACGTATTTAGATGATGGGATAAAGACCATACGAGGTATGACATATTATGAAAGACCATACGGGGTATGGCAATGTGATTTGAATGTGAATGAAATGTTTAGTTAGTTGTTTGAATGTATAGAATTATAAAAATTGTGTAGAGTTGTAAGATTTGAAACCCATGGTGTCATGATGGGTATATGGATAAGTTGATATAAGACCATATGGGATATGGCTATGTGATTTGATTGTTGGTTAGTGTGTTTTTATTTGGTTGATTGATTACGTGGTTTCACATATTGTGTGTTGATGTGAAGGTATATTTTGGATGAGATGTTTGTGTGGTAATATAGGTTCTATATCCTATTCTTATGTATTGTTTCCAATATGTGCATATTTGTATATAAACGTACTCACTAAGCGAAAGCTTACCCTTTTAGTTGTTTCCCTTTTTATAGGTGGTTTTGGATGTGGAACAAAGAGAATGCTATTTGAGTAATTGAAGTGAATTGTGGTTTGAGAGCATGTTAGCTTTTAGCGGAAAATGGTAATGTGGTTAGAACTCGTAGTGGTCTCCTTGGAACTTTTGGCTCTTGGTATAAATTGTATCTTTTTTTTATTAACTTGTTGTAAAGTCAAACATTTGAGTCATGGAGTCTTGAATTGAAATGATTTGTATGGTGTTATAGTGTAAATGATGTATTTTGTCAAGTTGGGTAAAGGCAGGTAAACGACTCGTTTCGTTGTAAATTGTACACTTGATCAAATGAAAGCCTTTGGAATGTTGAGTCATGTGTTTTTAACTCATTTTCAAGTTTGGCAAATTGGTTTAAGGTGTGGAAAGGATTGGAGAAAGTTTGCTAGTCATTTGAAGTGTCAAAATTGAGTGTGTTTCTGTCAGGTATAAATATGCGGCGCATATTTTGGTCCATGCGGCGCATTTTTGGAAGTCTGAAATCTGGGAGCCTACTGAGAAAAAAATGTGGCGCATGTTTTTATGCATGCGGCGCATATTTCATGTCTGATCAAAAATGCGGCGCATGTATAAAAACATGCGGCGCATCTTTCAAAAAAAAAAGTTTAATTTTTCATAAATCGAGTCGTGTCGTTTCACATTATTAGCTGAGACATATTGATGTAATTGTTTGTCGTAGTCATTCCACAAGGCACATGCTACAATAATTTCTCTATTATAGAATTTTTTGAAACAGTTGTACTCATAATGTGATATTATTATGAAAGATAATTAAGAATTAAAATATAAACATATTTGTGATCCTGTACTTGACATTCAAGTATATGTATTTGATCATGATGCGGACCCATAACACGAATAGGTTTATTATCAAATCACATGTCCTATGATAATTAGATAACAATTAGAATTGTTTTCATATTCTTTGATAACAATTAAGACTCTTGATTAATTGTAACTTTAAAAAATTAGATTTAAATACTTTTTGTAACTTTTTTAAAAAAATTAAAATAAAATTTGCTCAAGTTGATGGCTAAAAATAATATAAATTAAGTATTTTTGACAAGGAACTTAGAATGAAAATAATCTGTTTGACAAGGAACTTAAATTAAAAACACTATGAGTAGTTTTTTGCTGTTTACATTAAACAATGTAAAACAAGAAATAACATATTTACTTGATAAAAATTGTTGACGATCCCGTTTTACTATACCGATACTGATTTTGTTTTTTCAAGATATTCCAGAAAATCCATCACCACGTGATCAGTCCAAGGTGCTCCAAAGGGAGCTTCATCGCCTGCAATCCACCCTAAGTGCCCACCTTTAGGTGTAACTATCAGCACACAGTTTGAATTCTCCTGAATCAACATCAAGCAGAAATTTGGTCCCGTCCGCTAAACTTTAATCAAATTTTCAATATATTTGGTTGAAGCGTGAAATATACCTTGATAGCTTCACGAGGGATTCCTCTGGCAGGGGCAATGGGATCATTTTCAGCCTGCAGATCATGAAGTAATGCCTTCAACATATTATTGAATAAAATGCTTGTCAAATATTCTTCAGTATTCTGCAGTCAGTGTGTACCTGGATGCAAAGTAAAGGCCTGCATACATGCTGTATAGAATCTGAGCTGCTTGCTTTTAAGTAGTAGTCATCCGCTGACTTAAAACCGAAAGAGACTGTATGATATGAAAATATTACTTTAAGAAGAGCTTCTACATTATACAATTGAAATAGTAGAAAAATTTGTACATCGTGTCAAAGCTTCATCAAATTCTCTAACGGATTTGCAATTAGCAGCTGCTGGAATATTATATCCCCCGTCCATTTCTTCAAATAGAAGAGCATGTCTGCTTGGAAAAAAAATAGCAGTTACACCAATGCTTCATAAAAGAAGGCGGTAAATAAAAAAACTGAATGACTAGTTTGCAGGTGATTTTTCCTTTTATATGATCATAGAGGAAAAGTTACTAATCTTTTCACAAATGAATATAAAAACCATGTGAGTCTTGAAACCGGAAAATGACTAGTTTGCAGGAAATGTCTACCTTTTTAAGATTGTAGACAATGAAAATGCAAACGCTTTGTCATAGTACTTGTTAAATCCCTTACGGATGTCCTCATTTGCAATGACCAAATTAAAAGGATTGCACAAGGATACGGCACCAGAAAGGAGACAACTATCAGATTCCTTCAATGAGCAGAATTGTCAATGAAATCAAACTACTAGATATCTATCATTAGCAATCTGCTATTTCTTTTTTGTTGGAATCGTAATATATATAACCGATTTGTAAAAATGCATGATTCATGGATCAAGCAACAAAGGTGAATGAGATATGGCATGTGTTACCTGAGCCAAATACCTAACAAGAATGTTTCCTCCAAGAGACCAACCAGCAGCATATAAATTTGCATCTGGGTAACAAGAGGAAACATGCGCTACTACTTCAACAATATCTCCCAAATATGATGCTGAATATAACTGCGAGATAAAGTTTTATCAAAAAGCTTTATCACATATGCTTACATATAGCATATAAAAAAATTTCATTTCCGAGTCATTCTAAAATTTGTTACCTGAGGTGTGGTAACAGGGCTATTGCCGCAACCACGGCTGTTGAAAACCACAACACGCCATCTCTTGTTTCTTGCTCTTAATAGCATATGCCTTATGTATGAAGTTTCACTTCCACCTGTTAGCCCCGGCTGCAACGCCATAAATACTAAAACAAATTGTCAAAATACCCATGATATATATAAATATATAATTCACTCATTCTATAAGCATACAACCCCTGGTCTTACAACTAGATTCAAGGAACTAAAATTCCAATCAAGCATTGATTAAAACTTCCAGACAAGACAATTTGATGAACTTGCATGATTAGTGTTACTAAATCCACCTTTTTCAGAAGTCCGGTGCTTAGCAATGTCGTTGTATTGTAAAGTTATATAATTATTCTTTCTTAAAGTAGTCCATCTCTAATTATATGTAGACCATTTTTCTAAATTTAATCAATCATTTATTAAGTTTTCACTTTTAGAAAAACAAGTACTAGACTCAAACAATTAGTACCAGACGGTAACAATATGTACTTTGAAACAATTTGAGGTCATGTTGAGTCACAACATTTGCACCCACCCTCAAGAACGGCCTATCTGATGAGACCCACCCCAAACAATTATTTAGTTACCCTTATGAAATATATGGCTGTATGGGATATAGAAAGGGAAATATGATATTTATATTACCAGCAGAATGAGCATGGGAGAATTAGAAGACAAATTGCGATGGTCACCTGCGACCCAATCAATTGCAATGGTGCCATTGTCTTTGGTCCTTAGACACTCTCGTCGACATCTGACATCTGGAGTTGACCGAAAAAAATTGGCAAAGATAGTTTCCAAGTGAGCATTTGAACCAATAATGGGATAGGAATTATAGGGACGGTCGAGAGTGGTGAATGCCGGAAGGAACGATGTCAGACCTCCGCCACTGACGTCTAGAGAAGGGTGAATATGGTACGACATGGCTTGCATGCAATGATGGTGGTGGTGTAGCGTCTAGTTAAAGGTTGTTGGAAAGGAAGGGAGTTTTAAGACAAAGGGTCACCGGTTTAGAAGTATGAAACACACATGTTTAGTTGCCCAGACGGCAATGAAGACGTTAGCCATGCGTGGAATACTGATTATAAGTTTATATATATATATATATATATATATATATATATTATATATATATATATATATATATGTATGTATGTACATATAGGATCTGCTGAACCTACTGCAAACTGCTAACTACTAAGCTCGTAGCAGCAATCTTTCTGATTACCCTTTTAAATCCAACGGGCACATTTTATTTCTTCAAATTAATAATGCCTGTAGGAGTTGGGGCAACTACGTTGAAATATAATTTACATTGTTCTTTCTCTGTTCATCTGAACACATCAGTTTACTGCAAGCCAACAACCGTAGTAACACAAATAATGTATAAAAAGATAATTCCTCCTAATAACTTCTCATATCACAGTGTGTTATCTGTATCTCTCTTGTAAACAATATACATACATATCCTGATCTTGTTTAGCACAGTATTTTGTTATGATGATATTGATCGAGCATGTATGTGAAAACTTATGTTGCATCACTCAACCAAAACAAGTAAAAGGCCGCACCCGACTCCTGAAAAGATACCCGAGCTATACAAGCAACAGAATTTGACGTTCGCTTAAAACATATCAAGTGTTCCATTTCCAGAAACTGAACAATTTAACCGAGCATTTTAAAGCCATTTAGAGAACACTGACTAATCCAACTTTCGTACCAACCAGCCACTTGAACTCGACATTTTTGCATGAGAAAATTGTCGAATTCAAAAAAAAGTAAATCTCCTACAAAGGTCAGTTATTTCTAGATACCAGAAAATAAGGCTGGCATGCCAAAGGGATCAAAGACCAAAACAATGAATGTTGCCAGTTAAATTGATATGGTGATTAGGCAAAACTAAAATTAATATGGAATAAATGGCAATCCATCACATACTAGCAAAGAAGATCACTATTCACACAAATCGTGACTGACCACCTATGTTCATAATGAATCAAGAAAACATGAATATACAAACCGTTGAACATTCATAAAAGTCAAACCGTGGCATGCGAATTTATATGTATACTACAGATTTCACAGGGACTTTTAAGTGAAGACATTATGAATAGCTTACTTGATAAAGATAGTGCTATCAATGTCACAAGTTCTAGTTGTGTTTCCTTATAAAGATGCCATCTTTACTTTACAGTTGCATGTAATGTGTTGGTATTTTCCTCTGTTTTTGAAACAGAGTTTGATTTTGTTTTTTCTAGATATTCCAAAAAATCCATAACGACAGGATCAGTCCAAGGAGCTCCAAAGGGAGCTTCATCCCCTGCAATCCAGCCTAAGTGTCCACCTTCAGGGGTAACTATCAACATACAATTTGTATTCTCCTGAATCAACATCAAGTAACAAAATGTTATCTTATCGCTTTTCATTATGAAATAGTTTCTTATGGAAAAGGATGAAAGATACTTTAATGGCTTCACGAGGAATTCCTCTAGCAGGCGCAATGGGATCATTTGCAGCCTGTAAATCATCACGAGTAATTTCTTCAGAAACTTTAAATCACCAGGTTATGTTCATAGATCACTTATGCCCTCTATTTTTAATGTGTTTGAAGTTACTGACATTAATCGTCGGCAATCTTACCTGGATGCAAAGTAAAGGCCGGCATACATGCGGAATAGAATCTGAGCTGCTTGACTTAGAGTAGTATTCATCCACTGACTTAAAACCAAAAGAAACTGCAAGATAAGCAAATAGTCCTGTAAAAGTGCCCTTTCATAATCATCCTGTTCAAAACATACAAGAATACATACCTCGAGTCAATGCGTCATCGAATTCCCTAATGGATTTGCAATTTGCAGCTGCTGGAATATTGTAATCATCACTCATTTCTTCAAATAGAAGAGCATGCCTGCAAATAAAAGTAATAGATATGACATCATATGTAAGAAGAGGTCAACGGTTGTCTGATGTGATCAAAATGACACTTTGAACGTAGAACCTAATCTAGTTTAGTTCAATTATAGCAGAGGATGAACCTCATCTTGGTATTACATATATAAAAACTACTAATCTTCATAATGTATTACGAAATCATTAGACAGCAATAAAAACCTACTTTTTAAATATTCTGCGCAGTGAACCTGAAAGAGCTTTGTTATAAACTATGTTAAAGCCCTTCTGGAAGTCTTCATCTGCAACGACCAAATGAAAAGGATTACACAAGGAAACGGCACCAGAAAGGGGACAGCTACCAGATTCCTGCAATGACAATCAAAATCTATAAATGAAGCTGAATTAGTTATGGTTAACAATACTAAAGCAAAAGCCTAAAAGCTACAGTACTATAGGAAATGAAGTATAACTGGTTAGCAGTAACTTAATGTAAACAATTATAGATGATGACATGTGTTTGTGTATTACCTGCGCCAAATACCGAACAAGAATGTTTGCTCCTAGAGACCAACCAACAGCATATAAATTTGAATCCGGGTATCGAGAGGAAACGTGTGCTACTACTTCACTGATATCCCCCAAAAACGATGCTGAATAAAACTGTGAGATTGTGTATTAAGTATGAATACATCAACTGCTTCTTTCTTTTTTCTTCTTAAAATAGCACTCCCTACATTACAACAACAGATAATAAGTTTGTTAACATTATTAAACATTGAGAATGATACCTGAGGGGTGGTGACAGGGCCATGAGCACAACCACGACTGTTAAAAACCACAACGCGCCACCCTTTACTTCTTGCTTTCAACAGCATATGCCTTACATATGAATCCCCGCTTCCACCTGTTAACCCGGGCTGCAAAAGATTTGTGATACCAATATCCATAAGTTTGAAAAGAGAACCACAAAAAAGGTCAATAACTATGACAACTTTTAAATTACATAATATATCACATCACATGATACAGACAAATAACAGGAAAAGATATTAGCAAGTGTAGTAGGTGCGACGGCACAAAGTGATCAACTTTTAGAACCTCAAACCTCTAGATACCGCTATATTACCACAAACCCACAACTACAGGTAAAGAGAACTAATGTTAATGAAACCTCAAGATAATTTAGGTCTCGCTATTGATGATTATTGACTATTTTTGTGACTCTGAAAATATTAGAAACAATTATCTAAACTTAAGTTGTTGAAACTTGAAATAATTTTTACAAGTCCACAATGTGTGAAAAAGATGTCTAACAGATTGGTTATCAATGATAAATAGTCATATAAGTAACGATTTGAAAATTACATCAACAACTTGCATTTGAAAGATATTTAAAGAATGACACCTACTTATGAAAAAAATAGTCACATTTTCGACTTTGTAACAACAACAATACCCAATCCATTGATGTGTAAGGTATCAGGTTTCTTTTCCTCATGGAAGATAGATATAATATCTATCTTTCAAGTTTTGACGGCAAGGACCAAATTAGTATACTTGTAATCGCTGTTGGTCAATACTTATAACAAATTTAGTAATTAGCATAATAATTTTTCTACACATAGCAAAACTTTTGCCTTTTTTTTTTTTTTTATAATAATATCCTATAGGCTTCCAAAATACACACGACAGTTTTCTCTCTCAGTTTTCACATGATATATATAGACAAGTTATATAAACGGATGAGCCCGTTCTCAAGATGTGTATATAATGTTATGAAACCTCGTGGGAGGACATCTATAACGCCTAACCACTAATGTAAAGCCATTAATTAATTATATATAAACAGACAATTCTTTTTACGATTTCGATTGAATAATAAGAAAGGAATATACGTGAGTGGTACGTGGGATTATATAACTATGTATATGTATATATATATATATATACGTAATATATATATATATATATATATATATGTACCAGCAAAATGAGGGTAGGAGAATTTGGAGACAAATTACGATCATCACCGGCGACCCAATCAAGGGAAACATTGCCATTATCTTTGGTCCTGAGACACTCACGTCGAAACCTGACATCTGGGGTTATTCTAAAAAAATACGAAAATATAGTTTCGATATGTGTGTTGGTACAGACCACAGGATACGCATCGTACGGACGGTCGAGTGTGATGAAAGCCGGAAGAAATGAATCCATGGCTCCACCGCTGACGTAAAGAGATGGGTGTGGTTGAGACATGGCTGTGCTGCTGCTATGATTAAGGCTGTGGAAATGGAAAAAGGTGAAGATTTGAAACAGCAGGGGATATGTGGAGTGAAATTGAAGAGGTATTTGGTATATAGGGCGGCAATGGGCAGTTTGGCCATGTATCTATCTATCTATTTCTATATATATATTTAAGATTTGATAGAGGGACGGCTATGAGCTTGTTATTGGACCCAGGCTAGCTGCAAACCGATGAGCTCAGCCGTTGTAGTACTAGCGTCAGGATTGCAGGTACATTAAAAAGGGTTTTTGTATATCACTACAAACAACTACCTTATCGTTGTCTTTTTATTTCTTTTTTAAAGTTGTAAAATAAATCACATTCCCAAAATAAATTTTATATTTTCTTAAAAAATTTATTGCTCACATTAATATTTTTATTTTTAGTTTGTATAAAAAATGGACTAGATTGGTGTCCGCGCAATGCAGCGACGGTGATGGTGTGGTTATTAAGATAAAAGTAATTTCATTGCGGTCGGAGATGTGATAAATTGTTGCGTGGGATATGAAAGGGGGGAGGAGGGGGACGAATTTTGAGTTAGGGTTTTTGTTATGTGTTTCTGCGTGAGGGAGAGATAGATGTTGAATTTTTTTTAAGGGCATTTTAGTCACAGTCTATAAAATATGAAATAAAGATGTATTAAGATGGAGGGTAAATGTGTCATTTCAGGTTCTTAAAATTAGGAGGGGGAGGGGGAGTTTGTTTTATAAAGGAGTATAGATATAGATATGTATGACCGCCTTAATTTAATATTTTTTATTTTAGTTAAATTAGAAATACAGAAACCAAGCAAATACTAACATAACAAAGGAAATCATGATATAAACGGAATATGGTTAGTGGTTTATATAAAACAACTAAAAGGGAAGTGATTCTTTTACATATATTTTTACTTCACTTACTACAATTTATTCATTATGACTATTATGCCCTTATTTATAATTCATTTGCAGTTGACCATTATTTCTCTCATTTTCCGTTTACTTTTTTCTAGTTGCCATCTTTGCTCATCTAACCAAACAAGATAATAATTGATTTTTTTACATATAAATGCTCTCCGCAAAGCATAAAATTTAACAAATCTTTTAATAAAAGAAAAAAAACAATTACAAAATGAGCTCTCTAACTGTCACCTTTAGTTGTTATTTTATTCTCCATTTCTTCAACTAAAATATTCCAAAAAATAGAGGCCCAATTCCAACCCCATCACTAGTATCTTAATTCCACCCACTGATTAATAACAATAATAATAATTAATAAATAATTATATTTATGTATCGCTCAGTAAAGACTTCATATGGCTTCCGAAGAGATTGCTCTACACCGTCCCCAAAACCAAGATTACTACCATCAATAGCAGCAGATGGCCAGACACTATTTGTCCAAAATTAACAACCATCATCTTATCAATAATAACAACAAAACACATGTGAATTTACACTTAAGTTATAAAGAAATAAGTTAATTAATGGAATAATTGAAGATATTCTAACAAACGAAATAACGAACCCTGAAAGGGAAGTGGACCACAGGAAAAATAGAGCACATGAATTGGAAGAGGGTGATGTTTTCGGTTTATGGGTAAAAGAGTTATGTGAAAGCATCTAAATAAAAGAATTGAAAATTCTTATTAAATCGGCCTGTCAATCAATTAAGGGTAAATAAGTCACAACATATTGTCTGTAGTAGCAGAAGTAAAAGATGTAGTAGAAAAATCACCTCCCATATTTTTATTCTATAAATCATCGTGCATCAATCTTATCATAGTTCAGCCGTTCTAAAAAAAACATTTATATCATAATTCAACAATTAAGATATTATCTTATTTATTTTGCTTTAATGATTGTTTTACGATAACTGATGATATACTCTTTCGAGCGCTCATACGAAGAATACTCCTTACAAAGCATGGTGACGAAGGCCTTGAGCTCGAAGGAGCTTAATTAAATAAACCGAGATATATCCCTTCCAAAGATAAGAAGATATTCATCATTATCTTAAGGAAGAAATCGGATAAGCATAGCAACTAAATCTTAGGGGAAAAGATTAAACCCTAATCTTCTCCTCCAAGAAAATCCTCTCCTATATAAGGAGAGGTAACCCTCTTCATTCGGCATGATCATAAACACATCATTAGCCGATCACATCTAACACACATACTCTTGGCGTAAAGAGACATTGCCCTACCTTCGGGGAATCGCCAATAAAACATAAACCCAAATCCCTTTTTTCACAACCTTCGACCCATATTAGGCTAACGCGGTTCGGTGCACAATCATTTGGCACCATCCGTGAGACCAGAAACTCAAACAACCCACAAAATCACCACGACCTTGATTCTCGAACGCAACATAGCCACATATGGCAGAGGAGGATGAATCGTATCATGGATCTAACGATCCGAATGAAAAATCACCCAACAAGAGAAAAGATCTCATCCAATTAACACCCTTGGCTAACCACTTTCTAGTATTAAAGATACCTCCGTCAGAAAACCCCATCGTAATACAGATATTGGTATTCAACATAAGGGTTTATAGAGTTTATGTCGATGGTGGGAGCGAATGCGACATCATCTATGAGCATTGTTTTGTGCAGCTCCCAAAGGGAATAAAGGCTCGTCTCACCTCCCCACGAACCCCACTCATAGGGTTCGCCGGGGAAAGGGTCAGCCCGTTAGGAGATATCGACCTAGACGTGACAATAGGCGAACCTCCCTATGAAAGAACGGAGACGCTAGACTTTATAGTGGTCAGATCTCATTCGCCATACAACATACTACTGGGAAGGCCAGCAATGCGGCGATTGGAGATGAATCGTATCATGGATCTAACGATCCGAATGAAAAATCACCCAACAAGAGAAAAGATCTCATCCAATTAACACCCTTGGCTAACCACTTTCTAGTATTAAAGATACCTCCGTCAGAAAACCCCATCGTAATACAGATATTGGTATTCAACATAAGGGTTTATAGAGTTTATGTCGATGGTGGGAGCGAATGCGACATCATCTATGAGCATTGTTTTGTGCAGCTCCCAAAGGGAATAAAGGCTCGTCTCACCTCCCCACGAACCCCACTCATAGGGTTCGCCGGGGAAAGGGTCAGCCCGTTAGGAGATATCGACCTAGACGTGACAATAGGCGAACCTCCCTATGAAAGAACGGAGACGCTAGACTTTATAGTGGTCAGATCTCATTCGCCATACAACATACTACTGGGAAGGCCAGCAATGCGGCGATTGGAGATGATCGCCTCCACGATCCACTCTATGATCAAACATCTGACACCCGTAGGAGTGGGAACCATAAACTCAGAATTCGACCAAACGAAGGTGCACAAAGTAAAGGAAGTTAAGGGGACCACCGAAGCACTAGCAGACGTCACGAAGGTGCCAGATCACCAAGAAAAGGTCATTGTTAACCCGGGATACCCAGATCAACCAATATCGATAGGGAAACAATTTCCCGAAGACCTGAAGAAGAAGCTACTCAAGCTGCTGCAACGAAACGTAGATGTATTTTCATGGGAATACTCAGACATGACAGGCATACCTCGAACCATCGAGATCGAAAGGGAGAAATTTGTGACAGAACATAGACTTAATGAAAGAAAGGATGTGCCTCCCTTTCATCAAAAGAAACGTAGCTTGGCGGTCGAGAGAGATGAAGCCGCAAGTAAGGAAGTGGAAGAATTGGCTAAAGCCGGGATCATACGAAAGTCTACGTATCCTATTTGGGTAGCCAACCCAGTCATGGTCAAGAAATGTTACGGAGGATGGAGTGGACTTCACCAACATCAACAAAGCATGCCCCAAGGATTGCTACCCCCACCTGAAATAGATTGGAAGGTCGAATCATTGACAGAATACAAGTTAAAATGTTTTCTAGATGCTTATAAAGGATATCATCAGATCCAGATGGCCAAGGAACACGAAGATAAGACAACGTTCTACACCAGCAAAGGAACCTATTGATGATATACCCTATACGGAGTTCTACCTCCGTACCCAAAGCAGATATGAAGGCACCTTCGTACAGGTAAAAACCACTTATCTATATACCCGGAACGGAGCATAACCTCCGTTTAGTATAATCATTCCGGAGCTTCTGGGCAATAACACCTAGCTCCGAAGAAACATATCAAAAAAGATCGGAAACAGATCTTTTCCATGATTATCTAATATACTTAAGTCCGAAGACTCCGGACGCGGCTCATTATGAGATCATCACAAATCTTCTTAAAACAATAGAAGATACCCTTAAAAGAGGAAGAGAGTTACCCTAATTCTCTTACCCTCCTCTCCAAGTTTCCTACCCTCTATATAAAGAGAAGGATGCCATACGGCACGGGGGGAGATCTGATACTACACACACATAACACACAACACCGACCCTTCAGTTCGGTAACCAACCTTAAACACCAATTAGGCGTAAAGCGGCCGCAGCCCTATTACCAGTAGGGAATCGCCTACAAACCACCTCCAAAATCCACACACCCCTTCGGTTGTGCCATAGTGCCATTATTTGATCAAACAAATTGGCGCCATCCGTGGGACAAATCCCTCAAAAACAACAATCCCTTCAAACCCACCCACGATCAGGATAATCAGCTATCATGACCGACAGAGACATCAATTATTCACCAAGAACACCCAATTCGGGGGACCTCGAACACCCCCCGGAGGACTGAATTTTCAGGAACAATTTTCCTTTGGCACGCCTGTGTCAAGCTTCAATCCACCGATTATTACAGGCGATTACAGTGCGGCTGCAGGTGAAACATCGAACACACAAGGAGGTCTAGACAGATCCGCGATCACATCGCAGGGTCAAGGTCCAGATAGATCCGCATCACCGGGCCGAGGTCTAGACAGATCCGTGGTCACATCGCAGGGTCAAGGTCCAGATAGATCCGCATCACCGGGTCAAGGTCTAGACAGATCCGCGATCACATCGCAGGGTCAAGGTCCAGATAGATCCGCATCACCGGGCCGAGGTCTAGACAGATCCACGATCACATCGCAAGATCAAGGTCCAGACAGATCTGCATCACTAAGCCAAGGTCTAGGCAGATCTGTGATTACATCGCAGGGCCAAGGACCGGATAGACCCGCACCACAGGGACAAGGACCGGATAGACCCGCACCACAGGGCCAAGGACCGGATAGGCCACACCACAGGGTCAAGGCCAGATAGATCCGCATCACAAGGAGGTCTAGACAGATCCGCGATCACATCGCAGGGTCAAGGTCCAGATAGATCCGCATCACCGGGTCAAGGTCTAGACAGATCCGCGATCACATCGCAGGGTCAAGGTCCAGATAGATCCGCATCACCGGGCCGAGGTCTAGACAGATCCACGATCACATCGCAAGATCAAGGTCCAGACAGATCTGCATCACTAAGCCAAGGTCTAGGCAGATCTGTGATTACATCGCAGGGCCAAGGACCGGATAGACCCGCACCACAGGGACAAGGACCGGATAGACCCGCACCACAGGGCCAAGGACCGGATAGCCCGCACCACAGGGCCAAGGACCGGATAGACCCGCACCACAGGGCCAAGGACCGGATAGACCCGCACCACAGGGCCAAGGACCGGATAGACCCGCACCACAGGGCCAAGGACCGGATAGACCCGCACCACAGGGCCAAGGACCGGATAGACCCGCACCACAGGGCCAAGGACCGGATAGACCCGCACCACAGGGCCAAGGACCGGATAGACCCGCACCACAGGGCCAAGGACCGGATAGGTCCACATCGCAGGGTCAAGGTCCAGATAGATACGCATCACCGGGTCAAGGTCTAGACAGATCCACGATCACATCGCAGGGTCAAGGTCCAGATAGATCCGCATCACCGGGCCAAGGTCTAGGCAGATCCACGATCACATCGCAGGGTCAAGGTCCAGACAGATCCGCATCACCGGGCCAGGTCCAGACAGATCCGCGATCACATCGCAGGGTCAAGGTCCAGATAGATACGCATCACCGGGTCAAGGTCTAGACAGATCCACGATCACATCGCAGGGTCAAGGTCCAGATAGATCCGCATCACCGGGCCAAGGTCTAGACAGATCCACGATCACATCGCAGGGTCAAGGTCCAGACAGATCTGCATCACCTGGCCAAGGTCTAGACAGATCCGTGGTCACACCCCAGGGTCAAGGTCTAGATAGATCCACGAATACCCCACAAAGCCGGGATGAGAATAGACCAATAATCACGCCACCTTAGGGTCGAAACAGCTTCGTATTTACACCACTCCAAGGTCAGGGCCAGGGACAGAACAGGTCGAACATTACACCGCCCAACCAAGGAACATCCCAGGCCCCTGGAGATATTAATAGAGCATCGACGTCAGCAGAGCACGAAATAAACGACGCATGCGTGCAAGCTAATTATGATGTGTTAAATACAATCATGCACCGCCTAAGAGAAACGGGTCAGATCTACAATGTTACCAGAAATCTGGAAAACGACTATGACTCCGACTCAGTAGATGAACACATTGAGATGGAGGCCCCCTTGGGGAGGTCAAACGAAAGGATCCAGTCACAGCAAGGAAGGCGTACTCAGGCAGTCACAACCCCGGCAACAAGAACGACCGAGGTACGGATAGGAGGGGGAAGGAATGCACCAATCAACGCTGAAGAAACTGCCCTCCGGAGAACACGGGGAGGGCGTCTACCTGGCTTCGACAGAGGTCTGGAGAACAACCTGCTACCTCAGTAGAACCAGGGCGGATTAAAAGGACACCATCAAAGGATTATACGCCCCCGAAGGAATGTAGTCCTTCCAGATTACGATTCATATGAATGGGAGGACCCTGAACCGGTTGACCTATCCCACCTGGTAAACACTGACAACCCATTCTCCATGACCATATAAAGCCACCCATTGCCAGCAAAAATGAAATACCCTAAACATTTGGGGTACTACGATGGAAAAAGCGATCCAGACGACTTCTTAAAGAAGTTCGTCGGAGCAGCTATGATTCAAAGATGGGATATGCCAACCACATGCCACGCATTCTCCTACTCACTAACAGACGATGCGCGGGAATGGATCGACGGCCTACCCAAGAATAGCATTGATAGCTTCGAGGTGCTCAAAAACAAATTCAGGTCCCAATTCAGCATGCAAAAGAAGCACAGAAAAACTCATATTTCTGTGCACAACATCAAGCAAAAAGAAGGCGAAAAGACAAGGGACTTTATCGTTAGGTATACTAACGAAACCCAACAAGTACGGGGACTACCAGAAAGTCAAAGAATTTCAGGGCTTATCCACGGACTCCGCACAATAGACCTCATCGAGCATTTAAGCACTGATCTACCTGAAACATACGATGGCTTAACCGATAAAGCCCACATCTGGTTGGATGCAAGAGAAACAACAAACGTCGATTATTCCTCGGGTAGAAAAAGGAAGGAGTACGGAGGAAATGAAAGATTTCCCCGATATACAAGAGACGACAACCAGTGGGCAGGAAGAGACAGAGACAGTGGGATTGATATCCTGTCTAGTCTCACAAAAACACCAAAGCAGATTCTGGCTACGGAGCGAGTTGCATCCACTTTCCCGATCCCGCACAAACTTATAACAAAAAAGAAGAACATTGATAAATACTGTGAATATCACAGAGACCATGGGCATGATACGAACAATTGCAGAAACCTAAGGAGAGCCATAGAAGAAGCTGTGGAATCGGGAAAGCTGGATCACCTGGTCAAAGGAATCCGCCAAGCGACAAGGATAAAAAATGAAGTCGAGAAAGTAGAAAAAACAGCACTATCACAGATTCTTATGATACGCTCCGAAATACACATAGAGCACCCACAGGAACAACACTACCAGTTCGCACCACTAGGGCAGATAGTGCCATCTAATGGACCTGACATCATCGAAGCTACCATTGGAGGCGCTAAGATGAAAGAAGTTCAGATAGACGGAGGAAGCGAATAAGACATCCTCTACGAGAATTGCTTCTCTAGGTTACCAAGAAGTGTCAGAGAAAACCTAAGGAAAATGGAAAAGCCACTAACAGGATTTGCAGGAGAAGGAATATGGCCAATTGGAGAGTTACGGATAGAAGTAACAATCGGGACATATCCAAAATGGAAAACAGAAAGGATCACCTTCATGGTCATACCGGCAAACTCTGACAACAACGCGATACTTGGGAGAGAAACAATGAGGAAGTTCGGGATAATAGCATCCACAATCCATTCACAAATAAAATTCCAAAGTGAGTCTGGGGTAGCAACAATATTATCCAATTCAGCTACGGAGCTAAGAAAGCATGAAGTAATAAGCTGAAGCCCATCAAACGGGCAAAGGAATAAGAATCCTCTACGAGAATTGCTTCTCTAGGTTACCAAGAAGTGTCAGAGAAAAGCTAAGGAAAATGGAAAAGCCACTAACAGGATTTGCAGGAGAAGGAATATGGCCAATTGGAGAGTTACGGATAGAAGTAACAATCGGGACATATCCAAAATGGAAAACAGAAAGGATCACCTTCATGGTCATACCGGCAAACTCTGACAACAACGCGATACTTGGGAGAGAAACAATGAGGAAGTTCGGGATAATAGCATCCACAATCCATTCACAAATAAAATTCCAAAGTGAGTCTGGGGTAGCAACAATATTATCCAATTCAGCTACGGAGCTAAGAAAGCATGAAGTAATAAGCCGAAGCCCATCAAACGGGCAAAGGAATAAGAATTCCATCCTACAAGGCACAAAGGGAAAGGCCCCAGAGACAACATGGTTCAAAAGAAGAACGCGTAAAAGGAACCGAGGGGCCAGGAAAAACAGCATACTAATGAGCTTCGGGAAAAAGACGGAGGACCAGAAAGACCTCCGTCAAAGAGTAAATCGCCTCAAAAGGCAACGGGATAAGTCCGATTAGCTACCGGATAAGTCCCAGAAAGAAAGCTAGCAGCTAGGAACTTTACCATGTAATGTCCTGATGAGCAAAGATTTGTTAACTTAAATTCCTAACAAGTTTTAAATTTCTAAAAGTACAAGGTTAACTTCTCTACTACACTCACTCACGGGCAGTGGACCCGTTCGTTTGTAGCATAGTAAATAGGTAAAACCAGGATCGTTCGCAGGGACTATGTCTAAGAAAGTAGCTAGGTGTAATTCTAGGATTTGGGGGTTTGTCACGATTTAAATAAAACTAAAATAAGAAAAGCATTAATTGATTAATCTAGCAAAATGATAATAATTAAAACATTGCATCTACTTGGAACAGTTTGCATGCCCTGATCATTTAGAAAACAGTTTAGATATGTTGAACAACTCTTCTCACGTTCGGATTCTCGTTAGATTCACCAAACTATTTAGTAGTGTTGTCCCTAGACTCACACTACCCTATAAACAGATTCTCGTTAGATTCACCAAACTATTTAGTAGTGTTGTCCCTAGACTCACACTACCCTATAAACAGGTTCTCGTTAGATTCATTGTTATGCATTAAAACCTGAGTTTTGTAACTATGACTTTATCTTTTATGTAAGTCTAAATCCTTGTTAAATTCAAAAGACACTGATTACTCTAGTCACCTGGATCCGGTTTCCGTTCGCCAGATCAACTAGAATAACCTAATAAAACACATGTTCAGTTGAGCCAAATTATTAATTAACCATCCCCCGCTCAGTTATAAGTCAAGAGACCACATTAATTATAGACCGATTAATGTTTCACAAAACAAATTAAATGACTCTAAGGCCTTGGCGCCAAATCGACCCAAACAAATCAGTAAAATAAGTTTGTATATGAAAATTAATAACATTTGTCTGACTCAATAAACATGGATCTGCGACAAGCATAGAAACGGTTCAACAATCTAATATATAAAACTATCACGACATGATCACATTATCCAAATAGATGCAAAACTACTTAGCTACTCATGGCAAAACAAATAACCCTAACAATTATTAATATAAATAAATCCATAACAATAATTGTCAAAGTAAAATAAGTTTGTATATGAAAATTAATAACATTTGTCTGACTCAATAAACATGGATCTGCGACAAGCATAGAAACGGTTCAACAATCTAATATATAAAACTATCACGACATGATCACATTATCCAAATAGATGCAAAACTACTTAGCTACTCATGGCAAAACAAATAACCCTAACAATTATTAATATAAATAAATCCATAACAATAATTGTCAAATAAAATAAGTCTTGCAATAAAGTATGCTAATAACAATAATTGTCAAATAAAATAAGTCTTGAATAAATATCCATAACAATAATTGTCAAATAAAATAAGTCTTGCAATAAAGTATGCTAATAACAATAATAAAAGTAAAAGAGAGATCAAACTAATAATAGGGATATCGAAGTCACGCAGTCTGTATCCTTCTTGGCCGCTCCTTCGAACCTCACACCAAAACCCTAATTAATTTGACCTAGTAATTATGATTTGATAATTGTTGTTGTAGAGAATTGAAGCTTGATCTTCCGGATGATATGAAGGTGTTACGAGGGTTTAGATCTGATGAAAATACCCTAGAACAGCCCCCAAAGTCGTCTGGAGGAAGTAAGTTGGCTCTTAGGGTTTAGGGGGGTATTTATAGGTTTTCGAAAAGTTCTAGATCTGACCGACTTAGTCCCATCGGCGCTCAAGGTGTCCCACCGGCGCTTAAGAGGTCCCAGAGGCGCTCAAGATGTGGGAGCGGCACTGGTGAGCTTCAAGATCACTTCCAGCGGCGCTAGAGCTTCATGTGAGCGGCGCTGGTCTTCGACATCAACAAGAAAGTTGTAGATCTTTCTCTCGCCTTTCCGTGGATAGATTACTCGTCAGAAACGGAGTCCGTATGAAGAAGTTATGCCCAAAATACTAACACATGGTCATTTGCTTCATGTTGGCCTCAAATTCTTCATGTTCCGCTTGCTAGTCTTCGTCCAAAAGTCTTGTGGCTTCGTGTTAAGTTGAGTAGAGACGTTTGCCTTCACTTGCACACCTTGTGAACCTATCATAACATGTCATCCAATTAAGTACCAAAAGTCCACATTTCAAACTCATTTAGACATTTAAATGAAGTCTTTCGATAGGGGTTTTTATCACAAAATGAACGCTCATCATGTCCTCCTGCCAATTATTTTTAAATAAATAAAGCTTTCAAAATATTCTTAAGATCGATCAATAAACTCTAAACGCGCGTAAAAAGTAAAAATAAAAAGACTTCGTGTAAATGTTCAAGGGGACGCCCATTAAGACATTCATGAAGCAACAAAAAGAGCCTCCCCAAAATAAAAAAGGGAACGGCCAAATATAAAACCACTCAGAGACGGACTCGTTATAACGAAGAAGTCAAGGGTATGGTTAAGTAATTTCAAGTACCAAAAGAATATATACAAAAACCTCCCCCAACATAAAGAAAGGTTGGCAAAGGTACAAGTTAAATTGTTCAAAGGCACTCAGGCTATTAACAAACAAGATTGTTCGAAGGACCACCAACAAATTCCAAATCCAAAAGATACCAGAGGAGTCACGGAGCAACCTGCAGCAGATCAGAAGGAGAGGCCTCAGGGTCGGATGCTAATCTGCGAAGTTATGCAGAGTCAACATTAGCCAATTCGTCCAAAGCAGAGTCTAGACACCCAGCTGTGTCTTCAGGAATATCACGACCTTCCAGATTTATAACACCTTCATCAGCCAAAGCACGCATCAACCCTGCCTCTGCGTCAACTCTATTCTCATTAAAGACCTTCGACAGCAGCGCACCAACTTCAGGACCATTCAGGAACGACTTGCAGACATGGGAAATAACTTCAACAATTAATCTCCCATACTTCCCAGATTGTTCTGCAAGTGCATCCTGTGCCTCCTTCAGCAGCACATCCTTCTCCCGAATCTGGTCTGAAAGAGCATCCACCTCTTTCTCCTTCTCCGCGATGACTCTCTGTACGGCTGCCCGCACGGTATCCAGTTCAGATTGAAGGGCTCCACAGTCCACCTCCAGCTCAGCTACCTTCGTCGTAAGGGAATGCTTCTCTGATATCAGCTTCTCATATTGCTCCTTCGAGATCCAGAATCCTCATAAGTTTCTCGCAACCTCGAATCCAGAGCACTACCAACAACGGCACTGCAAAAGATGGAGCGGTTAAAAAAGGCAGAAAGCTCGGGGAACTCCATATTCATTAGACCGTTGACCCATCAGAGAGAGCGATGCTCTGAAGAGAACGATGGCAAGAAGCAGCATCGAGAGCCTCCCCAAAAGGGTCGAAGGCTGCAAAGAAAAACAGATAATTAATGACAATTAAAGAAACGGAAAAAAAAAGAGAAGGGAGGGGGACTAAGGAGAAATTACAAGTGGATCGCTTAGGCGCCTCAACATTTTTGGTCTTCCATCTTCGATCGGGAACTGCTAACACCCTTGGACGACTTCTTCCTCTTCTTTAAACGGCTGGCAACAGTGTTCTCCTGGGTAGCATCCTCTACATCTTCACCAGCACCATCAGACACCTCCACCACAACCTGCTCTTCTATAACCCGTTCCTGAGCTATGGGAGTAGGTGTCTCAGGCAGCACCTCTGTAGAAGAATCCCCCGATAGCAGAGGACGGGGTAGAAGGTGGAGCAAGAGCCATCGGCTTAAAGACAAGGCCAGACAGCACGGGTTTCCTATCAATCATTTGTTTAAAAGACATCTCTGCATAAAAAGATGAACCGAATCAAGGACTGCGACATCAAAAAGATAAGACGAAACAGACAAGGGAAAGAGCAACCTACCCTGACCACCACATTCAATGGTGAAATCTCTAGTACCATGTTCCCAAAACGAAGCAACACGAGACTTAAACAAAACAGCCTCAGGATATATACACAGCTTAATGCCATAAGTAGAAAGAAGATCGACATCAGATTGCCTCACACCATGGGTACTGGGAACACCTATAGACTTATACTTCAACCTATCCACATCTAGCAAGCCCCTCTAGGAGGTATCAACGAATGGCCAACAAAAACAAACAAATCTTTCCAGTCCCTAACCTCTGTACCACCAGCAATAAACAACTCATGATCACCATTCTTCGACACAGTAACCCAGTCACCAGATTCTTTCAGTTTATAAACGGAGTTAAACAACACTACGGAAGGCTCTATACGGTTAGCACTACAGAGAACCTGGAAAGCAATAATTTTTGCTATACCAGTCGGATGAACAGTAGAGATGTGGCATTGATAATAATCTAAGACAGCCAAGAAGAAGGAAGACGACGAGTGTACCTGGTGAAGATTGGTGATGGAGCAGCAAAAAAGATTTTTTCGGAATAAAAGTGAAAAGAGGCAAAAAGTCCTTTTTTGGCAAAGAGTTGGTATTTATATGGGGTAATAATCACGGGTACTAACCAGTGAAAAGTTACCCCGAGTTTCGTGCTAACAAGTTGTTATTCTAAGGGATAAGCCGTAATTAAACCTCTGAAATAAGTGAATTTAATGTCGATTAAATGATTGAATGGCTGATAGGACGGGCAAGTTGCGACACTGAACAACGGAGCACATTTTGAAGTCTAACCGGACACTCTGCAGACAGCCTCTCCAGTTAGACTGGGGGGCTTGATGATATACCTTATACGGAGTTCTACCTCCGTACCCAAAGCAGATACGAAGGCACCTTCGTACAGGTAAAAACCACTTATCTATATACCCAGAATGGAGCATAACCTCCGTTTAGTATAATCATTCCGGAGCTTCTGGGCAATAACACCCAGGTCCAAAGAAACATATCAAAGAAGATCGGAAACAGATCTTTTCCATGATTATCTAATATACTTAAGTCCGAAGACTCCGGACGCGGCTCATTATGAGATCATCACAAATCTTCTTAAAACAATAGAAGATATCCTTAAAAGAGGAAGAGATTTACCCTAATTCTTTTACCCTCCTCTCCAAGTTTTCTACCCTCTATATAAAGAGAAGGATGCCATACGGCACGGGGGGAGATCTGATACTACACACACATAACACACAACACCGACCCTTCAGTTCGGTAACCAACCTTAAACACCAATTAGGCGTAAAGCGGCCGCAGCCCTATTACCAGTAGGGAATCGCCTACAAACCACCTCCAAAACCCACACACCTTTTCGGTTGTGCCATAGTGCGATTATTTGATCAAACACCTATTGCTACCAGAAAATGCCCTTCGGACTGAAGAACGCTGGAGCCACTTACCAACGAGTGGTAGACAAAGTCTTTAGGAAGCAGATTGGACAAAATCTCGACGCCTATGTTGATGATATGGTAATAAAGAGCAGTACCGAAGAAGATTTGTTAAGTGACATCCAGGGGACCTTCGATACTCTCTGATCCATCAATATGAAGCTAAATCCGAAAAAGTGCTCCTTCGGAGTCGAGGAAGGAAAATTCCTAGGGTACTATATATCAAGCAAAGGAATACAAGCAAACCCTTCGAAAGTTGACAAACTTTCTCAGTTATCACCTCCTAAGACAATCAAAGAAGTTCAGAGCCTCAATGGAAAGCTCGCAGCTCTCAGTCGCTTCCTATCGAGAGGGGCAGACAAGCAGCTCCCATTCTTTAAAACACTCAAAGGGTGTTTGGATAAGAAGGATTTCACTTGGACGAAGGAAGCGAATGAGGCCTTCGAGCAGATGAAAAAGTACATAGCACAGTTTCCTACGCTCACCTCACCTGTCCCAAGAGAAACACTCTTATGTACCTAAGCATCGTCCGAGTGTGTCAGTGCAGTCCTCTTAGCAGAAAGAGAGCGGAAGCAAGTCCCTATTTATTTTGTTAGCAGGATTCTGCAAGGATCTGAGGTCAACTATCCGGAATTGGAAAATCTAACCCTAGCCTTAGTACATGCTTGCCCAAAGGTTACGAAGGTATTTTCAAGCACATTCAGTCGCAGTGTTAACCGATAAACCTATAAAGCAAATCTTGCTTAAGCCGGAGAAATCAGGGAGGGTAGCCAAGTGGGCAATAGAGCTAGGGGAACATGACATTGAATTCCGAAGAAGACACGCCATAAAGGGACAAGTGCTAGCTAATTTCATAGCAGAAACACAAGAAAGCGACGAACCAGTTAAGTATGTTTCTTTAAATGTTATGGAGAACGAGGGATCGAGCATATGGAAGTTATACACCAATGGAGCTTCGAGCTCTGATGGATCCGGAGCAGGAATCATCCTTATTAGTCCAGAAGAGAAGGAATATACCTATGCCCTGAGGTTTGAGTTCGACACGACAAATAACGAAGCAGAATACGAAGCTCTCTTAGCAGGACTTCGTTTAACAAGAGAAATGAAGATCAAGAGAAACCACATCTTCGTGGATTCCCAATTAGTGGCATGTCAAATTACTGGGGAATTCGAAGCTAAGCAAGAAACCATCAAGAGATACCTGGCAAAGACAAATGAACTGATCGATTACTTCAGCAGCTTCAGGATAGAACACGTCCATCACAATCAAAACAAAAAGGCCGATGCACTAAGTAAATTAGCAAGTCTTACCTTTGAACACTTCGGCAAAAAAGTGCTTATCGAAGTATTGAGAGAGAGATCCATTGATGAGAAGTACGTTGCTGATTTAATAATAGAGGATTGGAAGAATTGGATGACCCCCACATGTGAATATCTAATCAGTGGCATATTACCGGAGGATCCTACCGAAGCTCGAAAAATCAGAATCAAAGCACCTCAATACAAACTCACAGATGGGCAATTATACAAAAAATATTTCGTGACACCTTGGCTAAGGTGCATGGGTCCAAATCAGGCTTCGGTTATTCTGGAAGAAATACACGTAGGGATATGCGGGACACACTCAGGAGCACGATCTGTGGCAACTAAAGCCATGCGCCTAGGATACTTCTGGCCAACAATGCATCAAGACGCTACATCATACATCCAAAAGTGTGAATCCTGCCAGATCCACTCGAATGTGCCCAGGGCACCGAAGCAAGACATGACCTCGGTCACTTCAGCTTGGCCCTTTGTTCAGTGGGCAATAGACATAGTCGGGCCGCCCCCAGAAGCCCCGGGGAAAGTTAAATTTCTTGTGGTAGCAGTCGATTACTTTAGAAAATGGGTAGAAGCCAAGCCACTCGCTTCGATTAAAGGGAAAGCAATGGAAAAGTTTGTTTGGGAGCATATAGTATGTAGGTTCGGAATGCCCCAAAAAATTGTATCTGACAATGGAAAGCAATTTGCGCAAGGAACATTCCCAAAATTCTGCGAAAGATTAAAGATCAAACAAAAGTTCACCTCCGTGTATCATCCACGGGAAAACGGACAGGTTGAGTCCATCAATAGGGAGATAGTGAAGGGAATGGAAAAAAGGCTAGGAAACAAACATACGGGATGGGTAGACGAGCTACCATTCGTCCTGTGGGCACAACGAACTACACCCAAGATCAGTAATGGTGAAACACCTTTTAGCCTAGCCTTCGGAACAGAAGCAGTCCTACCAGCAGAAATCCAGGTATCGACATGCAGAACATCTAAGGTTAATGAAGAAAGTAACGAAGAGGAACTACGGGTGAACCTAGATCTGTTAGAAGAATGAAGGGACATAGGAGCAATGAGGGAGGCAGCATACAAGAAGCGGATTGAAAAATATTACAACAAACAAACCAATCCAACCTCATTCAAAGTCGGTGATTACGTCCTTCATCTCAACACCGCAAGTCAGATCAAGTATACGGGAAAAATGGGGGCCACATGGGAAGGCCCGTATCAAGTCCAGGTAGCCTTCGGCAACGGAGCATATAAGTTAGCAACACTGGATGGCGAGCCGGTAGACCGTACATGGAATAGCTCCAACCTTCGTAAATTTTATCAGTAAAACTGGTTACTTTGTATTAAAATGCCACGGCATGAAATAAAGATTTGGTAGTATTCACAATGTGATAACTATCCGTCTAGGTTGAATAAAGCAATCACAAAGTGATGCATAATTTTTTATTATTTATCTCATACGAAGGGTCGCTCCCTGATGTATTCTTTTATCACGATCGTCATCTCACAACTCAAATATATAATAAAGACGTGTTTTCTAGATATAACGCATGTTCAAAGGGACGCCTACATAGCGTACAATCAGAGCCCCAAGGACACAGTCCCAAGGTAATAACGCGCACAAAATTAAAGACATGGAACGACGGAGGGGGACCCTTCGAAACCATGCAGCCCTAGGGGCACCTAAAAAGAAAAGACATGGACCGCCGCGGGGGGACCCTTCGGAACCATGCATTTTTTCCCAAGTACCCACAAAAAATAAAACACCTTCGAAACTATATGACGGAGGAGTACATTTTACCATCGGGAAAAACAACAATTAGATTCTAATGATAATTACATTCAAAAAAAAAAAGTTAAAACTTTTTCGAAACTATATGACGGAGGAGTACATTTTACCATCGGGAAAAACAACAATTAGATTCTAATGATAATTACATTCAAAAAAAAAAAAAAAAAAAAAAAAAAAAAAAAAAAATAGGAAGAAAAAAAAAAAAAAAAAAAAAAAAAAAAAAAAAAAAAAAAAAAAAAAAAAAAAAGGAACAACATCAGAAATTTTCTCTGAAACAGCCGCCACATCCACCAGATGCTTAGCAGCTTCGGGATCAGTAATAGCAATTTGATAAATATGGGGAATAACTTCTTTCCTCCACCTTTTCAACTGCTCCTCCAGAAATTGGATCTTGGAATGAGCAGACTGTACCTCCGCACATTTTTTACCCCACACCTCCCTAACACCATCAACATAGATATTATTCTCCGACAGGCGCTTCTCGGATTCCGAAAGCTTTTTGTCCAGATCATCAAAAACTTCATTGGCTTCCTTCAACTTCCCCTGATATCGCTTAACGGAACCACGAAGGCCAACGACAAGGATGGATTTCTCCACATCACCAGATAAACGCCGGATCTCGTCACCAGCAAATTGAATGTCACTCTTCAGGCGGGCCTCCCTACTTTTAACCCTAACTATCTCTTGATAGAGGCGGGCCCACTCGGTTCTCAGTTCACGATAAGACGCCTTATCCACTTCTGAATCAGAATCAGAATTAGTAAAGACAACCGGATGCCTACTTTTACAGTAGATCTTTTCCGGTGACCTTGAAAATATGTGGGAGCCGGGGTCCTAACGGTAGATGTACCGGCTTGCACAGATTGTTCGCCACCTACTGTCTTTTTTGCTTTAGCACGAGCCATTTGCGATTAAGAAATACAAAGAAGAAAGATAAATAAAGCAATTTGAGAGATCAGAGAGAATGAAGAAAAAGAAGACGAGAAGACCCAAAATGAAACGGCGAGGCTTTTAAGATAACCCCCACCCACTATTTCGGTTACTGTGCAAAAGGAAAAAAGATTCACACTATCTTTCGAAGCTTGTCAAGATTAGCCCTTCTACAAAAAATCACCCCCCTTTAACCAAAGGAAAGGGTTACATTGTTCACTTTCAGCCCTCCGAATACCACCTTCGAAGAATACATGAATCAAACTCTCAAGGCGTACGGATAGAAGAAAAGTCTAAAATTACAGTCTTAGCAGCCTCTAATATTAGACTGGGGGCTTGATGATTGATTGATCAAATAATCGCACTATGGCTCAACCGAAGGTGTGAGTGGGGTTTTTGGTATTTTGTTGGCGATTCCCTTCCGGTCAGAGGGCCGTAGGCCGCTTTACGCCTATGATTGTTAACCCTTCGCCGATTCGTAAGGCTTGGGGTTTATTTGTGAAGGTTAGAGATTCAGAGGTCAAATTTGTTGGTGGTTAAGGTTGTGATATGTTGAGTATGATGATGTGCCGTTTGGCACCTCCTCTATTTATATAAAGGGTAAAGCCTTGGAGAGGAAGGTAGGGTTTTTAGGGTAAATCCCTTCCTCTTTTCGTGATATCTTCTAAGTATGGAAGATATATCTAGGACTCTTAAACCGTGTCCTAGTTTATAGGAGTGTTTGATTTCATTCCCTTATAGGGAGATCGGATAATCATGGGAATGATTTCACGGGTATCCGTTTATTGTTTGTGATCATCTTTGGGAGCTCCGGAATTACGGAGGTATACATCGTAGCTTCGGCTACGGATACGTCTGCTTGGTATAATTTATTAGTACCTTCGCTGCTTACGAAGGGTCCTTCGTATCCAGTCTTTTATATGGAGGTAAAGCTCCGTATATGGTATATCATCAAGCCCCCCAGTCTGATGGGAGAGTCTATCTATAGAGTATCGCATTAGACTTCAAAAATAATCCAACAAAAATAAATAAGAGCATACCTGCGTAACCGGAGCTCGAAAGAGCTATGGTTTGGGTGCTTCGTATCTTCTCCGGAACTCTTTTTAAGGGTAAAATTGCCATTTTACCATGCCGCATATATATCCCATCAAGATTTTAATTCGGGCGCGCTTATTTCGAGGAGAAAACCAATCGACAGTTTGGGTAGGTTATGCGCCGGTTTTTCAAACCATCCGTTTTGTCTCCTATTTAAGTTTGACGGCTCCGAAGATTTTCTTTTCTTCTTCCTTCCGCTATCGTTCTCCCTTCCTTACTCCTTTTCCTCATCAAAAATATTCACTCTCCCCGTTCGACCATCTCCATACTATGGATCGCAATCATTTTCGCATTATTAGTACCACGTATTCCGAGATGACCGAGGACAATGTCGCGTGGTTTCGTCAATGCTTCTGTCGCCCTACCGATCCTGAGATTAGGGTTCCGGGCCGATCGGAATCAATACTTGATGCGCCTCCTGGGTTCATAGGTATGTACACCGCTCCTTTTTCCGGTGGTAATCTTAGGTTTCCTTTGTCCCCTTGGTTATTAGGGTTGCTTGATTACCACAACTTGTATCTATCTGTGGTGCACCCTTTAGCGATTACTATGATAATGTCGTTTATCGTTGTTTGTCGTGCATATGAGATAGGGCCCAGGATAAGTATTTTTCGACATTTTTTCAAGTTTGGTGTTCGTGATGGTTGGGTTATAGTGGAGGAGAGGCCTAGTAGGTTATTTTTTGATGTAGGCGATTCTGATATGTTGAACTGGAGGCCTGGGTTTTTGTTTTTCAGTCAAGAATATATTCATCCGATGTTAAGGGGTTGTTGGATACGAGTAGGTTGGTGTCGGGGATGTCGTTTGAGGATAATGTGCATGACTGGGTTACTCTTGATAATGCGTTGGTCCGCCAGGTGCATAGGTCTCCATTCGAGTTGATCGCTTATCCCTCTGTGATTCTGGACCTTTGTGGAATCATCATGTCATGGGAGGGTTCTCCTGATCAGCCGGTTTTGATATGGTTTTGTGAAGGTATCATTTTTCAATATTTCCTCTTCTGACTATTGATTATACTTTTTCCTGATGTCTTCATGTTGTGTTTGAAGAGTTAACACTCATAGAGGTTGTGACCATGAATCCTCGGGGGATGGCCGTTGGTAGAAGGCCCCTGTCTCCTTCTTATGATGGGGAGGGTCCCTTTTTTGCTGGTGTTTCTGTTCCTGAGCCACCTCCAAAGAGGCAGAGGGTGATGGGTGGCCCTTCTGGTGAAACGGGCCGTATGGTTGCAGGTCCCTCTGTCATTGTGCTTGATTCTTCTCCGATGAGGGATGAAGTTGCTACTATTACTGCTACTCCAGTTTCTAATGCTGATCGAGGTACGTATTTTTTCTGACTTTGTTTATTAGTGTCTTGTGTTAATCTGATGTGTACTTCGTTCTCTTCTTTTAGCTGGGACTTCTAATCCCGGACGTAGGCCTGGGAAAGAGCCAGTTGATGAAACTGGAGCTACTACAACTAGAGCTACCACAACTGGTGAGTGGTTTGTAAGTCGTGGATATTTCAGTCATTGTCTCCTTTTCATGTTATTGATTGGAACTCTTTGTAATTTATAGGAATTCCTCTTCAGAGTGAGTTGCCTGATCCACAGCTTTGTCGAATGAGTCTAAATATGATGGTTCCTGATCATCTTAAGACCATGTTGGATGCCATGCCTGCTTAAAGGCTTGCTGAGATAACTAACCAGGCTCTGTTTGCCGCTGGTATGATTGGTTCAGCTAGTAGTGCCAGAGTGCACTATCTGGAGGAGAATCTGCAGAGGCACAGGGCAGAGTTGGCTTCTTTGAGGGCTGCTCCGTCTGCCGGTGGTGATTCTTCTTTGGTTGACTCTTTGCGGAGGGAACTTGCTGATTCTCAGGAGGCGTTGTCCCTTGCTACGCAAAGTTTGGATGCTGTCCACGAGCGGATATCTACTCTTACCTCTGCCGAGCCTGCTGCAGTGATCAGCAGATTAGAGTTGGAGTTGGAGAATTCAAGGAACTCCATGCGTCAGGTTATTTCTGGCGTCATTCCCCATGTCTTTCGGATGTTGATGGCGAGCCCTGAGTTTGATCAGAGCCTTGACGAGCTGATCGAGGCTAACCGGGCTGATTCGAGAGCCTTGTTGCTTTTTCGTATGGAGGGTCGTGGGCAGGTTGTGCTGAACAATAGGGAGAGGCTTCTTGGTACTGAGGAGAGGATTGTTGCTGCTGAAGAGGCCTTAAGGAACATTTCTTTTCCTTACATCCGGCAAGTTTCTTCAAATCCCGATGTTTCAGTGGCCGATCTTTATAATATTAGGCCTCAAGGGATGTAATTTGTTGGTCCTCTGTACTCTGTACATATATTTTTTGAAGCCTTGGCTATGTATAGGTTCTTGACTTGCTTTTATATTTGTTGCTTGTCTTTTCCTCCTTCTCTTTATTTCTGTCTTGGTGGATTTCTTCAGAACTTTCTTGTATATTTTTGTTATGCTTATACACTCTTAAGAGAATGTCTTATGCATTCATGCTTATGCACTACAATCATAAGGAAGGAGTGACTTATGCATGTTACTCATGGGTTATTACCTCATGATTTGTGTTGAAAAGTCTTATGGGCGTCCCCTTAACAATTCAAGATAGAAAAATTTTATGCGCATTTAGGAAGTTATTACGATCGTTTTATAATTTTGTGGGAGCTTTTAAGTACATGGCAGGAGGAAGTTACAATATTTGTATTGTTCCTAGCTGCTACTTTTGTGCTGCCCTGTTTGCTCCGTTAATTTGGCTTATCCCAGGGCAAATTGTGCTCCAACCGGTCTTAATGCCTGTCGGAGTCTTTGGTGCTTGAATTTCTGCATCCTCTGCTGGTCCGGAGTCGTATGACCTTTCTTTTTCGAAGGATCCTTCGTCCATACTTACTAGCTGTCCTCTGGGTCCTTTTTGAATATTTCTTCTGTTGCGTTTGTACCATGGTACGAAGCTCTTTTCTTTTGTATCTTCGGTAAACGAAGAGAGTATTGTTTGCATTCCCCCGTGAGATTTGTATTGTACGCAACCATGTATTGTTAATGCTATCATGTGGAATTTCCTCATTCCTTCTCTGCCGAGGAGCATGTCATAAGGCGAGTTTGCCTTTATCACGACTGCCAAAATTCTTGCAGTTCTTCGCCAGGGGAATCCTCCGATAGTGGCGTCCAGCCATATTTCTCCCAATGGGCGGATGCGTTCACTGGCGAATCCTACCACTTCCGTGTCCAATGGCGTGATTGTCTCCCGCAGTTTTTTAGGCAGTCGGAGGAAACTTTTCTCATAGATTATGTCTCGTCCGCTTCCTGTATCTACCTGCGTATTTTTCAAGCACACGCTGCCTATGTTTAATTTCATTAGCACTGGGTCTATCAATGCCTTGTCATCCAACTCACCGAAGTGATAGTGTTGTGGTCCTTTTCGGATCAAGGTATTTGATAGTATTCTCCTCCGGTGCTCTTCCAGTTTTGCTTCTTCGAAGTTTGGTCTGCTCATTTTCACCAGGTGTGCTAGCTTGTTTTCTCTTGTTGCGTTGTCTATCCGCCTTAGCAACTCTCTGCAGCAATCCGTACTATGCCCATATCCATTGTGGGAACAACAGAATTTGTCTAGGTTTCTGGTTCCTCTTCCGGATAGTGGCAGTAGCCTGACAAATGTTTTTGCTACCACTTCTGATGACAGGATTTCTGATGGGGTCTTTCGGAGGTTAGCAATTGATCTTTTGTAGCTATTGATCCTGTTGTATGCAAGGGAGGACTCCTCAGCTGCTACGTCCTCCGTCACTTCAGTTTGTTTCTCGTTCTTTTTTATCATGGTTTTCCATTTAGCCATGACTTTTTCCGCTATTTCTTCTGCACTCATCCACTCGTGGAATTTCTCCATCATTTCTAGGTAGCTTTTTGGCTTACCGAGGCATAAGTGTCGTATCAGTTCTTTCAACCGGAGGCCGTGTATGGCTCCGGATATCCTTTCTTCCTCTGATATGCGTACTAGGTTCTGAGTGTTGTCTTCGTATCGCTTCAGAAAGTCTTCTGCTCCCTCATCTTCCTCCTGCTTTATATCGTGTGCCCACAGGTGGGAGCCGAATTCCTCTCTTAACTTGATTTTGAAATCTTTGATATTATGTATACTTTCTTCGGGTAAGCTTTCAAGCCATCCCCTTGTTTTTCCATGTAAAAGGTAGAGGATGACGTGGCAGGTTGTCGGACTACTCCATCCTTCTGCTTCGGCTGCTTCGTCGACTTTCCCGAGGAACTCGTCAACATCGAAGGTGCCGTCGTACCAGGATAATTCATGTAGGTCCAGTATTTTTGCCGGAGGTACATGTTGGCGCAAATCTTTTGCGAATTGTATGCATGACCCCTTGTATCTAGGCTCTGGCCCCCTATGTTCAACCTTGTCTTTTTGGACTCCGGTTATTGGGCTTGCCTTAAAATACTGTGGAGTTACAATTCCGTATGGATAGTACCATGACGCCTGTGCGTGTCCTGGGTAACTCCCATCACACGGTGGTGTTCCCGTGTACTGGGTCTGTGGCGCTCCGTACGGATAGAGGTACCCTCCGTAATAATACGGTGGATATGGCGACGGGTACGTCCCTAGCCCGTTTGTTGCCTGTATGACATCTGTTGCAGCTACTCCTAGCGGAGCCCCTTGATAGATCGGGTACGGTGGGTATACCAGCATCGGGCTTTTTAGCATACTGGAGTTGCTTTTATATTTGCTTTTTGCCTCTTCCTTCTTTCCCAGATCCTTCGCAGCTGGCTGCTGGCTGGTTTTATCCGTTGTTGTGGGATTGCTTTCTATATTTTGGATCTGGCTTTTGTTTTCTTTCCTGCGCTCCTGTGCCGTTGGTGACGGGCTATCCTGTGCTGCATACCTGGGGTGTTGCGCAGTGCTTTCTTCTGGTCAGTGGGCCATATCTCCTTTGACGCCACTTTCCCTTATGTCGTGACTGGCGTGCTTAATGTCGTTACCTGGCAGGCTGGTCGATCTGCTGCCTGGCCGTCTGGACATCGGTGATCCTCTCTGCTCGCCTGTTTATTCGGGGAGCTGGGCCTCCCGGTCGGGAGTACCCCGTCATCACCTTTATCTTGACTACAGGCAATATTTGGGCCGTGTTGCCCTGGAAGGGGATCGAGGTTTGACATAATGCTTTTTTTTTTTATCGTGGCTGAGTTCGAGCTTGAGAGCAAATGTCCCACGGATGGCGCCAATTTGATTGATCAAATAATCGCACTATGGCTCAACCGAAGGTGTGAGTGGGGTTTTTGGTGTTTTGTTGGCGATTCCCTTCCGGTCAGAGGGCCGTAGGCCGCTTTACGCCTATGATTGTTAACCCTTCGCCGATTCATAAGGCTTGGGGTTTATTTGTGAAGGTTAGAGATTCGGAGGTCGAATGTGTTGGTGGTTAAGGTTTTGATATGTTGAGTATGATGATGTGCCGTTTGGCACCTCCTCTATTTATATAGAGGGTAAAGCCTTGGAGAGGAAGGTAGGGTTTTTAGGGTAAATCCCTTCCTCTTTTCGTGATATCTTCTAAGTATGGAAGATATATCTAGGACTCTTAAACCGTGTCCTAGTTTATAGGAGTGTTTGATTTCATTCCCTTATAGGGAGATCGGATAATCATGGGAATGATTTCACGTGTATCCGTTTATTGTTTGTGATCATCTTTGGGAGCTCCGGAATTACGGAGGTATACATCGCAACTTCGGCTACGGATACGTCTGCTTGGTATAATTTATTAGTACCTTCGCTGCTTACGAAGGGTCCTTCGTATCCAGTCTTTTATACGGAGGTAAAGCTCCGTATATGGTATATCATCAATGATATACCCCTTCGAGCGCTCATACGAAGAATACTCCTTACAAAGCATGGTGACGAAGGCCTTGAGCTCGAAGGAGCTTAATTAAATAAACCGAGATATATCCCTTCCAAAGATAAGAAGATATTCATCATTATCTTAAGGAAGAAATCGGATAAGCATAGCAACTAAATCTTAGGGAAAAAGATTAAACCCTAATCTTCTCCTCCAAGAAAATCCTCTCCTATATAAGGAGAGGTAACCCTCTTCATTCGGCATGATCATAAACACATCATTAGCCGATCACATCTAACACACATACTCTTGGCGTAAAGAGGCATTGCTCTACCTTCGGGGAATCGCCAATAAAACATAAACCCAAATCCCTTTTTCACAACCTTCGACTCATATTAGGCTAACGCGGTTCGGTGCACAATCAATAACCAGTCATGAAATATAGCAACGGAATGAACATGATTTCTCATATAACATCTTCGTCGATTTTCATGTCTTATGACGCATGGCATATTGGAGGTCAAACCCATCTGAAGAGGCCCATAAGTAATTGCAGAGTGATACCGTCCAGTTGAGTTAAAGCCCAGTTATATATTATGGAAGTTACTCCGTAATATTTATTTAATTTTAATACAATTTTAAATTTCCTATATCACATATTTTGTTGGTAGTTTGTACTATCTTAGATGATGGATGATCTACGGTATTCATGAACTCCAAACTTTCAATTACATTAGCCTCAGATTGAGCCAATAAACTTTAGTTTGATGACACACAGTTAGGGCTATAAATGAACCGAACAGTTCATGAACTGTTCGGCGGGAAGTTCGTTCGTGTTCGTTCGTTTAGTTAAACGAACGAACATGAACACAGCTTCCGTTCGTTCACTTATGTTCGTGAACGTTCGATAATATGTTCGTGAACAATGTTCGTGAACCATGTTCGTGAACATCCGTTCATTTATGTTCATGAACATCCATTCGTTTATGTTCGTGAACATTGTACTCCGTATTTGCTATATATACTAATACTAATATTAACATTAATATCTAATAATTTATATACTTAAAAAGAAAATTAAATACAAATTATAAAGATAAATACTTATATTATATCAAGCCGTAAGATATTTTCACTTTCTAAAGTAGGAAAGTTTCGTAAAGTTTTTAGGCGATCAATAACTTGTAACTTGAATATGAAGTCTAATATTTCTAATTATATGTTTGTAAATATTTTTAGTTATATGTTTGTTCATTGGTGTTTGTTTGTGTTCGTTCATTTGTATTCGTTCGTTTGTGTTCGTTCATTAGTGTTTGTTCGTTTGTGTTCGTGAACATTCGTTCATGAACACAAATGAACGAACATGAACAAGCCATTATGTTCGTTTATCCGTTCGTGAACCGTTCGTTAAGCTAAACGAACGAACATGAACAAGCTCTCGTTCGTGTTCGTTCGGTTCGTTTACAGCCCTACACACAGTTGGTAGGGTTATGCCTTCTTGAATTCAACTCTAATAAATTTTAACGTCCATCTTCCAGGTTATTTTCTTGTTCGAGTTAGTGGTGCAATTAGTCTATGCCATATCTAATGATCACCTTCCAAAAGAACAAAACTTGTGACTTTCTGATTTATATTTCATGTTAATGTTAATATTGATGATAATTCAAATAACAATAGTCAAAAAATATATCTGCCTTCATATCCAGCTAGTCGATTGTAGACATATATCTTGGGTACCAATTATGATCAACCATCTTTACTCTTTTTCTATGGTATTCGTAGCTTGTAGTGAACTTGATTTCTCATTTTCGAGATGTTGAAGGAAATCCATCACCATAGGATCGGTCCATGGGCAACCTCGGGGAGCATTCTCGCCTGCAACCCACCCTAAATGACCACCTTGAGGTGTAACGATCAGCAAACAATTCGAGTTCTTCTGGAAAAGTGATACAACTTAAGCTTGTTAATATTGAATATATGATGCACGACTCAATCTTTTGTGACATCATCGTGTAAGAAACGCCATTGTTATGCTACATACCTTGATATCCTCTCGAGGGATTGCTCTATCAGGTGCAATTGGATCATTTTTAGCCTGTAATTAAATCACACATGTAAGTACATTTCAGCAGAACAAAAACTCCATAAAAGCTATCAACCTCTTCTCATACAAGCTCCATTGATAACATAATTTAAACACTGATTTAGAACAGTTGACTAAATAGTACAGTAACAAATTGTGAAAGCTAACTTTAAGGATTTCTAAGTAGTATATGACCAATTATCACATTTTAGATGGAATGAAAGAGTAACAAATTTTAACAAGATGCAGGGTAAAGATATATTGCCTGAATGCAAAGCAAAGGTGTTTGAACATGCTTGATATAATCTGCACTGCATGAATTCTTTAAGTACTCATCTACTGACTTGAAACCAAAAGAAACTGCATGGTTTTCAAAATATTGGTATCGGTATAAGCAACAATGTACAATGTGGAAGCACAACTTATCATTTAATATTGTTGTTAATACATACACATGTACCTCGAGTTAATCCTTCATCATAATCCCGGATAACTTCAGCATTAGCCGCCAACGGGATATTGTACTCACCTCCAAGGTCTTCAAACAGCATAAGATGCCTACAGATATTGAATTGGAAATGTCAAATTTGAAAACAAAAGACTCCCAAGTTAAAATATATTCCAGAAACAATGTGGACAATCAATACGAGTATTACTTCTTTAAAATGCCACCCAAAGCCTTGCCAAGCGATCTATTATAAATTTTGTTAAATCCTTGACACAAATCCTGGTCTGACTTAACCAAATCGAAAGGATTACACAAGGAAACCGCACCAGAAAATCTGCGGGCACCTGCCTCCTACAAGAACATGTACACTATCACGACTATTGTCTGGAAAAACATAAAATGTAGTAAACATTCCTACCTTTCCCAAATATTGAACAAGAATATTAGCTCCCATGGACCAACCAGTACCATAAAGATTGGCTTTGGAATACCTACTACCAATATGCTTCACTACTTCATCAAGATCTCCTAAAAATGAACCGGAATACATCTGCATAAACCACAATCAAGATTCTAATGCAGAAATGATTATACTTGTATATAACAACAATGGCTTAATCAATTGTAGTTAAAAAAAAACTAACAATTTGCATAAATGGAAATCAACCTGAGGGGTGGTAACAGGGCTATCAGCACAACCACGGCTATTGAAAACCACCACACGCCACCCTTTATTTCTGGCTCTCACCAACATATGCCTTACATATGAATCATCACTTCCTCCAGACAAACCAGGCTGTAACATATTGGGTGGTCAATATATATTTTTCATAGCTAATTTCACAAATGTTACATAGTGTATAACTGTATACAACTTTTTACAATTATATTCAACGTGCTTAGTAAAGAGAATGGTTCATATCAGAATTAATTCACATATGATTAAATTTGCTCACATGTGAACAATTTGAATCACTTACATGTGAACCTATCAAATAATGTGTGTTTTAAGTTTTAACATGTTTTCAACAACTATGTTATGTTGTGGTTTCTAGTCCCATCCAGCAACTTGTAAATATGGGTGTTTTTTGTGTGGATGTAATTAAATTTGCCATTTAAAAATATTATTCCGTACATGTCAATAAACTGGATCACAAATTGGAATAAATACATTACTTTATAGTCTCTTCATTTTTCTATTGATTTTGTGAGCGGGCGTTTGATTTCAAGCTTGGAATTTCTGTGAGATTTTTTTAAACCCATCACCCTTGGAGGATAATGATAATATTGCAATTAATTTACAGTCCCGAAGCCAGTAAACACATATGATGAGTATATAACAACTTACAAGTAAGAGTAAAACAGGGGAATTTTCGGGCAAGTTTCGGGCATCGCCAGAAACCCAATCAAGTGTAACGGTCCCATCATCTTGGGTTCTAAGACACTCGCGTTTCAGCTTCACATCAGGTATGTCTCGAAAGAAAGCCGCAAATATGGTCTCTACGTGACGATTCGCCCCGAACACCGGGTAATGTTCGTACGGACGTTCCAAATGAGTCTTGAGAACAGGACACCACAAGTCACGCGCCCCACCCAACACTTCAAGCGATGGGTGATAGCCAGTGAACTGTTCGGTTGTTGTTACGGCGCTAGCCATGATGATGCGACGGAACCTGACTACTCGTGATTTATTAAGTGTTGAATGGTTGGCTGGGAGTGTGTGGGTGAGATTGGGTGCTAATATTGTTGTCATAATTATTTTTGATATTATTAGTATGTGTCTGTTAAAATCTCGGTGAATTTTCTATGTTGAGAGAAGTACTACTAGTATTTAGTATAGGAATTGGTGTATGGTGTATGTTACATATGCATGTGATGAACTCCAATATTGTGTACGGGTTGTTTGGAAATATGCATTGGTGGTCATTAATATGAAAGTGACCTCTGCCTAACATGTTTATATCGTTTTTGATGAATGATTGATTTTATATATTTGATAATCAATTAAACGTTTTTTTTTCTTTTTAACGAATGTGTAGAGGGTGTTTGGAATACTTATTTATAAGCGTTACTCTGTTTTAAAAAATAAATACATAAATATTAGGGTTCGTTTATTTTTTTAGTTATTAAGTGCTGAATGTATTAAGTAGCTGAATGCATTAAAAATGTTTGTAAAAATATAAGTAATTGACGGTTAATTTTATGTATTAAGTCAAAAATAAAACATGAAACTTAAGTTCTTAACTGTTAAAAATTGGTTCGTATCGATCTGCCCAATACTCGTAGCGACGGTAAACCACTATTGTAAGTCTTTGGGACACGGGTTCCACGTCCCTTCCCAGTTTCCCTTACCACTGTTTTATTTAGGAAAATGATAATGACAGAGGGATGTCACTAACAACTTATTACATGTTTAAAAACTTGTACATTATATATTAAAAACCGCCCCCTGATTTTTCTAACGGCAAGACACAAATTTTAATGCACCCAATTAGTTTTTACTGACAACCCTAAGGGCTGTCACTAACAAAACCCTTATTTTTAATAAAACACTTAATAATTAGTAAGAAAACCAAATAGAAATTATATCAAAATAGTGAAATACTAAAACTTAATAAAGTAAAAATATGAAGCCTTGCTTATATATTTCATTAAATAAAACATCCATATGTATCTTCAATTTAACAGCTTTAAAATATTGAGTGTGTAAACTTAAATATTTCCAAACAAACGTAGATTGCTTTAAAAAAAACTTAAATAGTCCAAAGACTGGAGAAAAAAAAAAGTATCTTCTTCCATTTTTCTAGTCAGTCGCAAAAAAAAAAAAAGAAAAAAAAAGCCATTTTCAAACGGCTATAAAATTGGTTTGTGGGGCTATATTCACCGGCATAAGGTCAAGGTGGACTATATATCAATGAAATGACAAAAAGAATTTTAATTTACTTTTCAACTTATGTAAATTAGAGAGCTACAAGCTAGTGGAGTATATATTTAGTGTGGCTATATTGTGTGTTGAGTGGGTCATGGCCACCCTCACGCCCAAATACCTCCGCCCCTCGGTATTCGGTTGATGGACCCGTTCATTTAAAACTAGTGACTTAGTTAAAGTTCAATACATATACTTTAATCAATTGCTAGATACTTAATCATATCCTTATAGTTATAACTAGAATAATTCTTATAATTAATTTGAATGAACAAAATCAAAACAAGACGTCTTATGAAATTTGGCGAAATATACAAATTATGACACGGTGATCGTGATCATAGAACAATATCACATATTCATAGAGAGCCGGTGTGTTGTATTACGCAATTAGAGCCGAGATCGAAGAAGAAGACGTTGTTGCAACTAATTATATGTATAAAAATCAATCATAATATGCTAAACTAATGACATGGAATTAGACTTGCAATTGTGGTAGTCTATACTTCAGGGCGGAACCACATAGAGCTTAAGGGTAACCCGGGCTACGAATCTGCTAAATTATTGTAGTTCAAATTTTTCAAAAAATGATGTATTTTTATTGGTGTTATGAGTCCAATAAATATGAGATATCGGTCAATGTAACCAACTTTAAGCTTTTGAAACATTTTTCTATCAATAAAACTTATAAAAATGCATCTGTACAACTAAATGATAAATAAAAACTACTAAAAGTGCCAAAAATTCTTAAAATTCATTAAAAATAGCCAAAAATCATAAAAAAAAAACCAATTGAAATATCGTAACAATTTAATCGTTATCATTATTATCGTTATTTTATGTTGATACAAGGCTGGTGGAAAAAATTATATTGGTTACTTTCATTTCTGGTTCCGCCACTGCTATACTTTATAGAGACGCCGTCACGCCATACATAAGTAGGTACGTAAAATAGTACTTTTTGAATGTTGAACATACATAATAAATTAACTCAAATAATGTTTTGATACATATAATTGAACTTTTTGCTATAATTTGATTGTACTTGATTCTTATTATTCTAATTAGAATAATCCCTCACTAACACTATAAAATTTAAAGATATTTATACAACCTGTGTCTATAAAAATCTAAAATCAAGTAATGAATCATACACTAGTTATTTATGCGTCTACACCAGTTATTTATGCGTCTACCTATAAATCTACTATATTCTTCAATTAATCGTAAAATTGCGCATAGAAACCAAATTAAATAAAACAAAAAATAACAAATAAACAAGCAAAACAAAAATGATAAATCCTCCTAACCAAATAGCCTAATAATCCTCCTAATACATTAAAAAGGTGACATGTGGTATCCACTAATTCCCTTTCCAAATTTTGCCCTCTGATTTTTCCACTAAGAGGATTATTAGGCTATTTGGTTAGGATGATTAATCATATCCCAAAGCAAAAATGATAAATCCATGTATAGAATTTTATCCATGGGCAACGCCAAACGACGACGTTTCATTGACCGTCTATGGTATGAGCTACCGTCATGCATCACACCTGGACACTGCCCCACAAAAAGTTTGTTATGCTACGCACACGTGTTATCATTTCATTGGTTACAGAAATTCCATATTTCAAATTTAAAACAGATTTCCAACAGAATATTCCTCACAGTTTATAAGCGCCAAACAATTCACACTTCTTTCATTTCATTCTTTCAAAACTCTCTCTCTAGAATACATACATAAAACATATATCTATCTATAATGAGTTTGATGAGCGACAATAATAATCATTCCGTTTCGACGGAGGAACTACAATTTCAAATGAGTGAAGATGAAGAGGCACTAAACGAATCGGATCAAAAAGAGACATCAGCTGAAATCTGGCAAAATATACAGATCAATACACGTGGTGATCGTGATCGTAGAACAGGACTGCAGAGAGCTGCTGCGCTGGATTACGCAATTGGAGCCAAGAATGAAGAACAAGATCAAGTTGTTGTTCCGACTGATAATAAGCAATCTGTTGTACTTGAGAGCAAAATTAATCTAAAACCGTCACCTAGCGTCGGTCCGAGTCTTGTTCGCCTAATTGAGACAAGTAATGCGAATGTAAACGGATCGGAGAGTAGTGGAGGTTCGCCTAAGTCTATGATGGATGAAGCGTGGGAACGGTTGAAATGCTCGTTTGTTAATTTCAAAGATAAACCGGTCGGAACACTAGCTGCAGTACTTGATCCAAGTGCAGATCCTCTGAATTACAATCAGGTACATCACTTTACTCAACCTAATCCTTATAGTGTGTGCATGTATAAGTATATAATAGAAAGTTAGAGGACAAAGACGGAAATATTATATATATATATGTGTGTGTGTGTGTGTGTGTGTGTGTGTGTGTGTGTGCGTGCTTCTATCTAAATAAATTTGATTATTACTAGCATATTCGTCGTTTACATGTAGGCTATTTCGATGATTATGTCATATAGCGAGAGGATGAATGAATAAAGTGATCATGTATCTGTGATTCGTCTACGTAATTTCGTGTCTGTTTATGCTGAATGTATTTGCTTAATGACTATATGATTGATCGATCTGCTTAATTTGATGAAGTGTTGTGGCTGTAGATATAGATACACTATTGTATAGGTTCCATCGATATACTATACTTTGCGTGCGTGTAATAGAAGCAGATATACTGAGTAATACATTCTACTATTATAGCTATAATATGTGTATTAGATGTAGTTAATTTCGATAATCATTTTAACATTTCATGTAGCCAGAGCATGAATCAACATATTGCTTGTGCATTTGTAATCTGTTTATGCGGAAATCATTCTTTGTGTTATTTTTTTGTGTCTCTGTGAGGGTGTGTATATGCAATATCTGCTTATTTACTGATTTGTTTTATTTGTCGATAAAGACAGGCTTGAATTAGTTCAATTGATAATGTGCGCTACTTGTGCCAGTATAGAAACAAGTGTAGTTATCTATATGCTCTGTTAACAAAGCAGTGCCAAAATTATGCATACTTAATTACTTAAGGTGGATAATATGTGAGTTACTACTAATAGGATCACAATTTTAGTTCGAGTATTTTGGACCAGCTTTTATCTACCGATTTGGCCTGCCAGATGATGCAAAAAGAATATGCTCACATGAAACTTTTAAGTAGATGTACCTGACTAAATTAGCGTGTTAACGACGTTAGATAAAACTATAGGTACAATTTTGATTGATTTATCTTTTGAAATATATGAACGGTAGTAAGTAGTAATTGCTCTGTGTAGTACCGTAGAATGTTGTTTGTGTGTACACCTCCAGCAGTGGAACATATATATTTGTGAAAAAGGGGACATGAATATATATAATAGACATCAATAATCATATATCTTTGATATCATTATGGAATTATGAAGCTATCTGTACACCTGTTTAGTCATTTAAGTCTGAAATGTCCAATTGTGGCCGGTGCAGGTGTTTGTGAGAGACTTTGTGCCTGCTGCCTTGGCTTGCCTGATGAAACTTCCAGCAGAGCCAGAGATTGTTAAAAACTTCTTAATGGAGACTCTTGATCTTCAAGGACACAAAAAGACAATTGACAATTTCACACTTGGAGAAGGTGTCATGCCTGCCAGTTTCAAGGTCATGCATGGTGACCACCAGGAAAAGGAGGTATTGAAGGCTGATTTTGGTGGTAGTGCAATAGGAAGAGTTGCACCAGTTGATTCAGGTTTCTGGTGGATTATACTGTTAAATTCATACACCAAGTGCACAATGGATAATACATTGTTAGAGGATCCCAAAGTGAAAAATGGAATGGAGTTGATACTCAAACTCTGTTTATCTGATGGTTTTGACACTTTTCCAACGCTCCTATGTGCAGATGGATGTAGCATGATTGACAGAAGGATGGTAAGTAATTATAACCTCATTTCCTTTGAACTTTGTTGGTTAGCAGTCATAAAGTTCAAGAATAACATAGTTAATAATCTAGTTTATGTTGGAGTACTATTAAATTCTATTTATACATACATGCTACTATATAGTCATCTATAACTTGCATTTGTGGCAGGGAATCTATGGATATCCGATTGAGATCCAGGCCCTCTTCTTTTTTGCATTGAGGTGTGCACAAAAAATGCTTAAACAAGATGATACTAATCAGAATCTGCTTGAGCGGATTGAAAGAAGGATTACAGCTCTAAGCTACCACATCCGAAATTACTATTGGCTGGATTTTACCCAATTGAACAACATCTATCGTTACAAAACAGAGGAGTATTCCCACACAGCTGTTAACAAGTTCAATGTCATTCCTGAGTCGATTCCAGATTGGGTGTTTGATTTCATTCCCGTGAGGGGAGGGTACTTTATCGGGAATGTGAGCCCAGCTCGCATGGATTTCAGGTGGTTCTTAGTTGGCAACTGTATTGCCATATTAAGTTCTTTAGCTACGGAGGCACAAACAACAACTATTATGGACTTAGTTGAAGAGCGATGGGAAGATTTGATTGGTGAGATGCCACTGAAGATTGTTTACCCAGCTTTGGAAGGACACGAGTGGGAAATTGTCACGGGTTGTGATCCAAAGAACATACGCTGGAGTTGTCATAATGGCGGCTCTTGGCCAGGTGACTCCTAAACTAGTTTCTTAAGTTAAATATCATGCTTTACTCAACAGCTTGCACTTCATATCCATCTTTCTGTGAAGTTTCCTATCTTAAAGTATCAACTAAGGACAAAAGTTTTGTAAACATGTACTTAAAGGCATAAGTTGTGGTTTAGTTTATCTATTGAAATTAAAAATAAAATATAAGACATTATTGAACAACATAAATGCTAGCCAGTTAATTATTGACTAGTTACGGTTCCATGTTACTATGAAATTAGGAAAAGAAAACCTCACAATAATTACCAAAAATTACTTGTATAGACATAGTATTTCCACCATTGTATGTTGTTCAAGCTCTTAATATAGATGCCTTTCAGAACCATTTATTCCGTATTTCTTAGGCACACTAGTTAGCAATTAAGGTCACATGATGGCTTAACTTCAAAAGTAATTGTTGGCTCCTTTTCTTCTTCCTTTTAAATCAGTCTAAAATATGACAAGATTGGAAAAAGAAGAATATTGAATGAAACAAATATGGTTACCAATATGTATTAGTATCTTTGAGTTTTGCAGTTCTTCTATGGCTATTAACAGCAGCATGCATCAAGGCAGGAAGACCTCAAATTGCTAAGAAAGCCATAAAACTGGTGGAGCAACGTCTATCAAAAGATGGATGGCCAGAGTACTATGATGGTAAGAAGGGATGTTATGTCGGGAAGCAAGCAAGGAAGTATCAGACATGGTCTATCTCTGGGTACCTGGTGGCTAAGCTCATGATAGAGAACCCATCTAACCTTACCATGATTTCTCTAGAAGAGGATAAGCCAAAACATACACGAAAAACCTCTTGGTGATTATACTCCAGGTGATATACCTTGACGAGCTCATCCAGATGGTAGAGTGAAAAGAGAAGACTTGAGAACCCAGAAACTACACTTTTTTTCTAATAAGCTACATACATTTCATATGCTGCTACCTGGCCATCATTTTGGGCGAACGATTTACTAAATGCCTCGTATTCTTGTTTTCTTTTTATTGGTAATTAGTAATCAAACCATATTTTGTCCATCCAACCAAAGTACTTAGTTTTTAGCTTATTCGCTACATTAACATACCCTTATGCTATAAGGCTTCCGGTTCAATGATTTGAATGGCTGCTCAATATATCTTGCAGAAAAGAATGTTTTTGTTTATCTAGTATAGTATAGACATAGAAGTACATATCCCTTTTTTGCTGTGTTATTTGTGACTATAATTCAGAAAATAGCAGATCACCACCCGAGGAGACTGATGTTGATATGTGATCACGTTATAATAAACGCATGTCTGGAAATCATTTAAGCCTACGGGGTCACACGAAATGACACGGTAACTCTATATTATTAATTAGTATATTATGTAATATATTAATTAAAATATAATCACGAATTAATTAATTATGGATTTAATTAATTAAAAGGAGGTGTTTAAGTGATAATTAGGAATTAGTATTGTTTCCTTATTCAAATCCATGGGGGCCGAAAATTAGAGGCTTGGAAAGCCTTTGAGGTTACTTGGTCACCAAGTCTAAAACCCTTACAATTAAGCCTATATATAGAGGGCTTAATCAAAGGGTTTTGACACACATTCACAATACAATCAATTGTGAAAAACCTCTCTCTCTCTCTCCCTCTTAGTTCGGCCGAAAACCCACTCCAAAGGGGTTTTCGGTTTTCGGTTTTTTAGGCAAGAAAAAGGGTTTTCGGTTTTGCTTAGGGTTTCGAATTAAAGGGTATAAACAAAGGGTTGTTTGGTTCGTGATTCGGGTACTAGCATACGGTATAGGGGTGTCTAGTGTGCGATCGTAGAGGGGTTTTACTTTAAACCCTAACTAATAATAATCTTATTATTAATAATAATTATTGGAAGCTTTGCGCAAAGGTACACGTTTCGATTCTCTCTTTGTTAATTAATTTGATTACATATACGTTTCTTTCCGCTGCGTACTCGTGAATTGTTATATGTTTATGTGCTTATATTCTAACAGTGGTATCACGAGCCACCTATGTGATCTATTAGTTACAAAGATCAAAACTTGAAGGGGGGTTAAGGGTTGGTTTGTTTTAATTAATTATTAAATAATTAAAGGAGGTTTTTCTTATTTTTTTTATTAATTAAAAACGATTTTAATTAAATAAATTAGGGTTTTGTTTAATTAATTTAACCTAATTCAATGGTAGATTGAAACCCTCGAGCAAGTTTTGAGTTATGTGAATTGACATGATTTATGTGATATAAATTGCATGTTGTGTATCTTATTTATTTAAAGTTGTTAAATAAAAGGTATAATCACAAGGAATTCATGCAAGATTACTTGTGATTATTACTATTATATACAGATATAATTTACAAAGCATGATAGTCCAATAATTAGGGTTTATTATGTGACTGTGAATTTTTCGTGTGATTTTCTTGGTTTGCGACAGTTCACTAAAAAATTCATATCTTTTAATCTGTAATGAGTTAGAAGTTGTCCTTTGGACAGTAGGTGCTCGACACATAGGGCTACAACTTTGTAGTTCTGGTAGAATTCTGAATCGGATCACAAATAGGGATAAACAGGTCGTGAAGCTACTGGAAATTTCCAGTCAGCATGTTTATATGTTTATGTGTTATTACTTGGTAATTAAATTGTTTAATGGCTTACGCAATCAAGGTAACTTGATGTATGTGGTCCTCTTCTTCGGAAGGGGGAGCCGGGATTTAAACATATGCATGAACCATAGTGACCATGTTTAGGTGACCTACCTTAACTTGTTACATGATTAAGTAGTTCGGTAATTAGTAAGTTTATTAATTTTTGCTTGTTTATAAGGATGTATAAAGGTGATGCAAAAATTGTTTTCTTGGAAAAATATAAACTTGACTAAGAACTATCGAAATAGAGATTTCATTAATAAAATTGGAGTCTTACAACCTTGAGATACACCGGTTCACCCATTTGAACAAACTCTAAGAGAGGTATAAGTTGGAGTGCGCTAGCCTCCTAAAAGGGCGGGTTTTTAATTGCGTTCATCGCAAACCTTTGTCCTTGCGCTTCTTTGTGCGTTCAAATGGAGCTACCGAGCTCTCTTGTGTTGTCAAGACTAACCAAATGATTTTATTAAACATTATGTTATGAAGATTATGCATGAGTCTTCATACATAAACTTTTGATTCACATCAAATGCATTACCCATTTAAAGTTAAGTCATTGTCACCCACTTTGATTAGAACACTTGTCAGTGCTTTTCGCTCCTATGTGAGACCATAGGCGAATTGTATCTCTTCAAGGTAGATTACCACTCCGTTGTGAGACCAGCGGTGGACTATCTACATGTTCTTAATTGGGCGACTTAAAACGAGTTAAGAGGTGAGACCTTAACCCGTGGCATAAGATGGGACAAAACATGTTTACAAAACACTTAACACCCCTTTACAGTGTTGTTGTAAGTCCCATAACTCTAGGAGTTGCATGAATGCAATTATCGATTCTCGATTACCTTTTGAATACCGTCATTTCTAGCAGATCAACTGATGAAATGATTGTATGTCAATTGGATCCTAGCCTTAGTGAAAAGTAATTTGTTAAGATGAATTTAACAAGGGTAAATTACATTTCTTAAGGATTAATTATCGAAAGTACCGATAATTGAACTTTTGTCTGTTTTGAAGATGGCAACAACAAATCCTTCTCAAAACATACACCAATCGGCTTTCAGGTCGAGGCTAGAAAGGGAAAGACTTTCTGGAACCAACTTCAATGACTGGTTTCGTCAGCTAAGAGTTGTTCTGAGAGCTGAAAAGAAACATGATGTCATTGATGAGCAGACACCGTTGTTCCGGGAGCGAATGCTTCAACTAGAAAGTTGGTTGCATACAATGCTCGGTACGATAGACACAATGAGGTTGCTTGTTTGATGTTGGGAAGCATGAATGCCGACCTTCAAAAGCAATTTTAAAATTATTTTCCTCGTGATATGATTAACGAGCTCAAGTCTTTGTATGAAAAGCAAGCCGGAATGGAGTTGTTCGACTTAGTTGATCAACTTCATGACTTGTGATACGAGCAAGGAACATCGGTTAGTCCTCATGTACTCTAGTTGAAGAGGTATTTTGGGCAATTGGAAAGGTTGTACTATGCTTATCATCTGCCTATTACTATTGGCATGAACCTAAAAAAAGGGATTTTTTTTTAGGAGTTCGTGCGCAATTATAATATGCATAGCATGAGTAAAACCACAGCTGAACTTCATGTCATGTTAATTGAGTATGAGAAAGAGCTTCCAAAGAAATCTGCTACATTCCCAAGTTCTAATGATCAAGGGGGAAAGGTTCAGAAAGCAAAATAACCGTAAGCTAAGGGTAAGAAGTTAGGTCAGAGAAAACAAGGTAGTGTTAAGTCTCAAAACTTTGAAAGACCCATCAGCAAAAGGAGCATACGGCTAAAGTATCTAGCTGAGTTGAATGCGAAGAAGAAGCAAGTTGGTTCGCCAAGTGCTTCAAGTATCTTCACAATTGAATTATATGTGTTGTTATACAAATAATAATTCAATAGCAAAAGAGTCAAGTTTAACTTGGACTCTACCTATCTTTGACATTGTCGTCTTGTTTAAATTTTGTCAAGAAACGCATTTAAAGTCTTCAATGAGAAGAGATCTTACAATCAAATGATGAATCATTTGATAAATGTGTGTCTTTGACATTATTATTAGTAAGAAATGCATACTTGAAGGGATCTTAAAACAAAATGATGAATCATTTGACAAGGGATCATTAAATCAAATGATGAATCATTTGATAAATGCATGTCTTGTGTTTTCGACAAGATGACAAGAAAATATTTTCTGTATTAAACGGAGAAGGCTAAGAATCTACTTGGACTTATACATAGCGATGTATGTAGCCTATTTAGACATATGTCAAGGAAATGTGCTAGCTACTTCGTCACTTTTACGGACGATTTCAGTCATTATGGTTATGTTTACTTGCTGAAACATAAACATGAAGTGTTTGAAACATTCAAGGAATTTAAAAGTGAAGTAGGAAATCAACTCAATAAAACCATCAAGATTCTTCGTTCGGATCTAGGTGGAAAATACTTAAGCCAAAAGTTTAAGGATCATCTAAAAGCTTGTGGATTTATCCAAGAGCTTACTCCTATATAAGGGTATATGTGAAAGGAGAAATCGAACCTTGTTGAACATGGTGAGATAAACGATGAACCTTAAGACTCTCCCATTTTATTTTGGGATTATGCTCTTGAGATTGATGCAAGTGTTAGCTTTATTTATTTTAGTTAGTGCGTGTTTTGTCTAATTGAAATAGTTTTGTCCTTTAATTATGTTAGTTAAGTAAGGGAGGATGTACTTGTAATTAGAAAGGGACTAATATGTAATTAGGGAGGGGTTTTAGTGCAAATTTGTTGCCTATATAAACCCCTCACCCTTGTAAACTTTCCAACCTTTTGGCAATACATTTTCCTTTTCCCTTTCTCTCTCTAACTTTCTCTCTCACACAAATAAACCTCAAATCACAAATTAGCACTTGTTTACATTTGGTATCAGAGCAAAATCACAACTTGTGTTAGATCCATGACTTGATTTTGTTCAATTTTGTGCTATTTTGCGTTTTTACCATTTTACTAAAAGGTTCAATTTTTACCCACTAAACATGTTAAAGTTATCTACTTTTTAGTGTTAATCCACTCATTATCCTCCCATTATATCACCTGAAAAGTTTCAAATCCTAACTCCGATCGAAATGGCTTAAATCTTAATTTTTAGCTTTCTGTTCTGAATACCGGTATTCATACCGGCTTTCAGTTTTCAAGAATATCAGTTGTAATACCGGCATTCGTTAGAAATTATTTCTGTTGTAATACCGGCTTTCTTACCGGTATTCCTACCGGTTTTCTTACCGGTTTTCATTTTAGTTGAAAATCCAAATTTCAATTTTATTCCCAAATAATACCTGGTTTACACCAAAACCGGTATTAGTTCTCATATTCATCAATTTTCCCAACTCGTCATAATCTTCAATTTTCTTCACGAAAACCGGCATTTGTGAAGCATTTTGCAAAACCGGTATTAGTTCATCATTTCTTGAGTTTTGTGATTCTGTTGTGAAATATACCTGATTTACCCCAAAACCGGTATTAGTTCTTTTATTCATCTCTTTCCTTAGACAAAACTCTGTCCATTGATTTTCTTGAATACCGGCATTACTTAACAATTTACCAAAACCGGTATTAGTTAAGTATTAATCCAATACCGGTATTAGTTAAGTATTTCTGTGTGGTTGTGTTGGTTTGATCATTTAATACCTGGTTTATCCCAAAACCGGTATTAGTTCTCTAATTCTTCATTATAAGGGAAAGTTACTCTGCTCAATTTTCAAGACGAAAACCGGTATTAGTACTACATTTACCAAATCCGGTATTTGTATTATATTTATCAATACCGATATTTGTTCACATTTTACTGAAAACCAGTTTTTCAACTGAATTTCTTAAAATGTCGCTAAATGATTCATTGATTCTCGGTTCTGATTCAAGACCTCCTGTTTTGTATCGTGGGTCATATCCTCAATGGAAAAAGAGGTTTTTGGATTGGATTGCAAGACAACCTCTTGGTGACGACATCAAAGCTTCTTATGCCGAAGGACCAGCAGAGCACATAAACCCAGTCACTAAGGAACTTCTTCCAAAAGAAAGTTGGAGCACTGCACAGAAAAATCATACTCAAGCTGATAATCTTTCAAGATCTCATCTCTACACAGCTCTTCCTAATGATATTTATTCAAATGTTGATTCATATGAGACTGGAAAAGAGATTTGGGACGAACTTGAGAAGCAAATGCAAGGTTCAGATGTATCTTCAACAATCAGATTATCCAGTGTTCTCGCTCTGTATGAATCCTTCAAACAAGAGAAGAATGAAACTTTGGAAGAAGCATATACACGTTTCTGTAACGTGATCAATGAATTAAGAAAGAATGCTATTAAAAAGACAGATTTGGAACTTAACATCAAATTTCTAAGTAATCTTCAAGAAGAATGGCAAGTTTATGGTGCTCAACTCAATCAGCAAGATGGATTTGGAAAACTCTCTATTCATACCTTGTATGAGAAATTGAAAGTAAACCTTCGAGCAGTTCAAAAGCAACAAATGAATACTGATGGAAGCTCCTCTTCTGATTCACTTGCTTTAGTGGTTGATAGAAAGTCATCCAGAGTGTCAAGAAAGCATGTTGTTGAAGCTATTGATGAAGTCGAATCAAGTGATACCAGTGAATCAGAAATGGATGACAAGGAAAAATAAATGGTTAAAGATTTAGCCTACTTCACAAGATCCTTCAAGAAAAAGTTCTTCACAAAGAAACCTACCAACAACCAACTTCGCACTTCATCGGTGTCTTCCTATGTCAAGAACTCACAAGCTCCCAAATTTGACAATCACTACAACAGTACTAGTGGTGAAAGGAAGTATGAAGCTCCTAAGAAGTTTGAAAATAGGGTTCTTGAGAAGAAGACCGAAGACAGAAAATGCTACAATTGTGGTCAGACTGGTCATTTTGCTATCCACTGCACCAAACCTCGTCAGAAGAATTCCACCTACTACCAGAACAAGCTCCTGCTAGTGAAACAACAAGAAAGAGGTATTGCTCTCCTTGCTGAAGACGACAAATGGCTACACCTATCTGATGAAGAGACTGAAGAGCTTGCTACAAATGTTTGTTTCATGACAAAGATTAAGCGATCCAAGGAACTTGATGAAGGTAGTCCCAGTTCCGAATCTGAAGATGATGAGGTATGCCAAATTCCCAAACGTGAACTCGATGAATATATGAATAATGCTGTCGAAACAAATGAATCTTTGAAAAAGGAGGTTTCCAATTTAACTGAATCTTTGCAAGAGAAAGAAAAACTTTTGATTGTTTTTCAAACCAAACAGAACAACCTTCAAAAAGATTTTGATGAATTGACAGCTACTCAAGCTTCTGTTTCTTTTACCCCTTCTTCTGAGTTGCTCCTCGCTAATCAAGAACTTGAGACCAAAGTTTTTGAACTCACCAAGACCATCAAAGAGGAGCAAATTGCAAAGTCCAATGAAATGTTTCGAGCAAACGCTTTGGTGAGGACCTTGAGTCCTTGAAAATTAAGTTACAAGAGTCGAACCCTGCTTTGAAAGAACTTGAAAACAAAATTTCTGATTTAAACTATGCTTGTTGCATAAAAGATTCATACAATCAACAACTTGATAAGAAAATTGATGAACTTAAAGAAGAAATCAAGTTTTATCAAGAAAAAGTTTATAGGATAGATCGATCAAATAAACAAATCTTTTTAAACAAGCCGACAGATTTTGAAGATGGGTTTACTCGTGGGTTGGGGTTTGAGAATCCATATAATTTGCTCAAAGCACTTCATGAAGTCCCACCTCTATATGATGCCAATCTCATGAGATATGGGCTGACCATCCAATATGTTAGACCAAGTTATGGTGATTATGACACAGAGGATTGTCTAGCAAAATGTGCAATTAAATGCAACTATGATCCAATCAACGAGTCAAATGATTTTTTCAATCTTTCTCTTGTCTCAAAAAGAAAATCTCATTCTGTCACAATTGTTGAAATTGAGGAAGCATCAAATAGGTCAAATGATCAACAAATTGTTGTTTACTCTAATGATTCCAAAAAGGTGGAAGAAAGTTCTGTTCCAAAACCTGCTTTAGTTCGTCCATACATTCCTCAAAGTGTTTTGGAAAAACAAATTGTAGATCTAAAACAAAAAATTGCTGAACAACAAGCTTTGCTAGATAATCTAATACCTCAAAATCACCATAACAAGATTGTGCAAGATATGTCCTCCATACCAATTGGTGTTGTCTATGATTGTGCTGAACCTAATTGTCAAGATTGTGTTGACATGATGTCATCTTCTTCTTCTTTTTATGTTTCTGCATGTGATCTTGGTCATGCTTATGTGCAAACCGAATGGGATTCTGTTAAGACCTCTAATGTTGCAACCCAAATAGACCCTGATAGTATTACCAGTAAGGACCAAATTGTTGACCAAGTTTCTTTGGAAGAGTTTGATCATGTCTTTCCAAACCTTTTTGGTACTGAACCCATTAAGTTTTCAGAGGAAACACAAACTTACTTAAGTGAATTTGATACTTTAAGTAAAAAATTTGAAAAAGAAAGAAACCAAAGGTTGCAATTACTCGCGGAGTTTAATAAACTTAAAATGGAAATGGAGTACAAGAATATTGTGCTTCAAGCTTTTGTAGATAATAACAATGAAAAAGCGTCAAATTTACTCAAGGGCAGTCATTTTCAGGTCAAATCACGTGATGTAAATCATTCAAAGTTTTCAAATGAAACAAATGCTTCAAACTCGTCCAAAGAAAGTTCTTGTCCCCCAAAACCAAATGCCCCAAGTGTGAGTTTGGAATCCAAATCAAAGGTCAACTATGATAAAATAGATTTCTCAAATCTTCCAATCCTTAATGATTTTTTAGAAGAAGATCTTACATTTGATCCTGCTTTTGAAAAACAATTTGCTCCAAAGGAAGAAAATGTTGAACTTTCATTAAAGAGGATTCCAAAATCACACTCTTCGAAAGATACATCTTTCAATGAGAAATTTCAAAAACCAATGCCCAAGAACACACTCAAAACTTCTCCAACACCAAAGACTCAGTCACCAAAACCTAAACTTACAATGATGAAAATACCTCAATCTGGAAACAATACTTTCTCACAACCTAAATATCAAAGGAATTCTAGCTCTCCTAAGCAATCTTTCGTTACACCTAAGAGCTCTTTAAAGGTTTTTAGAAATGATGCTGTAGGAATTGTTAGATATCAAGATCAATATGGTTGGTTCTCATCCAGTTCCAAGAAGAAGACTTCTCCTGCCAAAGAGAACATCAAAAAGCAACCTGTGAAGAACATTAATAAACAATCTGTATCTAACTCTAAAAATGTTCATTTTTCAGGTGACATGTGCTTAAATAGTCGAAGTAAATGGCTTCCTAAGGATAGATACTCTCATGCGTCTAGGACAGTCAAGATTGATGGTAATTCCCTCTCTGTGAAACAAGTTTGGATAGCTCCTAGGAATAATGCTCTAGATAGTACCTGTGTTCCTAGGACTAATTCCTCTTGTACTCAAAACCTTAATTAGAGTTTCTGCTTGTATTTCGTACTTGATGTTGTGAACTTGTTTGTGTGTTTACTTGCTTTCAATAAATTCCGTGATGGAATGTGTGTTTATTCATGTGTTTGATTAATGTTTATGTTTATTTGTTTCCATTTAATTTACTTGTTCTTCTATATAATTGTGCTTGCATGTTAATTTTTCTAACATTCAATGGACCCAGTTTATGTGGGTACCTAAAACCATATTTCCTGTGTTTACAGGAATTTCTCATTTGTGTCTGGTATGTCGATTCCGGATGTTCCAGACACATGACTGGTAACAAATCTTTGTTAACAAACTTTGTTGAACGATTCATGGGAACAGTGAGATTTGGAAATGATCATATTGCACCTATTCTTGTCTATGGGGATATTGTTCAAAATGGTATCACCATCAAGCGTGTCTCCTATGTCGAAGGCTTAGGCCATAATCTTCTCAGTGTCGGTCAATTTTGTGATAATAATCTTCAAGTGCTCTTTCGACGATATGAATGTAAAGTATAGACTGAAGAAGGTGTTGATATCCTTACTGGTTCTCGAGAAAATAACTTATTCACCATTGATCTCAATAATATACCACCTCCATCTTCAGAGATATGTCTCTTTTCTAAAGCTTCAGCTCAACAATCTTGGCTATGGCATCGTCGTCTCTCTCATCTCAACTTTCATACAATTAATGCTCTTGTTGACAAACAACTCGTCGATGGTCTACCTGATTTCAAGTATGATACCAACCATGTTTGCCATGCATGTGCAATTGGAAAACTAAAGAGAGCGTCTCATAGGCCTAAGAAACATCTGAGCACTGATGCCCCTCTTCATCTTCTCCATATGGATTTATGTGGTCCTATGCGTGTCCAAAGCATTCATGCCAAGCGCTATATTCTTGTAATTGTTGATGATTACTCTCGCTATACTTGGGTTTATTTTCTTCGTGAAAAAAGTGAGGCTCCTCAAGTAATCATTGACTTCATCAAAAGGACACAAGTAAATCTTCAAACTTCTGTTCGCATTGTTCGTTCTGATAATGGTACCGAATTCAAGAATGCTACTCTTGAATCGTTCTTCTCTTCTGTCGGTATCACTCACCAATTTTCCGATGCACGAACACCACAACAAAATGGAGTAGTTGAAAGAAGAAACCGAACTCTTGTTGAAGCTGCGCGCACTATGCTTGCTCACTCTAGATTACCTCCAAATCTATGGGCTGAAGCTATTGCAACTGCATGTTTTACTCAAAACAGATCTATCATCAACAAGAGGTTTGACATTACTCCATATGAAGTCATCAACAAGAGAAAACCCAATGTGAACTATTTCATATTTTTGGATTTGTATGTTATGTTCTCAATGATCGAGATAATTTGGGAAAGTTTAAACCAAAAGGGGATGAGGCATATTTCATCGGTTATTCGAGAGAATCTGTGCATATCGTGTATATAACCGTCGAACCAAACAAATTGTAGAGAGTATGAATGTTAAATTTGATGAACTCTCTGGAATGGTTCTTGAACAACACGATTCAAGACCCGATCTTCATGTCCTCCAGCTTCCGCAACACCGTGCAAATCTACTGGTACACCGATTTTCACTAAACCGACCACTGAAGAGTTAGACATATTGTTTGAAGAATTTTATCATGATCGTCCTTCCACTTTAGAACAATCATTGGCAGCACCCGAAAGTTCCTCTTCCATAAATTCTCAATCTGATAACTCATCTTCTGCTCAACAAAGTTCATCTTCTACTGATACATCTCCTCCACCATCTGTCAATTCTACTTCATCGAATGCATCTTCTTCTACTGCTTCCTCTAACTCTTCTTTAGCACCAACTGATTCTTCACCATCAAATCCATCTACTGAGTCTGACTCTGAAAATGAAGAACTTGTACTACCGAATGAACCCACTTTCGAGCAAGTGGCTGAACAACTTTCACCTGGCTTTGTTAATCCTGATGAAAACAATGATCCCGCAGAACCACTTCCTCATTCAAGAAAGTGGTCCCGTTCAATGCTCCCTCATCCTACAAGTCAAATTATTGGAGATCCAAATGCTGGACTCACCACTCGCGCTGCTTCCGCTAAATGAATGCTTGTTTGTTAACTTCTTGAGCATGGTTGAGCCCAAAACAGTCAATGACGCTCTTCGAGACCCCGATTGGGTAAAAGCCATGCAAGAAGAATTGTCACAGTTTGAGCGCCTTGAAGTATGGAAACTTGTTCCTAATCCATATACTCATAAAGAGCCAATCAAAACAAAATGGATTTTCAAAAACAAAAAAGATGAGAATGGGGTGGTTGTTAGAAACAAAGCTAGATTGGTTGCAAAAGGATTTTCTCAGCAAGATGGTGTCGATTATGATGAAACGTTTGCTCTTGTTGCTCGTATTGAGGCTATTCGAATCTTCCTTGCTTATGCGGCATTCAAGAACTTTACCGTTTATCAAATGGATGTCAAGTCTGCTTTTCTGAATGGCGTGCTGAAAGAAGAAGTTTATGTTGGTCAACCCGAAGGCTTTGTGGATCCTAACCGTCCTAATCATGTCTACAGGTTAGACAAGGCATTGTATGGTCTAAAACAAGCGCCTCGTGCTTGGTATGATGCTCTTTCTGCCTATCTTTTACAATCTGGATTCAGCAAAGGTACAATTGATACTACTCTGTTCATAAAACGTCAAGGTAATCACATCCTTTTAATCCAAATATATGTAGATGACATAATTTTCGGGTCGACTAATCCTCAGTACTGCAAAAACTTTTCTGCATTGATGGTCAAACATTTTGAAATGAGTATGATGGGTGAATTAAACTTTTTCCTTGGTCTTCAAGTCAAACAAATGTCAAATGGTATTTTTATCTGTCAAAATAAATACATTACTGACATGTTGAAAAAGTTTGATATGCTTAATTGTCAACCAATTGGTACCCATGGAATCTCTCACTAAAATCAATGCTGACCTTATGGCAAACCTTACAATCAAAAGCTTTACCGCAGTATGATAGGATCTCTAATGTACTTAACTGCTAGTCGCCCGGATATTATGTTCGCTACATTCATGTGCGCTAGATTTCAAGCGAACCCTATGGAAAGCCATGCTCAAGCAGTCAAACTATTTTCGGTATCTTAAGGGAACTATGAACCTTGGTTTATGGTATCCGAAAGATACCGGATTTGAACTAACTGCCTATTCAGATGCAGATCATGCAGGTTGTAAGTTAGACGCAAAAGCACTTCCGGAAGCGTACAGTTTCTTGGAGATAAGTTAGTTGGTTGGTCCTCGAAGAAACAAACATGTGT
>CM067167.1:267708537-267823091 GCA_034093135.1 Erigeron breviscapus
ATGAAAATTAACCTTTATTATAGTTTCGACATTAAAATAGTTTCCTAGTATTTTATTTTTGAATTTGGGGTTAATTTAGTTGGAACTTTAACGGATAGCGGATAAATTTACCCACAAAAAATGTGCACAAAAAATGCTTAAACAAGATGATACTAATCAGAATCTGCTTGAGCGGATTGAAAGAAGGATTACAGCTCTAAGCTACCACATCCGAAATTACTATTGGCTGGATTTTACCCAATTGAACAACATCTATCGTTACAAAACAGAGGAGTATTCCCACACAGCTGTTAACAAGTTCAATGTCATTCCTGAGTCGATTCCAGATTGGGTGTTTGATTTCATTCCCGTGAGGGGAGGGTACTTTATCGGGAATGTGAGCCCAGCTCGCATGGATTTCAGGTGGTTCTTAGTTGGCAACTGTATTGCCATATTAAGTTCTTTAGCTACGGAGGCACAAACAACAACTATTATGGACTTAGTTGAAGAGCGATGGGAAGATTTGATTGGTGAGATGCCACTGAAGATTGTTTACCCAGCTTTGGAAGGACACGAGTGGGAAATTGTCACGGGTTGTGATCCAAAGAACATACGCTGGAGTTGTCATAATGGCGGCTCTTGGCCAGGTGACTCCTAAACTAGTTTCTTAAGTTAAATATCATGCTTTACTCAACAGCTTGCACTTCATATCCATCTTTCTGTGAAGTTTCCTATCTTAAAGTATCAACTAAGGACAAAAGTTTTGTAAACATGTACTTAAAGGCATAAGTTGTGGTTTAGTTTATCTATTGAAATTAAAAATAAAATATAAGACATTATTGAACAACATAAATGCTAGCCAGTTAATTATTGACTAGTTACGGTTCCATGTTACTATGAAATTAGGAAAAGAAAACCTCACAATAATTACCAAAAATTACTTGTATAGACATAGTATTTCCACCATTGTATGTTGTTCAAGCTCTTAATATAGATGCCTTTCAGAACCATTTATTCCGTATTTCTTAGGCACACTAGTTAGCAATTAAGGTCACATGATGGCTTAACTTCAAAAGTAATTGTTGGCTCCTTTTCTTCTTCCTTTTAAATCAGTCTAAAATATGACAAGATTGGAAAAAGAAGAATATTGAATGAAACAAATATGGTTACCAATATGTATTAGTATCTTTGAGTTTTGCAGTTCTTCTATGGCTATTAACAGCAGCATGCATCAAGGCAGGAAGACCTCAAATTGCTAAGAAAGCCATAAAACTGGTGGAGCAACGTCTATCAAAAGATGGATGGCCAGAGTACTATGATGGTAAGAAGGGATGTTATGTCGGGAAGCAAGCAAGGAAGTATCAGACATGGTCTATCTCTGGGTACCTGGTGGCTAAGCTCATGATAGAGAACCCATCTAACCTTACCATGATTTCTCTAGAAGAGGATAAGCCAAAACATACACGAAAAACCTCTTGGTGATTATACTCCAGGTGATATACCTTGACGAGCTCATCCAGATGGTAGAGTGAAAAGAGAAGACTTGAGAACCCAGAAACTACACTTTTTTTCTAATAAGCTACATACATTTCATATGCTGCTACCTGGCCATCATTTTGGGCGAACGATTTACTAAATGCCTCGTATTCTTGTTTTCTTTTTATTGGTAATTAGTAATCAAACCATATTTTGTCCATCCAACCAAAGTACTTAGTTTTTAGCTTATTCGCTACATTAACATACCCTTATGCTATAAGGCTTCCGGTTCAATGATTTGAATGGCTGCTCAATATATCTTGCAGAAAAGAATGTTTTTGTTTATCTAGTATAGTATAGACATAGAAGTACATATCCCTTTTTTGCTGTGTTATTTGTGACTATAATTCAGAAAATAGCAGATCACCACCCGAGGAGACTGATGTTGATATGTGATCACGTTATAATAAACGCATGTCCGGAAATAATTTAAGCCTACGGGGTCACACGAAATGACACGGTAACTCTATATTATTAATTAGTATATTATGTAATATATTAATTAAAATATAATCACGAATTAATTAATTATGGATTTAATTAATTAAAGAGGAGGTGTTGGAGTGAAATAAGGAATTAGTATTGTTTCCTTATTCAAATCCATGGGGGCCGAAAATTAGAGGCTTGGAAAGCCTTTGAGGTTACTTGGTCACCAAGTCTAAAACCCTTACAATTAAGCCTATATATAGAGGGCTTAATCAAAGGGTTTTGACACACATTCACAATACAATCAATTGTGAAAAACCTCTCTCTCTCTCTCCCTCTTAGTTCGGCCGAAAACCCACTCCAAAGGGGTTTTCGGTTTTCGGTTTTTTAGGCAAGAAAAAGGGTTTTCGGTTTTGCTTAGGGTTTCGAATTAAAGGGTATAAACAAAGGGTTGTTTGGTTCGTGATTGGGTACTAGCATACATATAGGGGTGTCTAGTGTGCGATCGTAGAGGGGTTTTACTTTAAACCCTAACTAATAATAATCTTATTATTAATAATAATTATTGGAAGCTTTGCGCAAAGGTACACGTTTCGATTCTCTCTTTGTTAATTAATTTGATTACATATACGTTTCTTTCCGCTGCGTACTCGTGAATTGTTATATGTTTATATGCTTATATTCTAACAGTGGTATCACGAGCCACATATGTGATCTATTAATTACAAAGATCAAAACTTGAAGGGGGGTTAAGGGTTGGTTTGTTTTAATTAATTATTAAATAATTAAAGGAGGTTTTTCTTATTTTTTTAATTAATTAAAAACGATTTTAATTAAATAAATTAGGGTTTTGTTTAATTAATTTACCTAATTCAATGGTAGATTGAAACCCTCGAGCAAGTTTTGAGTTATGTGAATTGACATGATTTATGTGATATAAATTGCATGTTGTGTATCTTATTTATTTAAAGTTGTTAAATAAAAGGTATAATCACAAGGAATTCATGCAAGATTACTTGTGATTATTACTATTATATACAGATATAATTTACAAAGCATGATAGTCCAATAATTAGGGTTTATTATGTGACTGTGAATTTTTCGTGTGATTTTCTTGGTTTGCGACAGTTCACTAAAAAATTCATATCTTTTAATCTGTAATGAGTTAGAAGTTGTCCTTTGGACAGTAGGTGCTCGACACATAGGGCTACAACTTTGTAGTTCTGGTCGAATTCTGAATCGGATCACAAATAGGGCTAAACAGGTCGTGAAGCTACTGGAAATTTCCAGTCAGCATGTTTATATGTTTATGTGTTATTACTTGGTAATTAAATTGTTTAATGGCTTACGCAATCAAGGTAACTTGATGTATGTGGTCCTCTTCTTCGGAAGGGGGAGCCGGGATTTAAACATATGCATGAACCATAGTGACCATGTTTAGGTGACCTACCTTAACTTGTTACATGATTAAGTAGTTCGGTAATTAGTAAGTTTATTAATTTTTGCTTGTTTATAAGGATGTATAAAGGTGATGCAAAAATTGTTTTCTTGGAAAAATATAAACTTGACTAAGAACTATCGAAATAGAGATTTCATTAATAAAATTGGAGTCTTACAACCTTGAGATACACCGGTTCACCCATTTGAACAAACTCTAAGAGAGGTATAAGTTGGAGTGCGCTAGCCTCCTAAAAGGGCGGGTTTTTAATTGCGTTCATCGCAAACCTTTGTCCTTGCGCTTCTTTGTGCGTTCAAATGGAGCTACCGAGCTCTCTTGTGTTGTCAAGACTAACCAAATGATTTTATTAAACATTATGTTATGAAGATTATGCATGAGTCTTCATACATAAACTTTTGATTCACATCAAATGCATTACCCATTTAAAGTTAAGTCATTGTCACCCACTTTGATTAGAACACTTGTCAGTGCTTTTCGCTCCTATGTGAGACCATAGGCGAATTGTATCTCTTCAAGGTAGATTACCACTCTGTTGTGAGACCAGCGGTGGACTATCTACATGTTCTTAATTGGGCGACTTAAAACGAGTTAAGAGGTGAGACCTTAACCCGTGGCATAAGATGGGACAAAACATGTTTACAAAACACTTAACACCCCTTTACAGTGTTGTTGTAAGTCCCATAACTCTAGGAGTTGCATGAATGCAATTATCGATTCTCGATTACCTTTTGAATACCGTCATTTCTAGCAGATCAACTGATGAAATGATTGTATGTCAATTGGATCCTAGCCTTAGTGAAAAGTAATTTGTTAAGATGAATTTAACAAGGGTAAATTACATTTCTTAAGGATTAATTATCGAAAATACCGATAATTGAACTTTTGTCTGTTTTGAATATGGCAACAACAAATCCTTCTCAAAACATACACCAATCGGCTTTCAGGTCGAGGCTAGAAAGGGAAAGACTTTCTGGAACCAACTTCAATGACTGGTTTCGTCAGCTAAGAGTTGTTCTGAGAGCTGAAAAGAAACATGATGTCATTGATGAGCAGACACCGTTGTTCCGGGAGCGAATGCTTCAACTAGAAAGTTGGTTGCATACAATGCTCGGTACGATAGACACAATGAGGTTGCTTGTTTGATGTTGGGAAGCATGAATGCCGACCTTCAAAAGCAATTTTAAAATTATTTTCCTCGTGATATGATTAACGAGCTCAAGTCTTTGTATGAAAAGCAAGCCGGAATGGAGTTGTTCGACTTAGTTGATCAACTTCATGACTTGTGATACGAGCAAGGAACATCGGTTAGTCCTCATGTACTCTAGTTGAAGAGGTATTTTGGGCAATTGGAAAGGTTGTACTATGCTTATCATCTGCCTATTACTATTGGCATGAACCTAAAAAAAGGGATTTTTTTAGGAGTTCGTGCGCAATTATAATATGCATAGCATGAGTAAAACCACAGCTGAACTTCATGTCATGTTAATTGAGTATGAGAAAGAGCTTCCAAAGAAATCTGCTACATTCCCAAGTTCTAATGATCAAGGGGGAAAGGTTCAGAAAGCAAAATAACCGTAAGCTAAGGGTAAGAAGTTAGGTCAGAGAAAACAAGGTAGTGTTAAGTCTCAAAACTTTGAAAGACCCATCAGCAAAAGGAGCATACGGCTAAAGTATCTAGCTGAGTTGAATGCGAAGAAGAAGCAAGTTGGTTCGCCAAGTGCTTCAAGTATCTTCACAATTGAATTATATGTGTTGTTATACAAATAATAATTCAATAGCAAAAGAGTCAAGTTTAACTTGGACTCTACCTATCTTTGACATTGTCGTCTTGTTTAAATTTTGTCAAGAAACGCATTTAAAGTCTTCAATGAGAAGAGATCTTACAATCAAATGATGAATCATTTGATAAATGTGTGTCTTTGACATTATTATTAGTAAGAAATGCATACTTGAAGGGATCTTAAAACAAAATGATGAATCATTTGACAAGGGATCATTAAATCAAATGATGAATCATTTGATAAATGCATGTCTTGTGTTTTCGACAAGATGACAAGAAAATATTTTCTGTATTAAACGGAGAAGGCTAAGAATCTACTTGGACTTATACATAGCGATGTATGTAGCCTATTTAGACATATGTCAAGGAAATGTGCTAGCTACTTCGTCACTTTTACGGACGATTTCAGTCATTATGGTTATGTTTACTTGCTGAAACATAAACATGAAGTGTTTGAAACATTCAAGGAATTTAAAAGTGAAGTAGGAAATCAACTCAATAAAACCATCAAGATTCTTCGTTCGGATCTAGGTGGAAAATACTTAAGCCAAAAGTTTAAGGATCATCTAAAAGCTTGTGGATTTATCCAAGAGCTTACTCCTATATAAGGGTATATGTGAAAGGAGAAATCGAACCTTGTTGAACATGGTGAGATAAACGATGAACCTTAAGACTCTCCCATTTTATTTTGGGATTATGCTCTTGAGATTGATGCAAGTGTTAGCTTTATTTATTTTAGTTAGTGCGTGTTTTGTCTAATTGAAATAGTTTTGTCCTTTAATTATGTTAGTTAAGTAAGGGAGGATGTACTTGTAATTAGAAAGGGACTAATATGTAATTAGGGAGGGGTTTTAGTGCAAATTTGTTGCCTATATAAACCCCTCACCCTTGTAAACTTTCCAACCTTTTGGCAATACATTTTCCTTTTCCCTTTCTCTCTCTAACTTTCTCTCTCACACAAATAAACCTCAAATCACAAATTAGCACTTGTTTACATTTGGTATCAGAGCAAAATCACAACTTGTGTTAGATCCATGACTTGATTTTGTTCAATTTTGTGCTATTTTGCGTTTTTACCATTTTACTAAAAGGTTCAATTTTTACCCACTAAACATGTTAAAGTTATCTACTTTTTAGTGTTAATCCACTCATTATCCTCCCATTATATCACCTGAAAAGTTTCAAATCCTAACTCCGATCGAAATGGCTTAAATCTTAATTTTTAGCTTTCTGTTCTGAATACCGGTATTCATACCGGCTTTCAGTTTTCAAGAATATCAGTTGTAATACCGGCATTTGTTAGAAATTATTTCTGTTGTAATACCGGCTTTCTTACCGGTATTCCTACCGGTTTTCTTACCGGTTTTCGTTTTAGTTGAAAATCCAAATTTCAATTTTATTCCCAAATAATACCTGGTTTACACCAAAACCGGTATTAGTTCTCATATTCATCAATTTTCCCAACTCGTCATAATCTTCAATTTTCTTCACGAAAACCGGCATTTGTGAAGCATTTTGCAAAACCGGTATTAGTTCATCATTTCTTGAGTTTTGTGATTCTGTTGTGAAATATACCTGATTTACCCCAAAACCGGTATTAGTTCTTTTATTCATCTCTTTCCTTAGACAAAACTCTGTCCATTGATTTTCTTGAATACCGGCATTACTTAACAATTTACCAAAACCGGTATTAGTTAAGTATTAATCCAATACCGGTATTAGTTAAGTATTTCTGTGTGGTTGTGTTGGTTTGATCATTTAATACCTGGTTTATCCCAAAACCGGTATTAGTTCTCTAATTCTTCATTATAAGGGAAAGTTACTCTGCTCAATTTTCAAGACGAAAACCGGTATTAGTACTACATTTACCAAATCCGGTATTTGTATTATATTTATCAATACCGATATTTGTTCACATTTTACTGAAAACCAGTTTTTCAACTGAATTTCTTAAAATGTCGCTAAATGATTCATTGATTCTCGGTTCTGATTCAAGACCTCCTGTTTTGTATCGTGGGTCATATCCTCAATGGAAAAAGAGGTTTTTGGATTGGATTGCAAGACAACCTCTTGGTGACGACATCAAAGCTTCTTATGCCGAAGGACCAGCAGAGCACATAAACCCAGTCACTAAGGAACTTCTTCCAAAAGAAAGTTGGAGCACTGCACAGAAAAATCATACTCAAGCTGATAATCTTTCAAGATCTCATCTCTACACAGCTCTTCCTAATGATATTTATTCAAATGTTGATTCATATGAGACTGGAAAAGAGATTTGGGACGAACTTGAGAAGCAAATGCAAGGTTCAGATGTATCTTCAACAATCAGATTATCCAGTGTTCTCGCTCTGTATGAATCCTTCAAACAAGAGAAGAATGAAACTTTGGAAGAAGCATATACACGTTTCTGTAACGTGATCAATGAATTAAGAAAGAATGCTATTAAAAAGACAGATTTGGAACTTAACATCAAATTTCTAAGTAATCTTCAAGAAGAATGGCAAGTTTATGGTGCTCAACTCAATCAGCAAGATGGATTTGGAAAACTCTCTATTCATACCTTGTATGAGAAATTGAAAGTAAACCTTCGAGCAGTTCAAAAGCAACAAATGAATACTGATGGAAGCTCCTCTTCTGATTCACTTGCTTTAGTGGTTGATAGAAAGTCATCCAGAGTGTCAAGAAAGCATGTTGTTGAAGCTATTGATGAAGTCGAATCAAGTGATACCAGTGAATCAGAAATGGATGACAAGGAAAAATAAATGGTTAAAGATTTAGCCTACTTCACAAGATCCTTCAAGAAAAAGTTCTTCACAAAGAAACCTACCAACAACCAACTTCGCACTTCATCGGTGTCTTCCTATGTCAAGAACTCACAAGCTCCCAAATTTGACAATCACTACAACAGTACTAGTGGTGAAAGGAAGTATGAAGCTCCTAAGAAGTTTGAAAATAGGGTTCTTGAGAAGAAGACCGAAGACAGAAAATGCTACAATTGTGGTCAGACTGGTCATTTTGCTATCCACTGCACCAAACCTCGTCAGAAGAATTCCACCTACTACCAGAACAAGCTCCTGCTAGTGAAACAACAAGAAAGAGGTATTGCTCTCCTTGCTGAAGACGACAAATGGCTACACCTATCTGATGAAGAGACTGAAGAGCTTGCTACAAATGTTTGTTTCATGACAAAGATTAAGCGATCCAAGGAACTTGATGAAGGTAGTCCCAGTTCCGAATCTGAAGATGATGAGGTATGCCAAATTCCCAAACGTGAACTCGATGAATATATGAATAATGCTGTCGAAACAAATGAATCTTTGAAAAAGGAGGTTTCCAATTTAACTGAATCTTTGCAAGAGAAAGAAAAACTTTTGATTGTTTTTCAAACCAAACAGAACAACCTTCAAAAAGATTTTGATGAATTGACAGCTACTCAAGCTTCTGTTTCTTTTACCCCTTCTTCTGAGTTGCTCCTCGCTAATCAAGAACTTGAGACCAAAGTTTTTGAACTCACCAAGACCATCAAAGAGGAGCAAATTGCAAAGTCCAATGAAATGTTTCGAGCAAACGCTTTGGTTGAGGACCTTGAGTCCTTGAAAATTAAGTTACAAGAGTCGAACCCTGCTTTGAAAGAACTTGAAAACAAAATTTCTGATTTAAACTATGCTTGTTGCATAAAAGATTCATACAATCAACAACTTGATAAGAAAATTGATGAACTTAAAGAAGAAATCAAGTTTTATCAAGAAAAAGTTTATAGGATCGATCGATCAAATAAACAAATCTTTTTAAACAAGCCGAAAGATTTTGAAGATGGATTTACTCATGGGTTGGGGTTTGAGAATCCATATAATTTGCTCAAAGCACTTCATGAAGTCCCACCTCTATATGATGCCAATCTCATGAGATATGGGCTGACCATCCAATATGTTAGACCAAGTTATGGTGATTATGACACAGAGGATTGTCTAGCAAAATGTGCAATTAAATGCAACTATGATCCAATCAACGAGTCAAATGATTTTTTCAATCTTTCTCTTGTCTCAAAAAGAAAATCTCATTCTGTCACAATTGTTGAAATTGAGGAAGCATCAAATAGGTCAAATGATCAACAAATTGTTGTTTACTCTAATGATTCCAAAAAGGTGGAAGAAAGTTCTGTTCCAAAACCTGCTTTAGTTCGTCCATACATTCCTCAAAGTGTTTTGGAAAAACAAATTGTAGATCTAAAACAAAAAATTGCTGAACAACAAGCTTTGCTAGATAATCTAATACCTCAAAATCACCATAACAAGATTGTGCAAGATATGTCCTCCATACCAATTGGTGTTGTCTATGATTGTGCTGAACCTAATTGTCAAGATTGTGTTGACATGATGTCATCTTCTTCTTCTTTTTATGTTTCTGCATGTGATCTTGGTCATGCTTATGTGCAAACCGAATGGGATTCTGTTAAGACCTCTAATGTTGCAACCCAAATAGACCCTGATAGTATTACCAGTAAGGACCAAATTGTTGACCAAGTTTCTTTGGAAGAGTTTGATCATGTCTTTCCAAACCTTTTTGGTACTGAACCCATTAAGTTTTCAGAGGAAACACAAACTTACTTAAGTGAATTTGATACTTTAAGTAAAAAATTTGAAAAAGAAAGAAACCAAAGGTTGCAATTACTCGCGGAGTTTAATAAACTTAAAATGGAAATGGAGTACAAGAATATTGTGCTTCAAGCTTTTGTAGATAATAACAATGAAAAAGCGTCAAATTTACTCAAGGGCAGTCATTTTCAGGTCAAATCACGTGATGTAAATCATTCAAAGTTTTCAAATGAAACAAATGCTTCAAACTCGTCCAAAGAAAGTTCTTGTCCCCCAAAACCAAATGCCCCAGTGTGAGTTTGGAATCCAAATCAAAGGTCAACTATGATAAAATAGATTTCTCAAATCTTCCAATCCTTAATGATTTTTTAGAAGAAGATCTTACATTTGATCCTGCTTTTGAAAAACAATTTGCTCCAAAGGAAGAAAATGTTGAACTTTCATTAAAGAGGATTCCAAAATCACACTCTTCGAAAGATACATCTTTCAATAAGAAATTTCAAAGACCAATGCCCAAGAACACACTCAAAACTTCTCCAACACCAAAGACTCAGTCACCAAAACCTAAACTTACAAAGATGAAAATACCTCAATTTGGAAACAATACTTTCTCACAACCTAAATATCAAAGGAATTCTAGCTCTCCTAAGCAATCTTACGTTACACCTAAGAGCTCTTTAAAGGTTTTTAGAAATGATGCTGTAGGAATTGTTAGATATCAAGATCAATATGGTTGGTTCTCATCCAGTTCCAAGAAGAAGACTTCTCCTGCCAAAGAGAACATCAAAAAGCAACCTGTGAAGAACATTAATAAACAATCTGTATCTAACTCTAAAAATGTTCATTTTTCAGGTGACATGTGCTTAAATAGTCGAAGTAAATGGCTTCCTAAGGATAGATACTCTCATGCGTCTAGGACAGTCAAGATTGATGGTAATTCCCTCTCTGTGAAACAAGTTTGGATAGCTCCTAGGAATAATGCTCTAGATAGTACCTGTGTTCCTAGGACTAATTCCTCTTGTACTCAAAACCTTAATTAGAGTTTCTGCTTGTATTTCGTACTTGATGTTGTGAACTTGTTTGTGTGTTTACTTGCTTTCAATAAATTCCGTGATGGAATGTGTGTTTATTCATGTGTTTGATTAATGTTTATGTTTATTTGTTTCCATTTAATTTACTTGTTCTTCTATATAATTGTGCTTGCATGTTAATTTTTCTAACATTCAATGGACCCAGTTTATGTGGGTACCTAAAACCATATTTCCTGTGTTTACAGGAATTTCTCATTTGTGTCTGGTATGTCGATTCCGGATGTTCCAGACACATGACTGGTAACAAATCTTTGTTAACAAACTTTGTTGAACGATTCATGGGAACAGTGAGATTTGGAAATGATCATATTGCACCTATTCTTGTCTATGGGGATATTGTTCAAAATGGTATCACCATCAAGCGTGTCTCCTATGTCGAAGGCTTAGGCCATAATCTTCTCAGTGTCGGTCAATTTTGTGATAATAATCTTCAAGTGCTCTTTCGACGATATGAATGTAAAGTACAGACTGAAGAAGGTGTTGATATCCTTACTGGTTCTCGAGAAAATAACTTATTCACCATTGATCTCAATAATATACCACCTCCATCTTCAGAGATATGTCTCTTTTCTAAAGCTTCAGCTCAACAATCTTGGCTATGGCATCGTCGTCTCTCTCATCTCAACTTTCATACAATTAATGCTCTTGTTGACAAACAACTCGTCGATGGTCTACCTGATTTCAAGTATGATACCAACCATGTTTGCCATGCATGCTGCAATTGGAAAACTAAAGAGAGCCTATCATAGGCCTAAGAAACATCTGAGCACTGATGCCCCTCTTCATCTTCTCCATATGGATTTATGTGGTCCTATGCGTGTCCAAAGCATTCATGCCAAGCGTTATATTCTTGTAATTGTTGATGATTACTCTCGCTATACTTGGGTTTATTTTCTTCGTGAAAAAAGTGAGGCTCCTCAAGTAATCATTGACTTCATCAAAAGGACTCAAGTAAATCTTCAAACTTCTGTTCGTAGTGTTCGCTCTGATAATGGTACCGAATTCAAGAATGCTACTCTTGAATCGTTCTTCTCTTCTGTCGGTATCACTCACCAATTTTCCGATGCACGAACACCACAACAAAATGGAGTCGTTGAAAGAAGAAATCAAACTCTTGTTGAAGCTGCTCGTACTATGCTTGCTCACTCTAGATTACCTCCAAATCTATGGGCTGAAGCTATTGCAACTGCATGTTTTACTCAAAACAGATCTATCATCAACAAGAGGTTTGACATTACTCCATATGAAGTCATCAACAAGAGAAAACCCAATGTGAACTATTTCCATATATTTGGGTGTGTCTGTTATGTTCTAAATGATAGAAATAATCTCGGAAAGTTTAAACCAAAAGGTGACGAAGGCTATTTTATTGGTTACTCCAGAGAATCTGTTGCGTATCGTGTCTATAACCGAAGAACCAAGCAAATTGTAGAGAGTATGAATGTTAAATTTGATGAACTCTCAGGAATGGTTCTTGAACAACACGGTTCAAGACCTGATCTTCATGATCCTCCAGCTTCCGCAACACCGTGCAAATCTACTGGTACACCGATTTTCACTAAACCGACCACTGAAGAGTTAGACATATTGTTTGAAGAATTTTATCATGATCGTCCTTCTACTTTGGAACAATCATTGGCAGCACCCGAAAGTTCCTCTTCCATAAATTCTCAATCTGAGAACTCATCTTCTGCTCAACAAAGTTCATCTTCTACTTATACATCTCCTCCACCATCTGTCAATTCTACTTCATCGAATGCATCTTCTTCTACTGCTTCCTCTAACTCTTCTTTAGCACCAACTGATTCTTCACCATCAAATCCATCTACTGAGTCTGACTCTGAAAATGAAGAACTTGTACTACCGAATGAACCCACTTTCGAGCAAGTGGCTGAACAACTTTCACCTGGCTTTGTTAATCCTGATGAAAACAATGATCCCGCAGAACCACTTCCTCATTCAAGAAAGTGGTCCCGTTCAATGCTCCCTCATCCTACAAGCCAAATTATTGGAGATCCAAATGCTGGACTCACCACTCGCGCTGCTTCCGCTAATGAATGTTTGTTTGTCAATTTCTTGAGCATGGTTGAACCCAGAATGTCAATGACGCTCTTCGAGACCCTGATTGGGTAAAAGCCATGCAAGAAGAATTGTCACAGTTTGAGCGCCTTGAAGTATGGAAACTTGTTCCTAATCCATATACTCATAAAGAGCCAATCAAAACAAAATGGATTTTCAAAAACAAAAAAGATGAGAATGGGGTGGTTGTTAGAAACAAAGCTTGATTGGTTGCAAAAGGATTTTTTCAGCAAGATGGTGTCGATTATGATGAAACGTTTGCTCTTGTTGCTCGTATTGAGGCTATTCGAATCTTCCTTGCTTATGCGGCATTCAAGAACTTTACCGTTTATCAAATGGATGTCAAGTCTGCTTTTCTGAATGGCGTGCTGAAAGAAGAAGTTTATGTTGGTCAACCCGAAGGCTTTGTGGATCCTAACCGTCCTAATCATGTCTACAGGTTAGACAAGGCATTGTATGGTCTAAAACAAGCGCCTCGTGCTTGGTATGATGCTCTTTCTGCCTATCTTTTACAATCTGGATTCAGCAAAGATACAATTGATACTACTCTGTTCATAAAACGTCAAGGTAATCACATTCTTTTAATCCAAATATATGTAGATGACATAATTTTCGGGTCGACTAATCCTCAGTACTGCAAAAACTTTTCTGCATTGATGGTCAAACATTTTGAAATGAGTATGATGGGTGAATTAAACTTTTTCCTTGGTCTTCAAGTCAAACAAATGTCAAATGGTATTTTTATTTGTCAGAATAAATATTAATGACATGTTGAAAAAGTTTGATATGCATAATTGTCAACCAATTGGAACACCCATGGAATCTCGCACTAAAATCAATGCTGACCTTCATGGCAAACCTTACAATCAAAAGCTTTACCGCAGTATGATAGGATCTCTAATGTACTTAACTGCTAGTCGCCCGGATATTATGTTCGCTACATTCATGTGCGCTAGATTTCAAGCGAACCCTATGGAAAGCCATGCTCAAGCAGTCAAACTTATTTTTCGGTATCTTAAGGGAACTGCATGTTAGGGGGAGTTTGTAGATTTTATCTGTTTATCTGTCTGCATGTTCCAGGGGGAGTTTGTAGATTTTTATCTGTTTATCTGTCTGCATGTTCCAGGGGGAGTTTGTAGATTTTATCTGTTTATCTGTCTGCATGTTCCAGGGGGAGTTTGTAGATTTTTATCTGTTTATCTGTCTGCATGTTCCGAGGGGGAGTTTGTAGATTTTTATCTGTTTATCTTCTGCATGTTCAGGGGGAGTTTGTAGATTTTATCTGTTTATCTGTCTGCATGTTCCGAGGGGGAGTTTGTAGATTTTATCTGTTTATCTGTCTGCATGTTCCGAGGGGGAGTTTGTAGATTTTATCTGTTTATCTGTCTGCATGTTCAGGGGGAGTTTGTAGATTTTATCTGTTTATCTGTCTGCATGTTCCAGGGGGAGTTTGTAGATTTTTATCTGTTTATCTGTCTGCATGTTCCGAGGGGGAGTTTGTAGATTTTTATCTGTTTATCTGTCTGCATGTTAGGGGGAGTTTGTAGATTTTATCTGTTTATCTGTCTGCATGTTCCGAGGGGGAGTTTGTAGATTTTTATCTGTTTATCTGTCTGCATGTTCCAGGGGGAGTTTGTAGATTTTATCTGTTTATCTGTCTGCATGTTCCAGGGGGAGTTTGTAGATTTTTATCTGTTTATCTGTCTGCATGTTCCGAGGGGGAGTTTGTAGATTTTTATCTGTTTATCTGTCTGCATGTTCCAGGGGGAGTTTGTAGATTTTATCTGTTTATCTGTCTGCATGTTCCAGGGGGAGTTTGTAGATTTTTATCTGTTTATCTGTCTGCATGTTCCGAGGGGGAGTTTGTAGATTTTTATCTGTTTATCTGTCTGCATGTTCCAGGGGGAGTTTGTAGATTTTATCTGTTTATCTGTCTGCATGTTCCAGGGGGAGTTTGTAGATTTTTATCTGTTTATCTGTCTGCATGTTCCGAGGGGGAGTTTGTAGATTTTTATCTGTTTATCTGTCTGCATGTTCAGGGGGAGTTTGTAGATTTTATCTGTTTATCTGTCTGCATGTTCCAGGGGGAGTTTGTAGATTTTTATCTGTTTATCTGTCTGCATGTTCCGAGGGGGAGTTTGTAGATTTTTATCTGTTTATCTTCTGCATGTTCAGGGGGAGTTTGTAGATTTTATCTGTTTATCTGTCTGCATGTTCCAGGGGGAGTTTGTAGATTTTTATCTGTTTATCTGTCTGCATGTTCCGAGGGGGAGTTTGTAGATTTTTATCTGTTTATCTGTCTGCATGTTCAGGGGGAGTTTGTAGATTTTATCTGTTTATCTGTCTGCATGTTCCGAGGGGGAGTTTGTAGATTTTTATCTGTTTATCTGTCTGCATGTTCCGAGGGGGAGTTTGTAGATTTTTATCTGTTTATCTGTCTGCATGTTCAGGGGGAGTTTGTAGATTTTATCTGTTTATCTGTCTGCATGTTCCGAGGGGGAGTTTGTAGATTTTTATCTGTTTATCTGTCTGCATGTTCCAGGGGGAGTTTGTAGATTTTATCTGTTTATCTGTCTGCATGTTCCAGGGGGAGTTTGTAGATTTTTATCTGTTTATCTGTCTGCATGTTCCGAGGGGGAGTTTGTAGATTTTTATCTGTTTATCTGTCTGCATGTTCCAGGGGGAGTTTGTAGATTTTTATCTGTTTATCTGTCTGCATGTTCCGAGGGGGAGTTTGTAGATTTTATCTGTTTATCTGTCTGCATGTTCCAGGGGGAGTTTGTAGATTTTTATCTGTTTATCTGTCTGCATGTTCCAGGGGGAGTTTGTAGATTTTATCTGTTTATCTGTCTGCATGTTCCAGGGGGAGTTTGTAGATTTTTATCTGTTTATCTGTCTGCATGTTCCAGGGGGAGTTTGTAGATTTTTATCTGTTTATCTGTCTGCATGTTCCAGGGGGAGTTTGTAGATTTTTATCTGTTTATCTGTCTGCATGTTCCAGGGGGAGTTTGTAGATTTTTATCTGTTTATCTGTCTGCATGTTCCGAGGGGGAGTTTGTAGATTTTTATCTGTTTATCTTCTGCATGTTCAGGGGGAGTTTGTAGATTTTATCTGTTTATCTGTCTGCATGTTCCAGGGGGAGTTTGTAGATTTTTATCTGTTTATCTGTCTGCATGTTCCGAGGGGGAGTTTGTAGATTTTTATCTGTTTATCTGTCTGCATGTTCAGGGGGAGTTTGTAGATTTTATCTGTTTATCTGTCTGCATGTTCCGAGGGGGAGTTTGTAGATTTTTATCTGTTTATCTGTCTGCATGTTCCGAGGGGGAGTTTGTAGATTTTTATCTGTTTATCTGTCTGCATGTTCAGGGGGAGTTTGTAGATTTTATCTGTTTATCTGTCTGCATGTTCCGAGGGGGAGTTTGTAGATTTTTATCTGTTTATCTGTCTGCATGTTCCAGGGGGAGTTTGTAGATTTTATCTGTTTATCTGTCTGCATGTTCCAGGGGGAGTTTGTAGATTTTTATCTGTTTATCTGTCTGCATGTTCCGAGGGGGAGTTTGTAGATTTTTATCTGTTTATCTGTCTGCATGTTCTAGTGGGAGTTTGTAGATTTTTATCTGTTTATCTGTCTGCATGTTCCGAGGGGGAGTTTGTATGCTTCCTATGTTTTCCTTATTTTGTTCTTTGTTAATTTTTCTATGTGTGCAAAATTTTTCTAAGTCCCTAAAACTATTTTCCAAAATTTATTCTAAGTTCCTAAATCATTTTTCCCACAAAAAAAAAAAAAAAAAAATTTGACCGGGTCAAACCCAAACCCCGGTAGTCACCGCCTATAAATAGTTCCCCTTGACCCTCATTTGACCTTCTCCAAAAATTTTCTAAGTCTTTTTAATTCTTCTCTAATACCGGCATTCTCTCGATTTTTACCGGCTTTCATTTCTACCTTATAAACCAAACCAAAACCGGTATTAATAAACATATTCTACACTCTCAATTCGAATACCGGCATTAGTGCTAATATTCTTCAATACCGGTCTTCAGGTTATTTCTTATCTATTACCGGCTTTCATTTCTTTTCTAATACCGGCTTTCCCTTCATTATTCTCTAATACCGGTTTTCATCCCTTAACATACATTTCATGTTTTATTGTTCAATTTCAGGGGTGATTACTTGTTTAGTGTGATTTCTTGTCTGTATCTTTATTATTCATCTATTAAGGTATTTCATCTCTTTATCAATTCCTCATTCATTCAATTTAATTTGTATGCTCTGTTTGACTTGTGAGATTACTTGAATGTTTATGAATTGATTTGTGAAATTGCATGCATGTTGATACTTATCTGCTACTTGCTTGTGCTCATTGATTGTCTTGATATTGATCTTATCTGTGCAAGTGCATCGATTCCAAGTTTTTGTTGGATTCTTGATGCTTTGCAAATACCGGTTTTCAAAACCGGTATTAGTTCTTAAATTCAAAGTTTTTCTTCGAAGGCACTATGTCAAAATTTCTTTACTAATACCGGCTTTCAAACTGAAAACCGGTATTTCATCTATTAAGGTATTTCATCTCTTTATCAATTCCTCATTCATTCAATTTAATTTGTATGCTCTGTTTGACTTGTGAGATTACTTGAATGTTTATGAATTGATTTGTGAAATTGCATGCATGTTGATACTTATCTGCTACTTGCTTGTGCTCATTGATTGTCTTGATATTGATCTTATCTGTGCAAGTGCATCGATTCCAAGTTTTTGTTGGATTCTTGATGCTTTGCAAATACCGGTTTTCAAAACCGGTATTAGTTCTTAAATTCAAAGTTTTTCTTCGAAGGCACTATGTCAAAATTTCTTTACTAATACCGGCTTTCAAACTGAAAACCGGTATTTCACTTTTTCAATTTTACTTCAAAACCGGTATTATAACTTATTTTTCCAAATCCTTTACTAATACCGGTTTTCACTTCCATTTTTCCAAAACCGGTATTATAACTTATTTTTCCAAATTCTTTAGTAATACCGGTTTTCGAAACACTTAGAAAATTTTATTATCTTTTCAAAAAAAAATTCAAACTTTCAAATTCATTTATTTGATTATGATAATTATTTTCTTAAATCATCATTGTGCTTTTATCATTCATTTGTGAACACTACCTTGTTCAACAAAGTGACAGATCGCACGTACAATTGTCCCTATCTTCCTTTCACTCATACTTTTTCTCAATAATACACAAGTTCTTGCAAGTAATTTCAGTAAGATGCACAGCATTGAACGCCTTGATGTACTGCTCAAGCAGTCTTATAGGAAACACTTTGCACGATCTTTTGAACTCCTTTTTCGTCTTAAATAAACTATGTCTAACCTTCATTTTCCTTAGGATGCAAGGTATTGAACGCCTTGATGTACTACCTTTGTAGTTCTTTGGAAAACGATTGTTAGATCTTCTTTAATTGTTATTTTCCTTATGCAAAACTGTTTTAAATCATACATTGGTTTTCCCTAAGTAGCAAGGTATCGAACGCCTTTGCATCTTCTGTGAAAAACAGTGTAGGATAAACCCTGTTTGAATAAATTAACCTTGGAAACAAGGTTTCCTATTAGCAATTTTGTTAACCGCGGAATGGATTTTCTCGGAGATGGAGCCACTGATAATATGCAGAACAACTTTCAACTGATGATTCCATTTACCTGTCAACATGGAATCATTCCAGTCATGCTTACGTATCATCCCATGTTTCAAGCATTTACTATATCAGCTGAAGGCATTGAAGAGCAACTGTTATACCAAGTGTGGCGGTCCATTGAGTACATTGTTCCAAGAGGGAGAACCAATACTCCCTATTTTCACTTCGACCTCCGCACTACTGACGGAAGAACTCAAACATTCACCTTCAATCTGAATGAATTCCGTACTATGCTTCAATTTCCTTCTGCAAATTCAAGAGAAGGCTCCTCCAGCTTTGTGCCTGTTCCTCCAATGAGAGAGATGCTCCATCGCGTAAGAGATCTTGGATATCATGGTGAAGTCAATGCATTAAAAGATGTAAAGAAAAAGAACTTTCATCGTCTTTGGTATACCCTATGCTCCATCATCAATTACTGCCTATCTCCATCAAGAAAAGGCCAAGACGACTTCACTTCTCACACTCTGACGTATCTTTTTGCTATTGCCTATGATATTCATATTGATTTTGCTGCCATTACATTCGATCACCTTCGCTTAGCTGTCAAAGGAAAGTTCAATGAACACAAGAAATACATTCCATTCATCCGCTTTCTCACTATGATCATTCAACATGTTCTAAACACCAATGACAATATTCAACGATTTCCAGGAACTCATCTTGTACAGATACCAAGTTATCGAACCATCTATGGAAATTCTGGTGTGCAAGGTATCCCATTTATGTGAATTCCTGATTCTCTTCTTCGTCAGGTGCCCCATGAGGATAGTGACCTCATGAATTATCGAGTGTTTTTAGGAGGGGGTATGGCTGCTGAACGCCGCCTGCCGATCCCCCGCATAGGTCGCCTCGTGAGGATCGTAGTAGGTCTAGGAAAAGAAAAGAGGGGTTAACAGGAGAAGTGGCACCTGGCACAAATATTCCTTCATCATCTAATGCACCGTCTACTTCACATGCTCCTTCCTCTTCCGAACCACCAAAGAAAAAGCACAAATCACGCCATCATCGCTCAAAATCAAAATCCAAATCAAAATCAAAGACAAAAACACTTCTTCGCGATGAACCATCACCTCCTCCAGAACAATCATTTTCAATTCCTTCACCTCTTACTTCATCTTCTTCTGAATCTCAAATTCCTTCTTCCTCTTCACAAAGAATTCGTAAATTCAAGATTAAACATTCCCGAATTCTTCCAACAATTGAAAAAACTGTTGAGGATGTTCAACACGAACATCATGATGATACTTTGGAAATTCCGGAGATACAAGGTGGTAATGAGGGCGTGGTTGAAAATTTAAATAGAGAGGATGAGCGGTCCGGGCTAGGTACAGGGCATAAAGAAAACGTTGGCCCTCCGATAGTTGAAACCAGTACTCGCCGGGATGCAACCCCTAGGATAGAAGACGAGGACTCCCCAACCTCGCATGAATCACCTCCTCGCAGCTCTGGAATCTCTTTACAGGATCCAGATGCATTTTTACACGTGCACCAGCCGCATCTACTATCGATTCCTCATTCGGAGGAAGTCGATATTGAAGCCGCGGAGACTCTTGCCTCTCTCCCTTCTTTCTTTGATAACACCATTGAGTCTAGATCTCCTAGGCCACTTGATACTGAGCACGCACATCCTTTGGATGTAGCCAGAACAGATGTAGAGTCGGTGATTCCACCTTCTCAAAGATCGTCTGAAAGTCCTGCAAATGCCAACTTCAATCCAGCATCTCTAGGCACTGCGGAGATTCAATCTCCCAGTTCAACGGGCAATCCAGAGGATCCCGGAAGTCTCACCAACCGGAACACTGTGCTATGCCTTCGTGCAGAGCCAGTTAGTTCTGAAACAACCAATGTAGAGCATTCGCTTCATAAATCATTGGGAACCCCTGTTGGTTCACCACCTTCAGGCCGCACTGTAAACCTTCAGGAGCCTACAGTTGTGACAATGACATCTACGTCGGTCATACCTTCAATTCCCCTATCACCTCAAACATAAGCCGAAGTGCTCCTCATGGAAAAAGGCAAAACTATTGTTCAACCATCTACACCTCACTCTTCCTCAAGTGAAAGTCCCCCACCTAACACTGAACGTGTTGCACTTAAAGTTAATCAAGAAGAACGTGAAATTGTTGAGATGCTTGCCGCTGCTGGACTTCTTCACACCAGAAAAACTCAAACTCAACCACCACCAATCATCCCGAATGTACCATCTTCTCCACCTTATTCTTCACCTTCTTCTTCATCTTCTGACAACCATTCTAACAAATCATCACTACAAACCCCTAAATCACCACGTTCTCGCCTTAATGAAATCTATGGTGATCTGTATGCAACACTTATTGCTCTAGATGATCAAACCGATGCTTTTGATAAAGTAATTTTTGCTACCCTACAAGCACGCTTCGATCATCAGCATCAACTTCTCCTTCAAAGGCAACAGGCAGAACAAGAGAAATTCCTTGCCGATGCTCAACTTGAAGCAGCACAGAAAAGAATCGCTGAACTTGAAGCCACTTGTCGCCAAGCTGCTGTCGTCCAACAAAGGCGTGATGACCCTGATGATCAGGATCAGCACGAGGGGGAGAACAGGGAGGTTGATATGGCTGAAGCAAGAGCCAGTGCTGATACTGAAGTTGTTGGTGATACAGTTGTTGGAGATGATGCTCAATCTAGAGATCCTCCACAAGATTTTGAAGCAGTAGAGCACACTGAGGAAATTAATGTGGATGAGACTGAAATCCGAGCCAGTGGTGCGACTAATGTTATTTTAGGCTCAGATCTTCGAGATGATGCTCAGTCTCAAATTATTGGAGAAGATTTTGATGACTTGGACTTCCCGAATGATCCAAGAAATAATGATGTTGATATGGGAGGCAATGATGCTGATCCAAATGATGATAATGACTCTTCAGATAACAATGATTTTCCCCCGGGCTTTAATTCCTTCCTAAATGTCCCTCAACCAAACACCGTTCTTAACCAATTGAACCTTCGTAACCTAATTCACCACCTCAACAATCCTCATCTCCTAGAAAACCCTCAAATTCAAAACATTCCAATATATGATGATGGCTTCAGAAAGAATAGAGCTAAACAAATTGATTATCTCCGTATACCTTCACATCTTTTTAAAAACACAAAATTCCTTGAAGAAAAGGCCTACAAGATCTTCTCTGACAAACAAGAGCTTACCAAGATTGACATTGATGAATTAAGAGCTAAAAGGGCCTATGACCTTGATCATCAAAGAGCAAAATACATGAAAGATCTTAAAGAAGCAAAAGCTCATAAACCCAACAAGGCATGGAGGAATCAATTTAAACTAAAGATTGTTAAAGTTGAAAGCATCCATTTCAAAGAATGGCGTGATCCAGGCTTTGCAAGGCCTCCTGGTCTGATGTGGTTGATTGTAAGACGTGAAGACAATCGCCATTACATGTTTGGGGAAGCCAGATTCAACCTACTCTCTGCTGATGATCTCATCTTCCTTCATCATTATTTTGCAAGCAAGCTCATCCAGCCTGATCCAGAGAATCAAGAAGCCCATTATGCAGTTAAGAGATACATGGATAGTCTAATTATGAGCCAAACTCAAAAAGACTTCCAGCTGGGCATCGAAAAGAAAAGAAAGAAAATCAACCTCACCATGCCTAATCAAAGAATTCCTGGAGTTAATCTAGAGAACTTCAACAACGGTGCAATCTTTAATAATCCCAGAGGGTTTGTGTTTTTAAGTGATCAGGGGCACAAAATATTCATCAGACTTGACGAACTCCACAAATATTCAGATGGCACACTGAAGCAATGCCTGAATGTCTTTGAAAGTCTTCAAGAGTTCGAAGAGTCAGAAATGGAAAAGAGAAGGTTGATAAGAATTATAAGAAAGATTAAGACAAGGTTGGATCACAGGGACAGAACCAGGCTTATCATCAGTGCCAGACTTCCAAAAGAACGTTCTGGAGTAATTCATATAAGAGAAGGCACATGGGTCAGATACTCACCGAATAATGAGCCTGGAATGCATAATATGCCTCCTGTTAACTTCGCTGATAACATCATCGAACCTCCTAATCGACCTGAAGATCCTAAGTACCATTTTGTCCCAAAGAAATACTGGAAGGAAAAGAAGAGTGAGTATAAGAAAAGAGCCTTCAAATCACAATCCACTCAACAAGAAAAGCCTGAATCATCAACAAAGAAAAGAAACCGCAGACAGAGAAAGAAGAAAAGATCAAGACAGTGATCATTCACAAAACCGCACTAAAGGGGGAGATTGTTAGCTTTATTTATTTTAGTTAGTGCGTGTTTTGTCTAATTGAAATAGTTTTGTCCTTTAATTATGTTAGTTAAGTAAGGGAGGATGTACTTGTAATTAGAAAGGGACTAATATGTAATTAGGGAGGGGCTTTAGTGCAAATTTGTTGCCTATATAAACCCCTCACCCTTGTAAACTTTCCAACCTTTTGGCAATACATTCTCCTTTTCCCTTTCTCTCTCTAACTTTCTCTCTCACACACATAAACCTCAAATCACAAATTAGCACTTGTTTACAGCAAGCATTCTCAATATGGTTCCAACCAAGAAGGTTGACAAGATACCGCATGAATTGTGGTGTTAAGTGCATCTTTGTAGGATACCCAAAGGAAACAATGGGTTACTACTTCTACTTTCCTACGGAAAACACTGTCAAGGTACATCGATTTGCTGAGTTCCTTGAAAGGAAACTCATATCTCAAGAAGACAGTGGGAGGATTGTTGGACTTGATGAGGCTCAAGAAGATGTGTCAACTTCTCAAAGCACTAGAAATCTTCAACTTAGGGGGGGAAATGTTCGAAGAGATGAATCTCTAGATGAACTTTAAGTTGAAGATGAAGCGATTCCAATTCGTAGGTCCTCAAGGACATTACGTGCTCGTGAAAGATTAAATCTTATGGTTGAATCTGAAGAACACGTATTAGGAGACTTAAATGAACCTCCTAATTTCAAAGCTGCATTATCAGATCCGGAATCTGAAAAATGGCTTGAAGCTGCGAATTTGAAAATGAAATCCATGAAGGATAATCAAGTTTGGTGTTTGATTGATCTTCCATCAAATGGTAGAACCGTTGGGTGTAAATGGATCTTCAAGAAGAAGACCGACATGGATGGAAATGTACACACCTATAAAGCTCGTCTTGTGGCAAAAGGTTATACTCAACTTTATGGAGTTGATTATGAGGAAACCTTTTCTCCCGTTGCGGACATAAGAGCTATTAGGATCATCTTAGCCATAGAGGCGTACTATGACTATGAGATATGGCAAATGGATGTCAAAACCGCTTTCTTGAATGGTTATCTAGACGAGGAAGTCTATAAGGTACAACCAGAAGGTTTTGTCGATCCAAAACATTCCGACAAAGTGTGCAAACTTCAAAGGTCCATTTATGGATTGAAGTAAGCATCAAGGAGTTGGAATAAAAGGTTTGATGAGAAAATCAAGAGTTTTGATTTTGCTTAAAATCCTTATGTGCCGTGTGTATATCGCAAAGCTAGTGGGAGTAATGTTATTTGGGTTGAAGTGGCATTCATTATTGGAATCAAGATCTATAGAGATAGAAGTAAACGGTTGATTGGATTAAGTCAAAGTGCTTATATAGATAAGATCTTGAAGCGATTCAAGATGGAGAATTCTAAACGTGGTTGTATACCGATGCCAGAATGACTTAATTTATCTAGCAAGAACGGTGCTTCTACACCTGAAGAGGTGGAGCATATGAAAATAATTCCTTATGTTTCGGCGGTGGGATCAATCATGTATGTCGTAAGATGCACTAGACCTGACATTGTGTTCGCTCAAAAAATATTTTAGCCGATATCAACAAATCCTGGAGAGGATCATTAGAGTGTTGTAAAAAATATTCTTAAGTACATGCGGGCTACTAAAGAATTATTCTTGGTGTATGGTTGAAATCCCGATCAAAAATTCAATATGAATAGATATTGTGATGTTGGATTTCAGGACTGATGGAGATGATTCAAAATATCAGTCAGGATACGTCTTCATTTTAAATGAAGACACGGTGGAATGCTATAAGCTAAAAGCAAACCACAGTTGCTATGTATGTAACAGAGTCTGACTATATTGTCGTCTCATAGAAGACGACATGAAAGTAGTCTGGATTAGAAAGTTTATTTTTGGATTTTAACGTGATAATCCTCAAATAACACACCTATGGATCTGTACTGTGATAATTCGGGAGCAATTGTCATTGCCAATGAACCTGGGGTTCAAAAAGGTGCCATACATTACCAAAGAAGATATCACTACGTTCGTGAGCAAATCGAATCGCGTGAAATCAAATTACTCAAAGTTCACACAGATTATAACTTAGCGGATCCTTTTACAAAGGCTTTGTCAAAAGGAAAACTCAATAAGCATGCTGAAGGCATAGGTCTTAGATTTTGCTAGTTATATCATGTAAATCTGTGATTGGTATTTGGATAATGGGATGTTAAACAATTGTTATTTTAATAAATGAATTTTTATACGCGGTATAAGTGGTTTCATTTTATAATAATTGTGTCATATATTTGCATGTTTAAATCCATGAATATTTGAAAATATTCTAAAAGTCCATTGTCGATTAATTATATGGGAATATAATTAAAGTAAGACAGTTGTGAGAGATTGGTGAAAATATTTAAGGGAATATTTTGAAGATGGTGGATATCGTACCAAACTCACATGATATTCAAAAAGGTGAATATTGGACTTACCCCACTTAACGAATTTTCATTTTATGGATCGGCGTCATTAAATGAAATTCGTGAAATGGTTACTTTATTTATCCTTAGACTTGAGATACAAGTGAGTTATGCATGTGTGGATTGCATTTCTTGATATAGTTCTAACTGTCCTGAACAAGGTAGTAATAAAGGGCTATTTTCAGAAGTGTTAAGAAACGACATGGCGAGACACTTGTAGTCAATACATGATTTGTTCCTTCAATTTGCAACTGAAGTATGATACCATTTGGCGCCCTCATTGATTAATTAAGATGTTTGTATGCGCATACCCAAATGAACTCCAGAGGTGGTCTTGACTAATTTGGTAATCTTGATTAATTGTAGAAATGAGAAACATAATCGTTAAATTATGAAATGACATTGATCCATATTCATAATTAACAAGGGTATCTGAAACAAAGGGATATTAAAGACTAAATCATTTCAAATGATGGCTTTAAGAAACTATTCTTAAATATTTCCGGGAGCATTGGCGTGTTGCTAGACGCTAACCAATGTTATTGCCTTTATAATAACATGCTCAAGTGGGAGCTGTTGGTATGTGATCACGTTATAATAAACGCATGTCCGGAAATCATTTAAGCCTACGGGGTCACACGAAATGACACGGTAACTCTATATTATTAATTAGTATATTATGTAATATATTAATTAAAATATAATCACGAATTAATTAATTATGGATTTAATTAATTAAAGAGGAGGTGTTGGAGTGAAATAAGGAATTAGTATTGTTTCCTTATTCAAATCCATGGGGGCCGAAAATTAGAGGCTTGGAAAGCCTTTGAGGTTACTTGGTCACCAAGTCTAAAACCCTTACAATTAAGCCTATATATAGAGGGCTTAATCAAAGGGTTTTGACACACATTCACAATACAATCAATTGTGAAAAACCTCTCTCTCTCTCTCCCTCTTAGTTCGGCCGAAAACCCACTCCAAAGGGGTTTTCGGTTTTCGGTTTTCGGTTTTTTAGGCAAGAAAAAGGGTTTTCGGTTTTGCTTAGGGTTTCGAATTAAAGGGTATAAACAAAGGGTTGTTTGGTTCGTGATTCGGGTACTAGCATACGGTATAGGGGTGTCTAGTGTGCGATCGTAGAGGGGTTTTACTTTAAACCCTAACTAATAATAATCTTATTATTAATAATAATTATTGGAAGCTTTGCGCAAAGGTACACGTTTCGATTCTCTCTTTGTTAATTAATTTGATTACATATACGTTTCTTTCCGCTGCGTACTCGTGAATTGTTATATGTTTATGTGCTTATATTCTAACAACTGATAGGCGATATTGATGAAGGGTAAAGACAGAGAAGACATGGAAAGGATTTTGTAAAATCTATTACAAGATTTAGTGACGGTATGATTTTTTCTATGTAGTTATCCTAAATGAGATTTGGCCATATTTGACCATAATGGTGCTCTTTTTCATATCTCTGCTTATAAGTTGGTTGGTCTTGACTCTTGAAACACTGATCATCATTAGCATCCTTTTAGAAAATTGAGTTAAGTTGAGACGAGATAAACAAAAAGAAGTTAAAATATACTGAAACTTAGATCATAAAGTAATATATATAGGTTGGTCCGAGGGTGCTGTTTCTATTTATAAAGTCAAAGACTTGCATTTGTTTACTAATAAGCAGAAATATTAGCTTGTGGATATATATTTTCTTCATGTATCTTGAATTTCATGACCCTACAAGCCGACAAGCTATAGAAGCAGTTGTGGAAACTGAAAAACCTTGTTTGCTAATTCCCTTTGATAAGATTTATAGGTTTTAGACTTGGAACAGTTACCATGTTTTAAGTTATTTTTTAAGTGTCTAATATATATCAATGTTTGGAAAGCAGTGTTAAGGACGACTGCTTCGTCGTGTCAAGTCTCCTTTTATGAACTTTTTCTTATGAATCACCTTAAGCAAAGCAGAACCATGCATATTTTTGGTAACTGCAGCTCATTCCACAATCCACTTGGAATTTATCTTATGCATTGCAATGTGTGTTGTACATTTATCTGCATTGTATGTATTTTGAAGTACCGATTTTGTACTGAATATATCAAGCTATATATGAAAACCAATGTACACACCACTGTCCACCGTTGATGGCCTATGTACATGTTCAAAGCTGAGAAATCCACCAATTAATTGCCCATTGTTGCCAACTTGCCCCCTTTGCCTATGTGTGTATTTGGTTTTCGGATATCTCTGTTAACATGTTGCACGTTTAACTTAGAGGGTGTTTGTAATTGCGTTTTGAGGTGATTATCTGATTATTGCGTTTGTATAACGCAAATAATGAAAAAATGTGTTTGGCAAAATAAGTGATTATCTGCGTTTTATTGTAGGGAAAACGCAGTTTTAGAAAAGCAGGTAGGGACATGTTTTTTTCAAAACGCAGTTTTTAAACGCATAATCTATTTTATAAACGCAAATACAAACACCCCCTTAATACATCTCTATAAAGCATAAACTACAATGAAGGGTCTAATGCACCATTTTTAATATAAACTTTGATTAACAAAAATGAGTTATATTATTTAAATATTTAAAAGTTTAAAAATGGTTGGCAGTGTATGACTTAATATCATTTACAGGAAATTATTAATAAACATCTTATTTTTATCAAGATTTATCAGCTAGGATTTCATGATGGTCTGGACATATTTTTGCTCAGCGACATTATCTTTTAATATACCTTACTTCAATTTCATAGAAAGTTATTTTCAAAAAAAATCCATGTCTCCAACGTGGAGATATTTTATCCATATCCGGATTTGAACCAAGACCTTATAATTGTAAGTTTCCCAAGTATCAATCATTTATTTACGGAGGTTATTTCTAAAATTTTCAATTTATTTAGATGTTGATTTTAACTAACAGATTACTAATTCAAGTTGTAGATATACAATTCGTGTCCGAACAAATAAGCTAACTTGAATATAAGGTTGGTTGTTTGACAAGAAAACCAACAAATCAAACGTTTTAATACACACATTAATCTAGCTACTCATGGCGCTGACGTGGATATTTAACTATGTTAACATCAAAATGAGTTTTTTTTAAAAGAAAAATATAATATACTACTAATAATACCAAATAATACTAAACTACCCCAATGCTATGGATTGAACTATATCTCAAGAGGCAAGAGTCTCTACCAAGTGGGCTAACTCCACATTGTCAACATCGAAATTAGAGGTGACAAAATATACGGGTCGGGTCGGGCTGGATGACCGGTCATAATGGATCCGGGTCAAAACGGATTCGGATCAATATGGACAATTTTCAAACTGGTATCAAACGGACGACCTTCGGTTTCTTTTCTATCATCCGTCCACCTACTTAGACTTGCTAAATTACTATGTATGCATAATTTCGATTTGAAATGAGTTAATGCTTCAAATTAGTTATATATATAAACAAAAAAACTAATCTATTTAATGTAAGGACATCTAACAAAGTACGGAAAAAAAAGGTTTCAATATTCTGAGATCATGCAAAACCTGTCCAAAACATATGATGGTAAATAATTTTCAATAGTCAACTAAACATCAACATAATGTGCTTGATCAAACTTATATTATTATAAATGACAATTCAAATGCTAATTAAACTTGCACGTATGGTTATGGTCGGTTTTAGCATAATGCATGTCATATTTTAAAATCCTCGAATCTGAAAATCCTCATGTGAGTTGCATTTGGAATCCATGTGGATTTGTGGATCTGTATGAAGTTAGAGTTGTTTTGTCCCCTTTTATCATGATCATATAATTAAAGATGGCATGTGCAAAACTGCAAACTCTCATGATACTCTCCCCCTTAATCAAATTGGCCTTTTCTTTAATTCCCCAATTTCCTCTTCCCTATGCTTTCTTGCACCTTTACCAATTCGACAAGAGTACTTATTTTTTTCTTTCCTAAAAACTTGATTAATTTTCACATCATTCAAATCAACTTCATAACCTTTTTACAAATAGACTTGTACATGTTTTATGTACGTAGGCGCACTCAGACACACATATGTGAAATTTGATACACAACAGTTACTAAAAGAAACAAAATGTAGAAAAAGTTATGATAGTAATAATAACATGTTTTATTCCCATCAATTTACAGTTGACTGATTGTGTGAATTTTAGTTATGCTGTTTGGTGAATATGTGGACAAGTTTATGGCATTTTCTTTAAATCTAATGATAGTAATAATAAGAACTTTGGTAGTGGAGTTTGTTGATGAGAATCATGACCAAAACTCAAGGTGCTTCAAGTGAATTATTGCATATTTCAATGAACCTAGATATGTTATTTTAAGTATTTATATACGTACCAATTTGACTGTAAAATAACTATAAAGTTGTAATTTCGTTTAGGGATATAGTTAATTCCTCACAATTATAACACGTGGATTTCGTTAGTTGTTTTGTGTCATCTCTTTTTATTTTTATTTTTTTAGGTATTCGACATCACGGGACACCTCACCGTATAATGGTGAATTCCTGTACGTACTCTAGGCTACGAGATGTAGTCCATAAGCCGTTACAGATAATTCAAGAGAAAAATCTCCAGGACATGTCACTCTAGAGAGTCAAACCCATGATCTGAATTAAAACCAGGGATAACTCCGGCCAGTTGATCTAACATTCACTGTCTCTTTTTTTTATATTTCTCTATATACATGTGTCATTATGTTGATGTTAGAAAAATTCGTTTAACATTTCTCTTAGTAGTAAGTTTCACGGTATTCGTCATCAGGGCAGACCTCATCATACGTTGATGAAACCCTACACGTAGTTTAGTCTACGGGATATAGGCCATGAGCCGTTACAGGTTATTTAAAAGAATAATTCCCAAAAAGTGACACTCCAGAAAATCAAACTTGTAACGAATTTACCAAAGTACCCTTAATGATTAAATCATACTATTAAGGGTGACCATATTGGTACCATTATTTTTCATTAACGTACCACATTATATAGCTTTTATTGCAAATAATACAAGTAAACAATACACATAAGTGATAGATTTATGAAAAGTTGTGGTACTATTATCAAATTTCTACTATTAATCTTTACTTTTAAAATATTTTCACTAACCATTTTACATCAATTACTTTTACATCAGTGATCTACACCATTTGATATTGTCATCACCACCATCACTCCACCAGTTGTTGCCACCACCACACACCGCAACCATCACCGCTGTTACATTGCACGGATACCGTGTTATCATTATTTGTAATTTGCATGGATTAGTTTCTTGTCATATCTCATTCATAGGAAAAGGTAAATCCATTAATTATGTTTCTCAATACATAATATAATTTGGAAATTGGTATGTATTTCAAAAGTGAATAAGCAAAGTTGCCCAAGACCTTCTCCTTTGATAAAGCAAAGAATTAGAATCTCATTTACTTTTCTAACAAACAATGGTCTATGACTCATCGTCTCTTCATATACATACGAATTGTTACCTCCTAAATTACAGTTTTGTAAGTTAAAGATTTCAAAGATAAAACATAGTATCTGATTGACTAAACATGTCAATTACATAAATCTAACAAAGACAACATACTAAAAAAAAAGCCCCTTTTGAAAATGCTCTAACATACCTTGTTTTTTTTTTTTTTTTTAACTTCACTGTCATTCTAACATACCTTGTTACCACGTTCTAATGTATATTACTTCGTCGTATATATAGCATATTTAAAAGTTATAAAATACCACTCTAGGCTTTGTTGTTCAAGTTAAAACAGAGTTTTTAGTTTTTGGGTAAAAAGTTACCCCTTGTTCATGTAGTTTTTAGTTAGTTTAGATATAAGTAGTTTAATTGATATATTTTGTAAACCATTTTCTTAGCCGCTTCATAATGCTTACTTGAAAAGGTTCGATTTAAAACTTTTTACAAAAACATTATCTGTATTGTCGTCGAGAACTGAGGAGTAAAAAGTTTGGGAAACATATATTCAAAGTGTGTATTTATTTATAAAAGGAAGTGTGGACTGTGGAGGTTTAAAAGTTTGGGCCTCGGGGTTGGGCCAGCGAAAGAAAAAAGAAAAAGTATCGATAATTACCACTCGATAAGACACACACAAAGATGACGACTGTTGAATGTGTGTGTGTATTGCTTTCTTAAAGTGAGAAAATAAAAAAAAAATACTCCGTATAAAATATATATATATATATATATATAATAGGTACAGACAGATGTGAGTAATAAATCGGCGATACATCATATATCGACGTCGTTACTTTAATTCGATTCGAGTATTCTCTGCATAACTGTCTCCATTAGTAATTAATTACGAGTAATTCAAATATCAACAATAATAAATAAATACAAATCTACTATAAGAAAAAAAAAAGGGTGCACATATAAATGATGAAAAGCACCTAGGGTTTGAAAAGAGGTTATGTTGGGTACAAAATTAGGGCAAACAAAAACAAGAGGAAGCAATAGAAAGGGCAAATTCGTTACTTTACTGCTATTGGCGGTGGTTTTATTGATGTTCGACGTCTTCTCCGGTGGTGGTGATGGTCGTCGGACTGGTTTTGTTGAAGGAAAGAACGACGGCGGTAGCGGCAGTGTTGGTGCGATTTATTGGATGACCGGCGGAAGTGTTACTGGTGGCGGTTATGGAAATCAATCTAATGTCGGAATAGCTATCGCCGTGACGGTCATGGCTGGTCTCGCCGTGGCCGCCACTCTTGTTTACTCCAATAGGTAAATTTAGAAGAAGAAACGCAAGTTACTCTTATCTGAATCGGAAACCCTAATTTTTTTTTAATCATTGTAATTTTATTTTACTTGCTACTCTGTATTTGTATCATTTAGGATCAGCATAACACTCTCTTTCATATTATTAAGTTATAGATACAGATAAATATATACATATAGATATATATATAAGTTATTGTACGTATAGATTTACTAGAAAGGAAAGATGATATCACAACAGAAACAACATCATCATCATCATCATAATGTATTGAGAGCACTTAGACGGAGTCATACTTCGAATTCGTCGTCACCGTCTTCGAATTCGTCATCACCGAGGTCTTCGTCTTCGAATTCGTCGTGGGTTCATTTGAGATCGGTTTTATTAGTTGTTGCTTCTTCGTCGTCATCATCCTCACCAATTTCCACTACTACTACTAGGTCAGTTGTTTATTTCATCTTTCCTTCTCTTTCCAATTTCCAGATCTCGATCACCAAAATACTATCTTTTACTCCAAAAAAGTACCGATCTGTTGTTACTATAGTTGCTTAGCCGATCTGTTTTAGGTTGTGTTTAACCAGATAGATATTGTATATCCTTTAGGTTTCTTCCATGCGTTTTGTTTCTGGTGAGGGAAATGTCTTTCGTTTTTTCAAAAGTATTACGAGTTATGCCGACATTGGAGTTGTGATTGTTCTGCCAGTGCCTTCTCCCAAATGTCTTTTCATTTTAGTTGCGTATATGTACATTTTTTTTAGAACTACATGGTATCAGTGTAATTTCAGTGATGAAATAAATTTGTCTGCAGAAGTACTTGCATGAATGGTAACGGAATCTTTATCTTTTGTTACAACACTTTTGCGTAAAATCTTTTGTCACCCATTTTGAAAGCAGGCAGTGGAGTTGTAGACTTGGAATAGTTTGATGATAGAAATGCATATAGGGTGTACATTCACACTACTTCTGTTTACTGCATTCTAGAGTTTTCTACTTTTTTAATTCAATCTGCAATTCCCCGTTACTTGTGTCTGCTTTGTGGTATCATATAATGGGTGAATTAACATGTGTTATTGTGATGTAGGGGCCACCTTCAATCACCTTGGTCAAGAAGGAGAAGAAAACATGCTCTTCAGCCAAAACAATGGAAAGCTTTATTTGATGAAGATGGAAGGCTTTGTGACGGTGGAGTGAAATTCTTGAAGAAAGTTAGAAATGGAGTACGTTTGGAGTTTAGAGAAATATTCAGCTATAAAGTCTTTTGTATGTTTATTTTTGGCTAGTCTATAATTGCTTCTGCTATCTAATTTCTCTTCCTTTTATCCCTTTTTCAATGCAGGGTGTTCATCCTAGCTTAAGAGCAGAAGTTTGGCCATTTCTTCTTGGAGTGTAAGGACCTAAGATCTATTATACCTTTATGTACAGCTATTAAAGTGCATGATCTTTAAATTATCATACCTCCCTACTCGCAAGACCGAGCACTGAGCTTATCGTTATTACTAACCTTTTTTTTGTTTGTGATATGGTGCCATTCTTTATAGTTTTTTCCATTCCATAAATTGAGTTGCTTGTAGACTCAACTACTGTAGTCTGGTTGTCTTGGTTTACATTTATCAGCCTCTTCGAGTATTGTTTTTTTTAACGTTTATGCAGTGCTTTGTTAGTTGCATGTTATCATATATTCTTAATCTTGGAATTATTTGTTGGTGTCTAACATTTGGCCGTTTCCTTCTCACAAACTCACTCATACCCCTATTTGAATTTTAACTATATTCAGTATGTTTAGGTTGATGATCTGGTCTCCTGCCCAAACAAAAAAAACTCTCTTCTATAGAGAGAGAACAAGTATTTAAATTTTCAGATTTTGATGTAATGCAGTAACAAATAACTATGTTCATGATGTGAGATTCGGTTGCTAGTAGTGTTTCAAAACTAGATTTCGTGTATGCCCGTGGCCTTTTAGATGTTTAAACAGAAACAATGAAACTTAAATATACAGCCGACTCATATTTGTTTCTACGCTTTACATGCATATATTATACAAGAAAAACTCAGGTGACCTGAGAGCATGCTTTTTATTTTCTGCAGTTATGATCTTAAAAGCTCAAAGGAAGAACGTGATACTCTTAAAAATAAAAATAGGTATCTGATCCCTTTCACCTTGATCAATACTCAGTTCCCTGAAAATGAAAGGAAATTTCCTTCTAAAAAGAAGTCATGTTTGAACTTTTTCTGACAGGAAAGAGTATGAGAAGCTCAGGAAACAGTCCCAACAAACATACAAACAAAATGACACGAGCACCCAGGTAAAGGAAATCTCCATAAGCAACAGCAATGAAGATAGCAAAGAGGGCAGTGAAGTCATAAATGCATCTGCACTAGATGATACTGCTAGTACCGGTATGACCCTTTCACCTCAGGCAGACCTCTCGGCTGGTAAAAATCAAGCAGATGATCTTAAAGTATGTGAAGTTGATAATGGAAGTGAAATCACTAGCAAAACCGAAAGCGAATCTTCCGATTCCGACTCTTCTGAAGAGGCTGATGACATGCATCCATCCCCCACACCTGAAGAAGTCACACAAGAAAGTGACACCGATAGGCATCCTCAGGATGACACCACTCCTTCCAACATGGGAGGTAAAATGGCAATGCCCCACCGGTCTGAAAATTTCTCCACTTGGCAGCGAATTATTCGCCTAGACGCTATTCGTGCGAATGATGAATGGATTGTTTATACGCCATCTCAGGCAGCAGTGTGCTCCAACAAGGCACGTGAGTTAGCCGAGAGTGTATGCCTTAAGGATTATGATCACCTGGAGGCATGCAGGGTCTTCCATGCTGCACGTTTGGTTTCAATTCTTGAAGCATATGCATTGTATGACTCAGAGATCGGTTACTGCCAAGGAATGAGTGATTTACTTTCGCCAATCATCTCGGTGGTTGAAGATGACAGTGAAGCATTCTGGTGCTTTGTAGGTTTTATGAAAAAAGCACGTCACAACTTCAGACTTGATGAGGTAGGCATTAGGCGGCAATTGAACATCGTGTCAAAGATCATCAAGGGAAAAGACTCCCATCTTTACCGCCACCTAGAGGAACTGCAAGCAGAGGATTGTTTCTTTGTGTACAGGATGGTAGTGGTTCTGTTCAGAAGGGAGCTCAACTTTGAACAAACACTATGTCTGTGGGAGGTGATGTGGGCAGATCAAACTGCCATCAGGGCAGGAATCACAAAATCAGCCTGGGGGAGGATGAGGCTGAGGGCCCCACCGACGGATGACCTGCTGCTGTATGCAATAGCGGCGTGTGTACTGCAGAGGAGGAAGCAGATTATAGAGAAGTACAGCAGCATGGATGAAATACTGAGGGAGTGTAATAGCATGGCTGGGCATCTAGATGTGTGGAAACTTCTGGATGATGCACATGATTTGGTGGTAACCCTCCATGACAAAATTTAGGAGTGGTTATTATGTTTTAGCTTATCTGTTATTTTTATCTCCTGTTTTTCTTCCTTCTTCATTTTCACCCTCTTCCAAAGCGCCTTCTTTAGCACGTGTCTTGCATTTCAACATTGCTTTGAACAAATATCTGTATCTCGTTCGAATAAGTTACAGATATCCCGGAACTCTTTGTGCCCGCGCTCGTTTGGGTGACGGTGGCTAATTTCTTAAACTTACAAGTCTTTCACTGGCCTCTCCAAGATCTCTATGTCAGAAAAAGCCAGGTAACTATGATGATATTATCTCAATTGTAGAATGTTCATATGCAATTTCTTATTGACTTCAGCTCCTGCTAGCTGCTCATAGTCTCATTACTGTATTGATATCCTTATTTCATATCTATATTATTGATACCTTCCCTGCCTTTAAAAATTATGGGTTGGAGTGTGTGTGTGTGTGTGTGTGTGTTTTCTTTCTGTTTTAATAATTACGGGTTGGAGTTGAATGTATCCAGAATTGGAACATACCTTCTATACATATGTTTTATATTGTTTCCTGGGATGGAATGAGACAAGGCAGGACATCAATTTGAAATATTTATGAACCTTTTAACATATCATTACTTTATTTTGCGGGGTTCAAATTAGTTGCTACATTCTAAATCGAATGTATTTCATCTATTTTACAATTTTGGGAATCATAAATCCACGTTTTCAGTGATACATGTAGAAAAAATACGCTTAATAGCCAGCCCCGTTTTGTTTGATTCAGAAAGGACTAAAGATCTAATGGTTACATGCTTGAAATTGTAAACTCAGTGTGGTAAGACTTGGTCAACTCGGCCAAGTAATCGGTGATTACACGTTACATGGTCAGTGATTGAGGTGACCGAGGCAAGCTGAGCCTAAAATCTGTCAAAAATCTGCACTAGATGATACTTTGTGCTAAATCTGTCAAAAATCTGTGTTCAAGGGATGATTATGCTTGTGTTTGAACTTTGAAGTATTTGATTTTATGATTAACATGTCATGCTAATACATATAACTTAATTGCTACAAGGTTAGCCAGTTGCTCGAATACCACTTAACTACTTTAGTTGAGTACCTAAAATGCTTGATTTCATCTGGTGGAGATGGTGATCACTATTGCAAAATTTCAATGCACCCTATTTTGTTGTATTGGTAGCTGTCCCTCGCTTCTCAAATCAGCTTCGGTGGAATCCAACTCTTCATCATAGAATTGTATCATTATTATTGATTCATATGGATTGGTCGAGTTCAAAATTTTGAAGAACCATCCACACTGCTGTCGAGTGATGGTTGGTAGGTGTCGGCTTCTGTTAAATGGAACTGGGAATAGGGACCTTGTTCCGTGCCATCTTGTGTAATGCCGGATAGCTCATTGTTCGTACATGTTGAATCAAGTGCAATATTTTTTCATGTATCTTATTTACATACCGCCTTCCAGCTTCATAACAACTTTATATTATATTCTAATAAAAGTTAATAGTAAACTTATATTAGATGAACGCCAACCCCGGATCAAGAAGAATAACGTACCAGACGTGTGCTACTTTTATATAATTCGATCGCTGAATTGGGACCTAAGTGGCCTAATGGTTTGGAATTGGAACCTTGAATTTTTGACATAAAAATTCAGCCTTTTATTTTATTAGGTAATTCAGATTGGCTAGGGAAAATATTTTAAAATTCATGAGATATTTTGATTAGATGCATCGAAAAAAAATCATTATGTTCAAATGACTTGAACCAAAAAAAAACTCATTTTGAAATATGTAGAGATCGGAAAGAACACCAACAAAGAAAGCACTCTGTTGGGCCGAGCTCTGAGAGTCGGATTCAAGTTGGAATTATACTAATATAAATTTCTATTTTATTTATCTCTTTACCCATTTACATGTGATGAAAATATATTAATGCAATGTCTCAAAGCAATTAATAAAAAGAAAAAAAGAAAAAAAATACTTGCAATCTAAAATATTTATATTAAGTTTAACTAATGCTTTTAATTTGAGTATGTCTTATCTAAGGTATTTTGTGGTTGTTTTTGAATTCTTTTTTTTTTCATTGTTAAGATTTTACTTGATAAGATTCAAACATGTCATTAGACATATTTTGGTTACACAATGTAAAACAATGTTAATGACGGTCTTGAAAAGTGAAATTTTCTCTCTATCTTTTATTTTTATCTTTATGTTTACTACATAATAAAAAATTTGATACTTACCCTTAATGAAATTATGTACAACTACATTCCTCAACCTTTAAAATAACTATATCACTCCCTTTCACATCAATCACTTTTACATTAATACACACCGCTACCACTACCACTACCACCGTCGCTACCACCACCCGTTGCCGCTTTTGCCATACCGCCGCATCGCACGGACATGTGTCTAGTATATCTACCAATAAATTAAAACAGGATTGAGATGTTCTTGAAACGACATGTGGCGTAATCCTTGATCGACATGTGTCTTTTTAATTTATTTATTTTATTAAATTAGCTTTTTTAATTGTATATAAATTCAATTTCCTTATTAGACTTAGAATTAAACTCTAACTCTTACCTTATAGATACAAAACACATTATAACCTTATTTGATTGATCGTTTTCTCATTAATAAAATTGTCTCTTTTTCTTTCTCAATTCTTCAACTCCTATTACTTATATTATTTATAATAAGTTAATAACATGAAGACTTCAAAAAATTGAGTTTACGATCCAAAATCACAAGGCTATTTGCCGTCATCCTCTATGCTTACAATTTCCAATTTTGATGTGATTTTAAAATTTAAGGTAAATCCAAAATTTTAACTAAACATATATTATATTTATTATTACTGTTTATTATAAATTAGCTTCGATCATCGGTTTCCTTTAACGACAATTTATCTCATATTCACAAATCATGTGTGAGGTATACTCGTATTTCTTTATGATACAATCTATATAGCTACCGTACATCGTACGGGTATTAGGACTAGTATATTATATATTCGAAATAGAAACAACATCTTGAATTTTTTAATAACAAAGTTCATATCTAAATGCACCGAAATAGTGTATATATGTCATTAGCGAAATCCATAAGAATACAAGGAAAATATAGTTGTAAATGTTGGAACCACGTTAGTGTGACTATCACTGATCATATATCATACCTGATATGATAATTGACGATAACTGAAATCCCTATGTCTAGTAAATATATACTTGGCGTATTTACTCTTAAAGACATACTATAGGGTTTCCAATTAGATGATTGGAACTATGAGGACTAATGTTACACACATTAAATACCATAGGGGTTGAATGTGTAAATACTCTCATTATAAATAGAGAGTTATTAACCCTAATTTAAAGTTAATGAATAATCACACATAACATACCTAAATCCCTCATTAAATTCGTGTGTCTTTTTCATCAGATTCGTGCATAACATCAGCCTAATCTTCATCTCATTATTACTCAATCATCTTGTTTTGGGAACCCGAAATCAATAACATGCTTAATGCTCTTCCAGGTTTCACATGACGATTTGAGATGTTTTATCACTTAAATCGAATCATGTTTAACAGTAAATTTTACTGAAGATCTTTCCTCTAACTACGAGTATTAATACCCTTTTGTTAATTCCAAAATGCATGACCCAAATATCAACGATAACAACGTGAATAATGTCAGATGATCATCCCTGCTAGTGTAACAACGCGAGCTTTAGCTGATTAAATCGATCTGTTGATTCATTAATTTCACAATCATGTCTACCACCAACAATGAGCATTCACAATCACATAATTTCGATTCAGAATCCAAATCCCAGGCGTCATCACCTCATAATATCAATGTTACGTATAATAATAACAACATTAATAATAATGTTGTTGATTTGGGTCGAAAAGAACAATCTCCAAAACAACCAACAACTGTTAATGTCAAAGATTTATTAACGGGAGGTGGTCATCATAATCTAAAATCACCCAATTCTGATCATTCTCCGTCTTCATCTGTTCTTTCTACCCCTCCGTCTTCTCATCGTTGGTCTGGTTCTTCGATTCTTCTATGTTTTTCTTAATTACGTAAACTGTATATTAGTTAGCATGGATATCTTTTATTTTGGCTACCTAGCTTGTAGATTTTGTTTTATTATGTTTGAATATGATGATATATGGTTTGTTTTCAATGCATGATTTTAGTCAAGAAAGCAAACTATATAAAGAACGGAACACCGTTGTTATGGCGTTGATCGATAAGATATCTACTTCTGATGAAGAAGGACGTTCAAAGCAACGAATGCTTAAGCATGCTGCTAAGAAGTACAGTATACTACTCTGTATTATTTATCCACTGTCTAGTTCCAAAAGTTATTCAACAATTATCTTGTTTTGCTATCGTATGTATTCAACTATAACCGTTTTATGTAAACTGACATATCAAACCAGTCTTATTGGTTCACAAATTTTAAGAGTTCAGATACATCAACTGAAAGTTGTTGCATCAAAATGTTAAATTGAAAGTCCAATACATACAAAACATGTATAATTTATACATATGATTTCTACTTTGAGCCTTAATTTGAGCTTGTACAAATTTTTAAAACTTGTATTTTCAGGTACGCAAGTGCAATTGAGAGCAATCCGAATGAATATGATGCGCTTTATAATTGGGCACTAGTTCTGCAGGTCTATTTTTCCCTACTTGTGTGGCTAAAATAAAAATATGACTATGATGTAGTTATTAATTAATCTTGATTACTTAGTTACCCCAATATATAATCTGGTTCCATCAACAGGAAAGTGCGGATAATGTGAATGCAGATACTAATTCGTCTTCCAAAGATGCTTTGCTTGAAGAAGCTTGCAATAAGTATGATGAAGCTACCCAACTAAACCCTTCACTACATGATGTACGCATCTCTATCCGTATCATATACATGTTCCTTTACTTGAATGATAAACTGATGTGATGATTAATTTATGTCAGAAAACTTTGTTCTTTTTTTCCATATATGCCACTATTTACCAGCTGCACAAAATTGCAGGCTTATTATAACTGGGCTATTGCCATATCTGACCGAGCCAAACTCCATGGCCGTACAAAGGAAGCTGAAGAATTATGGAAACACGCTACAAAGAATTATGAAAAAGCCATTCAACTTAATTGGAACAGTCCCCAAGTAAGTATGAAAACATTCTATTTAGCTTTGTGTATCTAATCGTTTGGTGGTTGATTAACTCATTTTTGTTATGTATATATCAGGTTCTGAACAACTGGGGGCTTGCTTTACAGGTCCAAAAACTTGCCTCCTGAATATGATATGCTTTCTCATCCGAAATTGTATCGCATAGTAGTTAATGAACTGATGATATGTTTAAGCCATATATAGTGATTGATATGAATGATGTGTGTTGCAGGAACTGAGTGCAATTGCTCCTGCACGAGAAAAACAGACAATAGTAAAATCTGCAATCAGTAAGTTTCGTGCGGCAATACAGTTGCAGTTTGATTTCCATAGAGCAACTTACAACCTTGGCACTGTTCTGGTCAGTTTGTAGTATGTTTTTACCAATATTGGATTTTTACAGTTTTGTATGCTGATTGGGAAATATGTAAAGGGGGTATTTATCTATCCTGCATCTACAGTACGGATTAGCAGAAGACACATCAAAAACTGGAGTGCTAGTTCTTGGAAACGAGGCTTCCTCCAACGAATTATACAGTCAAGCTGCTATCTATATCGCTGCTGCTCATGCATTGAAACCAAGTTACTCGGTCAGTCAGTATCCCCTGATTTTTTTATTTTTTTTTTGTTGAAGTTTCAAAATTTGTCTAAGTATAACTCTGTTAAATTCAGGTTTACAGCAGTGCCTTAAAGCTCGTCCGCTCCATGGTCAGTACTTAATTTATACAATACATATTTTCTGTTTCAGCTTATAAACATTAAACTTCATAATTACTTTGTTCAAGATCAACCTAATGTATATGAGTAATTTATTTTGCAGCTTCCTTTACCTAATTTAAAGGTTGGATATCTTATGGCACCGCCAGTGGGAAATCCAGTTGCTCCTCATAGTGACTGGAAACGCTTTCAGTTTGTTTTGAACCACGAAGGACTTCAACAGGTATGATTCGATTATTCATAAGTTTCTGATGATTAATTGGAATGATTTAGATATATTTATTGTAGATCTACAATGATGAGCAAAAACACATATCCGGAGACAATAAAATTAACGACAGACCAGCAATTAAAGTTGAAATTCCAGATGTTGTCTCGGTAACAGTCTGCTCAGATCTAACTTTACCGCCTGGTCCTTCCATCTGTATTGATACAATTCATGGACCAACCTATTTGGTACTTTCCGGTTTCTGAAATTTGACAAGTTTATAATGGTTTTTAAGAAAAATAACACATTTTTTTTGTATGTCCTGCTTTATTTTCTCCTCAGATTGCAGATTCATGGGAATATTTGGAGGCATGGATTGATGCTATACGGCTAGTTTACACGATATTTGCAAAGGGTAAGATTGATATTCTGGCTGGCATAATAACTGGATAGAATTTTGTTAGTATTGCGAATGATATTGTTTTTCTTTCAAAATTCCAGCTCTTATTAGAGTTTGCCTTTCATGTAAGATCTTTGTATATGGTTCATATTGTTAAATGATATTTGAAGTTTTATATATAGATATATAGATACAAAAGCAATTGGAGCTGTTTTCGATACAGCAATATGGTAAATTGTATTATTGCATCTTTCCAAAACTGAATACAAACTTTAATTCTAATCTAAGAAGCTAAGAACTTCATACAAATCGGGGGGCGTATTTTTGCCAAAGCGAGAACTGAGGCCGGTAGGCTCCACATACCTTCACCACAGATCAAACCTGAAGCAACTGCAGGAACCATTGAATCAGCCTCCTTATCATTAACCTTGTGCCAAACGAACACAATCAAACTCCCGATACACATATCAATTGCAAAATATCCACCAACCAAAAAGGGTACTGCCATACATATTGGCAATGGCATCCACTTGCCTATCCTTTTTGGTACCACATCTTTAATCATGTTGATTGCCACAGCAAATGCAAAGAAACCATAACACAACTGTATACAATGCTTAGGCAAAGCAGAAAACCCCTGAACTCCAAGAATCGCCAAGTTTCTATAAATTAACGCGTATGGAGCCTTGTATTCACCATCAGGGTTTCCAATATCAAATGCTTTGTAAAATAGAAAGAAGCTCAAAGGCGACACCAGGCATCCTATGGCTGTACCTATGGCTTGACTAAGAAGCATAGTTCTAGGAGAAGTCAGAGTGAGTTGACCCGTTTTCAGGTCATGCATCAGTATGCAAGAAACTGAGACGACGGACTTCACGAGCCCACAACCCACCATTCCTGCCACCACTCCATCCTCTTTCCCTGCCATTGCCGCCATCATGAAAAGCCCGATTTTCCCATAATTGTATGCCATGTTAATATCAGTAAGGCCAGCTCCATATGCATTGCAGAAGGCCAAAGATGGAGCAAAAATGTAGGCTATGATTACATAGTACCATCTAACCTCAGGAAACATGTGAGGTATTGCGATTACAGCAATTATTGCAAATACAATGTATCCAATTCCTCCGATCGACATGGGTATAGTTTCTCTGAGGAAAACCTCATTCTGTTTTTGCTCCTCTTCGTTAACCTTCTTCTGGACAACTAAATCACATAAAAACCATATATTCAGGTAAGTAATTAAATATGTAAAATGAAAAATGCTAACTTTTGCTTTCTTAACAACCTGGATTCAGGTTCTTGGTCTTAAATCTTCCATGTACACTCATAGATGTGATATATAGTATCTTGGTGAAGTTATATAGCCCGTCACCTAGAATTAGAGCAATAGATATAAAGGCCTGCCATCCCAGGAAACAGCGACCTGCGGTTAGCACAGAAGTGATAACCAAACGCGATTACGTGACAAATAAGAAGTTAGAAAACTAAACAAGCATCACCTTGTAACCATTGAGGCTTTTCATGCTGCTCTCAGGTAAACCATCAGGATACCAGTCTCCTTTGTTCTTTCCTATCAATGGCCACATTATGCCCCATGAGACGATGGCTCCAAACATTAATGACAAGTTCACAATGTGAGGGCAGATCATCCCAGTTCCCACATAAGTCATGCTAAAGTCAAAGTAAAACCTACAACAAAAGTCAAAGCCCATTGATCAGAATCAAGAACGGTGTAGATTGAAAAAAGTGAAAAGAAAGACAGGCATACGTGTTTTTCCAAGCTTGCAATCCGAAGGTAGGAAACTGAACAAATCCACATTCTTCTTCCTTTCCTGTAAAGAACCACTGGAACAATCCCCATAGAAAACTTGCTGAAAAGTACTTGGCAAATCCCCTCACTTGTTGCCTATGTAAAGGCAAAACAAATATTAAGAATAAGAGTTTTGACGATACTATGCATATATAGGTGCAAAACATGGGTTAAAAATTTCGATTAAATTACTTTGCCATATCGTCTCCCTGACTGTGAAACCCATTAATAAGAACTGCGGTTGCCATCCCACTCGGAAATACTAACTTATAGTCAACAATCAAAACCTGTGAAAGACCAAATGAAATATTAATTTATTTAAGATGATGCAGTTAGCACAGTATATTCAAAGTTTAAAAGTACATCTAATTAACCGTAATTAACATTGCTTAAAAGTTACAACAGAATATTAACCCAACCCAAAAATTCTTTTTATTTTCAATCTCATCTATCCTTATACCATTTGTTCTAATTCGATGGGAAAAAAAGAGGAAGTTGAACTTAATGTACCTTTCGGAGTGGGATCAATACAAAAAGACCGATAAAGCAGACCAAGAAAGAATAGCCCATCATCCAACCAACACCAGGTTCTTTGTAAGTCCCTGGAGAACTTGCTCCTCCTGACAACTCATATGTTTTCTTGTTCAAACCCAATAAATAAGAACCATATCCACCTATATATATAATTATGACCAAAAAACGGTTAATTAGTTGCATAAAAAGTTAAAAAAGTTCATACAGAGACTGGATTAATTCCAGTAGTTAGCAATAAACTGACCTCCAATGGCAATGCTGTAACAGGCAACAGAACACGTCTGAATCATCGTATTCTCGTGCCTAGTGAATGGAACAGAGGTTATCCCGGATTTTTGGAGCATCTTTGTCCATGTTCTCATAAACACAAAAGCAAGAAGTGCAGCCGAGACGTTCATATTAGGTGTCATACCAGTTGTAAGATTCAGTTTCATGGCTATGATACTATAAATGCTCCCTATAATAACGCTTGCCACAATTCCACGAATCGTTATCTGCTGCGTCCATGGCTGCAGCCTCCTTGAACCATCCAAATGATGATCTGCACCATCCTCCTTTTTTTCTAGCTCCATATGATCTTCTCTTTTCTCTTTTTCAATCTCGCCATTCTGCTTCGTTTCTAAGCTCATCATATATGGATCCTACACGAACACAATATCAATCATTAAACGACGTATAAAGAACGAAAATATAACCTTTAGCATCTGAAGTCTTTAGTATGATATCATTTTTCGCACCTTATATAATTTCTTTAATCTTTACTAGAGCAACACACGAAAAAGCACAAATGCCACACGACCTCAAAGATATTAACTTGTAAGGGGCACCATATAGATGAAGACACACACACAGACTTGTATTATCTTGATCAGCAGATGTTACTTATTCAAACTGATGTGAGATGTCTTGTTTTTTTTCTTAAGTATCCGACAAGGATGATAATAGAATTATTATTATTATAGGCCTATTGTTGTTACATATAAAAGTAAGTATTTGAAACTTGAAAGCATGTTACTTTGCACTTTAGTACCCTATACTTCCATTTGTTTGGTAATTTTGAGTGTGACATTATCTCATTCGCGTTAGGCTAAAAATATGAAATGAGTAATGCGTTAGCATAACTTTTTGTTTCAGAATCTTATACTTACGTTTAGCTTTTGGAAAATCTAAAGACACTAAATACGTTTTTGTCAATGCCGGATCCAAATGTATCTTCGAATTTTGGTTGTTTGGCACCTTTTTTTCTTTGTGAGGTTCATTATGTATCGACAACTATTTAGTTAAATTGATATAAAAGAGAGACGGGACTTGATAAAAGAAAGTGTTAGAAATGACTAGAAAGATGTTTGGTTTCGTACTTACCTGGATGGATGGATGGTTACATATTTAGACTCGCGGTGAAAGCAAGAGAAACTATAAGGACTTAAAGTGTAACTAGTCTTTTAACAAAAGAAATTAACAGTGAACAAATAGAATCGTCAGTTACTTTGTATGAAATGACCTATCGGCGACAAGTCACCGCTTGGCTGGTCAATCCAACCGCATGGAGTCTTTAGACGCCTCAAGTTACTCCAGATCCAAGAAAACCCAATACTCTAGCCGCTCACAAACAAGACTACAAATAATTGGTAAAACTCATTTGCCTCAAAATCGAACCTTGTTATCCAAAAAAGAGGGTCTCCTATCATTGTTCTTGTAAATTAAATTACTTATTGTAATTATTTACAGTTTCTTTAATATTTATACTCTCTTATAAAAAATAAAGAGAAATTGTCACAAATCGTCCATGTGATTTGCTCGATTCGCATTTTCATTCCTGTGTTTTTTTTTTATCATTAAGTGTCCCTGTACTTTTCATTTTCATTGCTAGTCATCCCTGCCACTAACCAACGTTAGTTTTCATCCGTTAAACCCTTGCACATGAGGGCATTTTCGTCCAGTTTGTAACCATAGGGACTATTTGTGATAAAACATCTTTGAGGGACTATTTGTAATAAAAGACAAAAACTCATCATCTTCCTCCCTCTCTCACTCCCACCACCAGCAAAACTTCCGGCCACCCTCACAGCCTCCTGCCGCCGCTCTTTTTCACCATAAAAAACTCCGGCCATCATCCCCAACAACAATTAGGGTTTCATCTTTAATCACAACCACAAAACCGTCGCCGCTGCTGCTGCTCCGCCACTCTACCGCTGCTGTTGTTGCTGTTTCGTTTTCCAACCACCACTACACGACTCCATAACATCCGAGGAAAATATGAAACGTAAGTATCGATCTTCTAAACAAACCCATTTCGTCCCTCCCTCTAAAAACCCTTATCTTTTCTTTTTTTCTTCTATTTCTCTCTCTCGCAGCCACGCACCACCGGACTACCATCACCTCACGACGATTTAGAAAGAAGAAGAGACGTTCAAGCTTCAACACAGGTCGTTATATATCTGACCATGCTCGATTATTATGTTTTTCTCTTCGGTTTCGGTAACCATAGTGGGGTGGTGGTTCTCGGTTTCCGACGAACTTTTCCGGCGGTGGCAGGTGGTGGCCGACCGGTCAGAAGTGGTGGTCGGAGTTGTGTGGGAGAAGGAATCCAAAGATTTTTTTTAATCCAATATTTTTATTACAAATAGTCCCTGTGGTTACGAACTTGACGATTATACCCTCATGTGCAGGGGTTTAACGGAGCAAAACTAACGGTTGTTAGTGTTAGGGACGATTGGCAATGAAAATGAAAAGTCCAAGGACACCTAATGATAAAAAAAAAAGCACAGGGATGAAAATGATAATCGAGCAAACCACAGGGACGATTTGTGACAATTTCTCAAAAAAAAAAAAACACTCTCTTTTAAGTGTTAAAATGTAATCTGCAAATGTATGAAATTGCTATCTAATAATAATAATAATAATAATAATAATAATAATAATAATAATAATAATAATAATAATAATAATAATAATAATAATAATAATAATAATAATAATAATAATAATAATAATAATAATAATAATAATAATAATAATAATAATAATAATAATAATAATAATAATAATAATAATAATAATAATAATAATAATAATAATAATAATAATAATAATAATAATAATAATAATAATAATAATAATAATAATAATAATAATAATAATAATAATAATAATAATAATAATAATAATAATAATAATAATAATAATAATAATAATAATAATAATAATAATAATAATAATAATAATAATAATAATAATAATAATAATAATAATAATAATAATAATAATAATAATAATAATAATAATAATAATAATAATAATAATAATAATAATAATAATAATAATAATAATAATAATAATAATAATAATAATAATAATAATAATAATAATAATAATAATAATAATAATAATAATAATAATAATAATAATAATAATAATAATAATAATAATAATAATAATAATAATAATAATAATAATAATAATAATAATAATAATAATAATAATAATAATAATAATAATAATAATAATAATAATAATAATAATAATAATAATAATAATAATAATAATAATAATAATAATAATAATAATAATAATAATAATAATAATAATAATAATAATAATAATAATAATAATAATAATAATAATAATAATAATAATAATAATAATAATAATAATAATAATAATAATAATAATAATAATAATAATAATAATAATAATAATAATAATAATAATAATAATAATAATAATAATAATAATAATAATAATAATAATAATAATAATAATAATAATAATAATAATAATAATAATAATAATAATAATAATAATAATAATAATAATAATAATAATAATAATAATAATAATAATAATAATAATAATAATAATAATAATAATAATAATAATAATAATAATAATAATAATAATAATAATAATAATAATAATAATAATAATAATAATAATAATAATAATAATAATAATAATAATAATAATAATAATAATAATAATAATAATAATAATAATAATAATAATAATAATAATAATAATAATAATAATAATAATAATAATAATAATAATAATAATAATAATAATAATAATAATAATAATAATAATAATAATAATAATAATAATAATAATAATAATAATAATAATAATAATAATAATAATAATAATAATAATAATAATAATAATAATAATAATAATAATAATAATAATAATAATAATAATAATAATAATAATAATAATAATAATAATAATAATAATAATAATAATAATAATAATAATAATAATAATAATAATAATAATAATAATAATAATAATAATAATAATAATAATAATAATAATAATAATAATAATAATAATAATAATAATAATAATAATAATAATAATAATAATAATAATAATAATAATAATAATAATAATAATAATAATAATAATAATAATAATAATAATAATAATAATAATAATAATAATAATAATAATAATAATAATAATAATAATAATAATAATAATAATAATAATAATAATAATAATAATAATAATAATAATAATAATAATAATAATAATAATAATAATAATAATAATAATAATAATAATAATAATAATAATAATAATAATAATAATAATAATAATAATAATAATAATAATAATAATAATAATAATAATAATAATAATAATAATAATAATAATAATAATAATAATAATAATAATAATAAAATAGTAATAATAATAATAATAATAATAATAATAATAATAATAATAATAATAATAATAATAATAATAATAATAATAATAATAATATATAATGGAAAAAATAATAATAATAATAATAATAATAATAATAATAATAATAATAATAATAATAATAATTAAAAAAAAAAAATTATTATTATTATTATTATTATTATTATTATTATTTATAAGTATAATAATAAAAATAAAAAATTCAGAAAGTGAAAAGAGCCACTAGCTAGGAATGGTGAACCTCACAATTGGTTGATGATGGTGAAGGGTAAGAAGAGGTTGAAGATTTGTTCGTGTTTGGAAGGCTGTGATTTGAAGTTTGAAAATTGCGTGTGGAATATTTACTTTCTATCATTACCACTCCACACGCCCCCCACATTCTTCCCAATCCCATCACTATTCATTTATTCCCCTTGATTATGATATCAATATCAATATATCATCATATATTCATTTGTATACTTCTTCTAAATTGAATCATATTTGCATTATTATTGTTACAACTTACAAGTTACATTTTTCCAACATTCTAATTTTTTTGATTTTTCGTATTATACAATATAATTTCAATTTTTCCCATAAAAGGTCAAAAACATTTCCATTCAATGTATTTTAGCTATGTTCGGATCTCTTTCAAAGGAATTGCATCATCAACTTTCCATCCATCATTATTAAAAGGACTATCTAATAGTTAATTAACTATATCCTTTCTTTCCCTCTTTATACTATATTCTCATTTTCCAATCACTATACAATTTGCGGAATACTACAAGTAGACTAAGGGGGCGTTTGGTTCATGGAATTCCTAGGAATTCCTAGGAATTGGAATTTGAATCCCACACTTTCCCATGTTTGGTTCAACCAAAGGATTGAATTGGAATTGAGAATTTTCCATCCAATTCTTTAAATCAATGAATTCATAATTCCATCCATATATCGATGGAAAGCTCCTAATTCCTTTGGAATTCAGACAATAGACCAAAAGCCCCCCACCACAAATAAACCTTACCCTAGCTGTAACATAATTTCATCTTCTTCAAAACCTTCAAATACAAGATCTAGATCTATATTGTTCTTCCAAAAGGTAAATCTTTTTTAAAATCTCCAAAATCTTCTCTCGTATTCTCTTTAATTTTTACATTTATTATTCTCTTGTAAATCTGTCTATATATATATATGTTACTGATTTTCGTTTTTCACCTCTTTTATGGAATTTTTAAGTTTGGTTTTAATTATTATTATGTGGTTATGCTAGTATATATGTCCCTGCTCGTTTTTAATTATATCTATACATATATACATACATACTGTTAAAGGGGTATATGGAATAACCAATTTTTCTTCAAGTGTAATATGTGAAAATTTTATGGACAGGACATGGCCAGGCTTAGTTTAACAGCCCGAAAACGTAAGCAAAGAAGACAAACATTGATTCTAGCTTGGTGGAATCAAGTGAATATAATTATTTGTTGGTTTATTGTATGTCTTTACATGTTGGTTATTGAATACCAAATTGATAAACCACGTATTCGATACACTTTGTCAAAAATAAAGCGACACTCAATATTGAATAGATATGTTTACGGGAGCGATACTTTAGCAATATCAAATATTAGGATGACTCGGAAGTGTTTCGAAAAGTTGTGTGGCATGCTTATAACATTTGGTGGTTTAAAAGCAAGTAGAAATATGGATATAGAAGAACAAGTTACTATTTTTCTTCATATGATAGCTCATAATATTAAGAATCGTGTCATGATAAGCAACTTTCATCGTTCGGGAGAAACAATTAGTAGAACTTTTTCCCGAGTTTGCAATGCGGTTATCAGATTGCATTCACGTTTGCTAAAGAAACCCGAACCTGTTCCTGAGAACTCCACCGACCATAGATGGAAATGGTTCAAGGTATATGTATTCATCATATCAAGTTATTAACTATATTTATGTTAGTAACTTGAAATATATAATAACCTGTTTACTTTTTTCTTTTAGAATTGTCTAGGAGCTTTAGACGGAACATACATACAATGTTTAGTACCAATCGGGGAGAGGCCTAGGTATAGAACAAGAAAGGGAGATATCGCCACAAACGTGTTAGGCGTGTGTTCACAAGATATGCAATTCATGTTTGTCTTACCGGGTTGGGAAGGGTCTGCAGCTGATGGTAGAGTCTTACGGGATGCTCTTGATCGACCTCATGGATTAAGAGTTGCTAGACCGGGTTACTATTTGGTAGATGCTGGATATACAAATGGAGAGGGTTTTTTAGCCCCTTATAGAGGACAAAGATATCATTTAAATGATTGGAGTGATGGACACCAACCGACTACACCAAAAGAATTCTATAACATGAGACATTCATCCGCAAGAAATGTAATAGAAAGATGTTTCGGTCTTTTGAAAGGAAGATGGAAAATTTTAAAAGACAACTCATTTTATCCTATCGATACAAAGATTAGGATCATAATGGCATGTTGTCTCCTCCACAATTTTATAAGACAAGAATTAGAAGATGATCCGCAAGAAATGGAAGATGTTGTAGATGAGGGAACCGGAGATGGAGCCGGAAATGGAGATGGATATGGAGAAGAGGATAATATAAATTCTGTTGGAACTTCAAACGAGTGGACTGCATTTAGAAATAACTTAGCAAATACTATGTTTGAGTCTTGGAATGCTAGTCGTATTTGAACTATTTATGTAGCTGTGATTGAACCATTTGTGATGTTGCATTGTTGTTGTTTTGATTAGTTTCATATGAACCTTGTATTCTAAACACAATTTATGATGTATTATTGTTGTTGTTTCTGTTTCGTATTTTTTTACCTTGTTTATGTTTTGTTGTTTCTGTTATTATTGTTTTACCTTGTTCTGTTTTTCTGTTTCTGTTTTTTGTGCAGTTTGAGTGTTGTTTTAGGCTATTTTTAGTGTAGTTTGAGTGTTGCTTTAGGTTGTTTAGGGCTGATTTTCCTGCAAGTTTTAGGCTGTTTTTACTGCAGTTGTATGGCTGTTTTCGCTGCTGTTTTTGGGTTATTTTGCTGCAGTTTTTAAGGCAGTTTTAGGCTAATTTCAGTGCAGTTTTATGGCTGTTTTCGTTGCTGTTTAGTGCAGTTTTTTGTAACCTGTTTTTGATGTTTGTTACAACTGTTTTTACTGCAGTTGTATGGCTGTTTTCGCTGCTGTTTTTGGGTTATTTTGCTGCAGTTTTTAAGGCAGTTTTAGGCTAATTTCAGTGCAGTTTTATGGCTGTTTTCGTTGCTGTTTTAGGCTGTTTTTACTGCAGTTGTATGGCTGTTTTCGCTGCTGTTTTTGGGTTATTTTGCTGCAGTTTTTAAGGCAGTTTTAGGCTAATTTCAGTGCAGTTTTATGGCTGTTTTCGTTGCTGTTTAGTGCAGTTTTTTGTGCAGTTGTATGGCTGTTTTCGTTGCTGTTTAGTGTAGTTTTTTGTAACCTGTTTTTGATGTTTGTTACAATTGTTTTCAGTGCAGTTTTATGGCTGTTTTCGTTGCTGTTTAGTGCAGTTTTTTGTAACCTGTTTTTGATGTTTGTTACAACTGTTTTTACTGCATAATACAGGTATGACAAGTCAAAGCAGAACCTATCGGGGATGGACGAAAGAAGAAGATGCAAAGTTGGTGGAAGCTTTACTAACCATGGTCAACGTAGGAGGATATAAAGCTGATAATGGCTTTAGATCCGGGTATTTAACTCATCTTGAAGCAACCTTGAAAGTATCGCTTCCTGAATCGGGTCTTTTGGGTAAACCTCACATTGAATCAAGAATAAAAACAATGAAAAAAGATTGGCAAGTTGTATTTGATATGTTGAATACAAGTGGGTTTGGTTATGATAAGGAGAACAATTGTGTGACCACGACATCTCCAGGAGTATGGGATGCTTATCTCGAGGTATTACCTTTTTTTTCATTTTGTTGTTTACAATATGTTATAAATGGGTAGCAACATGGCAGTTTTGATATATATATATATATATTTTTGTTATAATGTGATATAGAGTCATAAAGGGGCATCAAAATGGAAAAATAAAAAGCTTCCACATTATGAAGATTTATGTGTTGTTTTTGGAAAAGACCGAGCTCAAGGAAATAGAGCCAAGGTTGCTACCGAGATGGAAGAGCAAGTGAATATTGAGGAACTAGAGGAAGACTCGCATGATAGTTTTGATGAAGCGATGGAAGGTAGCCACACGGCACGTACCACTACAAGTGTTCAAGTTGAAGAAGTTTCAAGTGTACCTAGTAAGAAAAGGAAGAGCACATCTCAAACAACTTCTATGGTTGAAAGTTTCAATGATGCAGTTATGTATTTTGGTGAACGTCTCAAAGAATCATCGGCCGAATTGAGTGAAGGTATAAAACTTGAAGTTGAACTTAATAAAAAACCCGCTATGCTAACTTTGGAGCTTGAAAAAATGACATCACTCTCTCAATTGGAAAGGTTTAAGGCAATTCGTAAAATGAAAAGTGATCCGGATAGTGTACTTACTTTTTGGGATTTGAAAGAAGAAGAAAGGGAGGATTGGGTACGGTTTGTGATGTCGGAAATTTAAGAAAATGGTTAAGGTACTTCTAGCTTATGTCGAAGTTACTCGTACTTATTTTGAAGCCTTTTGATGTACGGTTGATCAAGTGTAGTTTTAAAAAGACATGGTAAGATGTAATATTTGGCTTGTTTGGAACAAATTCATGCATGTTGTGCGATTTGTTTGTATGAATGATTTGTAGTGTATCACAAATGATTATTAATTGTGAATTACATATGAATGGTTGCTAGTAAAAAAAAAGTTCTTTCAAATATAAAGCAAAAAGTTAATAAATATATATATATTTCATTTTTTTTCTTCTGAAGTAACAAGAAAAATATTATAAATATTGCTAGAAGACAATTTATAAAAAACAATTAATTAAAGGGTATTTTTGTCATTTGACATAAATTACATTCCAATTCCTTTGATAAATTCCATTGAATTCTGTCAACCAAACAGAACATAGATTTTAAAACTTTCAGATTCCAATTCCTTCATATTCCAATTCCATTGACAGATTTCAATTCCTTCAAAAACATTCCACGAACCAAACGCCCCCTAAAAGTTCCCTATCTATATAGCATTCCTTCATGCTTAGAATCTTTAAGAAAAAACCGAGTCATGTGACCAACTTGAATTAAAAATATCTTTTTTGAATGTTGCGCATCAAAAGCAGTATTAATTAAATAGTAATCATTAATTCAACTTACGAAATAAGATCAAGCCCACAGGCCACAACCGCATACACTGAGTAAGTATTTTTACTCCCTCCATCCCACTAACACACATCTAAAACACAATCAATTCATACAAATTTTATCAAATATTATATAACACAAACAAAAATATTTATGGTCAAAGTTCGTAAAGTTTGACTTTGAAAATTTAAAAGTAGACAAGTTTAGTGGGACGGGGGAGTACCATTTAATAAAACATTTTTAGACATAAGTTAACCATCTTCAAAGTAATTTGGTGGTTTACATCATGAAAATTTTATAAAAAGTTTCAAATCAGAATCTCGCTAGAAACACAAATGTTCAAAAATAGTAATAAAATCTCCTCATTAAACCTTGCACATCGAAGTCAAAAATATTAGTCATCTCAGAATACCTAAAGAAATGTTCGGAGATAGTAATGAACTATACCAATCAAACTGTGGACATCTAAGTAAAAAATAATATTCATTTAGTCTTCTCAAAATAACTTAAATAAAAAACCTTACCTTTCCACTAATTCGTAACAGGCTTTCTCTCTGTAAAAAAACTTCTTCCGAATGGCATAATTGAGAGATTGATTTCTCGATCTTCAAAGAAAACTGACTCCTCCTACTCATTTGCCTTTAGGATAGGATCTTCGTTTTTTTAAATTTATTTCATAAATGATATATGGTGTTTTTGGCATGGAACTTAGGGTGGATGGAGTGTCTGGCTACTCCTCTCCACCTCTCATTCAGACGTATATTCCTCGTCACTTGCAAGAAATGCATGGCTATTCCTCCCCACTTAGACAGACAAAAAAACAACAAGAAAAGACAAAAAAATAAAATAAAGAAGAATGTGTCAAAACAATAAACAATAAAACGAATAACATGGTCCCTAATTCGCTCCTCGTCCCACAAGAGTTTAATAGGCGGGACGGTGTTCATACAGACACATATTAGGTGTCTACTTCCTCCTTATAGTATACCGTCCACTAGCTTGAGCTTATAAATTTCATAAGCTCAAGTTCATAAGCTTTGTTTGGCAACCAAAAATTTTAGTAGTATAAGGTATTTATAAGCTCTGAAATTATAAGCTACCTGAGGTAGTTTTTAAAAGGAACTCGTGATTTATGAAAGATTAAATTGTATAAATACGACCTAAATGATTATATTTCATATTTTTTACTTATTATATTTGTTCTTGTAAGTCATTTTACATTCATAAGCTATAAACTTCTTTAAACTTTTAGATACATTTTAGGAAGTGTTATAAACTTTTAGCAATAACGGTTTTTCCCAGCGTAGCATAGCATAATTAACCATAAGTTTTATTTATTAAATAGAGATTTCATTTTAAGATTTTGTAGCTTTAAGCTACCAAAAACCTCTTATAAAGAGAAAGTGATTTTCATACCACTTCAAGTAATACATCTATCAAACATAAAGTCATAAACAGTACTGGCTTGTGTTGTATATTTACTTCAAAATAAAACTTAATTATACTTCATAAATTAATAATAATTTGATGATACCATCATTATTTGCTCTTAAAAAACCCTTGACAAACACACCCATTGTTTATGATTAAAAATAAATAATCATAATTGTGGGTTATTAGCCATGTTAAGAGGTTTGAAATACTGGTGTGTGTAGACAAATCTCATGAGCATGTTTGGACTCTTCCGATGACACGCAATTGTTGCCCACATGAACACCTATCTACACTCCAATTATTACTTCATTTGTGACCCGCGTTTCAATGAACCATATGAATCTTCTTAAAGTTTAAGATTGTACTATGTCCTCTTTGTTTCGCCTTTTTTTTTTGTAATCAAAATTTATGCAAAATATATTTTTACTGAATAGTTTCTAGTTTTCTTAATGTATATTATTTTAGATTTTGGATTTTGGATTTAACATGTATGAAAAGTTAATGTTATGTTTGTATTTCTTTCTTTTTTTAGTTCAATTATTTAAATAGCATAGTTTAGATCCTCGTTGTGATGTGATATTCGATACACACCTGTTTAAAACCCGATTTTTGAAAATTTAGATTGTTATTAGTTTTTTTACTTTTAAGACAACTATTATCTTTTATTAATAGTAATATTAATATCATTTATAATAAAACTAATAATAATGATATGGATCAACTTGCTTGCTAAAAAAATTATTGTGAATCAACTTGATATAATGGTCCAAAATAGTCCACCAACACACGACTTACGCACAAAAAAACGTCTTTATACACTTAAGTGTCATTATATAAAAGGATATATACTTGCTTGTATGTTGTATCAGAAGATTAACTTATAGTCCCTTAAACTATGTTCTTCTTCCATTCGAATATAACTGTTTAATGTTTATAAATAAGTCAGTTTGTCGTCTTAGGTACATTTGATCCAAGAGACATATTTACGATCAAAGAGTTCAAAAAGGTCAAATTAATTAATACTATGAAATCTTAGATATATATACCTGTATATCACTTTAATGCTAGGTATGACTTGTTAACTTTTAGGTCTTGTACCGAAAAGGAAATCCATTTTCTATTTATCGGCTTTAATTTTACTAGATGTTCGATATTGACATTGATGTTACATGCAAGGAACAATATCAGAGGTTGAGATTAAAAACATCGCAACTAAAGTTCAATGATATGTAGATGCAGAGTAGACTATGGACTCTCACAACCATCCAAAAGAGATGTTTACAAATTACAAAGTGACCCAAAATTCGTGTTCGATGATTGTGATCGCCATTCATGCCTATTCTAAAGTAATTTGGCTTTTGAAGAATATATACCAATTTCAATTCTTACCTCACCTAGCTATTGTGGTCTCATTTTTTATATTCTTAAATGTTTCTCTTTTATTTCTAGTTTTGTATCTTATACTATTTTGGCATCGGAACCATGTAATGCCCTTCTTTATGTTCATGGAGTATATTCAGTATGTATTTTTGCTAAAAAAAATTTTGTTGAGTAGCTAGCCTGGTGACTTTGGTCATGCATGTACTCATGTGTAAGGCGCTCAATTGTATAGGGCCCAAGATCTTAAAGGGTGCCAAAACTAAATTACCAGTCCAAAATTTCTCATGTGCGATGACAACAGCAATGATACTCAATCTTGTAGAGAGGTTGCTTTCAAAAGGACCTCCGGCCTAGGACTTTGCCCTTAAAAGCTCTCTCTCGCTTTCGTTTCATTTATTTGTTGAGTTGAATATGATATGAGACACATCAAATTAAATTCGTCATTATTTTGGGTAAAACTTATCCCTGTGAATTTCATAACACCACCCAAAAACTGTTATTAGTAACTACGAGTAACATAAAAGAAGCGTGCTCTTACTGTTATAATTAGACTCACGAGTTATATATTTTATGTGTTGAATAAACCTAATTTTAAATTATCATAGGGGCCTTATCAAAATCTATGAGACCCCAATCATCAACATATAATCATTTCACAGATTCAAAGGTCTACAAGCAGTTTTCCTCGTATTCTGTTTCTCTTGGATATTACTTGTTTAAACTAGTTATTACTTGCCACATTCTCAATAACATAACACAAACCTAAACTGCTTTTGGATGAATCATGTAAAGCTTGTGTACTTATTGATAAAGACAGGCATGAACTTTTCACATCAATGGTAGGCATAATTCTTTGAACTCAGGATACACAAACATTAAAGCTATATATGTTATTAAAGCTATATATGTTATATACAGTATCATTGTAATTTTATATATCTTATTTTTATTTCTAAAAAGAACAAACAATGATACACATCTTTCATGTATCAACTCCTCAGTTAGTGAAATAAAATGACATCACATCAAGCCCAACTAAGCGAAGGCCTACACTAAGATAAAAAGGGGGCCCATCCGGTTTACTTGAGCCCATTATCGACCCAAATCTGTGTACTCATCTAAAGTGTACCTCGTTAAATAACATTTTAACTTGGATCCAGTCACCAGTAAATCTCATTTTAATGAGTTTTGCCTCTCGGTCGCCCGGATGGATTTTATAAGCCAGTAAATGGTCACTATCATTGTCACCGATCGAAGTCTTAAAGGCTATGATTGTGGTATTGATAGATATCTTTTATGATAGAACATAGTATTTTATTTAAATTCAAGTTGTGATAGACCTTAAATAATTTCTCCAGCCCACAATATTTCATCAATAAAACCAATTCCTTTTCTTCCTATCCAAATAAATGAAGGTATATCATAAAAGAAGATATATCAAAAACGCATATTGTCATATCCTGCAATTTCAGTTCATTTATTTGAACCAAAGTTGAATTGAACTTTCATTGAAATTGAGCTTACGAGTGTATAAACGAAGACTTTTATTAACCACATGTGTATATAAAAAATGAAAATCAACAAGGTTGGATAAATGGTTAACACTTTTGTCTCGGAAGACATAGGTCAAGAGTTTTATCCTCATGCCTTGCAATGATGAAAATCTTTTTCTATCTTAGATAGATACTCGATACCGTTGTGGTAGGGGTAAGACTGTTTACATCTCTGTACCGTTGTGGTAGGGGTAAGACTGTTTACATCTTAACATCCTACATACAACGTCAAGACATTACGTCAAGATATTGGAACCAAAATCTGTAAAAGAAAGCATTCAGTTCTATATAAAAAAAATGATGTTTGTTACGAGTTAATTCCTTTCATGATATATTTTTCGTTGAATTCAGCCTCGATATGTACATTTTTCAGTTGTCACCTTGTCCTTTTGACACCGATAGATTGCCGCATACAGGCACATAGACGAAAAATTAAATATACGCCATTATTATTGTTACCATATACCGTCGTTACATGGAAACCATTGTACCCTTTAACCTTTCACAAACAGACAACGTCCACTACACGATGAAACTTTAACGTTTTATGAGTACATTGTACTGATTGTAGCCGACCACAAATATTACGAGTAGAAGAATGGTTAACGCTTCTAATTCATTAGGCTAAAAATCGTCATAATTTATTAAATGGTTAACAGGAATTCACTTGTCACATTCATACGGTTTTAGGAAGATTTTTAGACTAATATATATTTAGGAGAATTTTATTGCTTTTCATATAAATATATAATTAAATAAATATAAATGTAACTATGTATAGAATATAGTTTGTGTTATGTAGCTAGCACGTAGAAATTTCCCCTCTCTGTTGGCCCAACCGCCAACTGGTCAAACCCGTGTGCCTCACCCCTTGTTTTTCTTTACTAAATAAACGTACTGGGATATAAAGGTGCTACGTACCTCATACATTCATCTTCACCATTAACAAAAAAGAAACACAAACCAAATCAAAGAAGAAGAAAAACACGCAATTGTTTTGTAGATATCAATATTCGATAAAAATGTGCCGTGGGTTTCAGCAAAATGAGAGACACCGTCCTTTGAAAATCAAAGCATTTTATATCTTGCTTTCCATTAATTCCAAGACCAAAAAACATGTCTTTTTGCCCGATTCTCTCACACTACATTATCTTCCAAGGATCAATGGCAGCCCATTAGAGATAAACGGGTCAATGATCCGACCCGACTCACAAGCATTCGTGACCCTTTACCGGGTTGTGTCTAATAATGAAGGACTACATAGTGAAATAAAGGCTGTTATGTATGGAAGCAGGGAGAAAGTGAGAGTGAGTGAAGGTGTAAGGTTTGAAGTGTATTTAAAAGAAGAAAAGGTGGTGAAAGGTGGATATAGGAAAGATGAGGGGGGTGAATGGAAAATGGAATGTAGGTGTGGTTTAGAAGGTGATAATGATAATTATATGGTGGATTTTGTGAAGGATTTGGAGGTTAGTGTGGCGGCGGAGGACGGTGGTGAAGTGGTGGTGATGAGGGAGAAAGTGGCCATGAAAAGGAGGAAAAGAAGAAGGTGCTTTGAAGGGTTGTTGGAGGAAATACCGGAGCAATTAATTGAAGGGGAGGATGTGGAAGAAGAAGAAGAAGGGTGTTGTTGTTGTTGTGCCGGAGTAGATGATGACGGTTTGACGGCGGAGGATGGTGGTGATGTGGTGGAATTGGAGGTGGAAGGGGTGAGGTGGGCGGTGGATTTTGGAATATGGGTGATGTGTTTGGGTGTTGGTGTTGGATATTTGGTTTCTAAAGCTTCATCAAAGAGTCTTGGAAGAAGATTATTGTAGCCTAACTTTATTAAACTAGAATCATAAAGTTTTGTTACATTATATCATTAAGTTTTGTGTATACTCATATATTTTGTATTAAATTAATATTAATTCTACCTATTATTATGTAAAGAATTCAAGTATACAATTGGTAATATTATTTTCATCTATGATGATCATAGGAAGTTTTTGATTTGTTTAAATGAATTGTGACGTGAACTTTTGGGTGTTTATTTTTGGTTGTGAACTCGTACTCATAATCGCGGGCATTTTATGACATTAATCAATAGGTGCATCTTCGTTAAACATTAAACCGTTTAGTCATATGGATCGGAAGTTCGGAACATACTCTTGGAAAATAAAAATTTGTTCATGTTAACCTATCTATTCAACCCACACCAAACTTAACCTGTTTTACGAGTCAATTAAGTAACTAATTTTTGATTGACCATTGTTTACGTGTAACCCAAAATTATCGTAGATGAACTTCCGTATCACAATGGATACTTTTATAACCTTTAATTGTCAATGATTAATCGGAAAAAAAAAAGAAACTTGTTTCAACATCGTCACGGTTTAGAATTTTTTTTTTTTTGTTACAACACAGTAATAGTGACAATTTACTATATGATTAATTGATAGGTCTATACAGTATACATATGTTTAAACTAGTTTTGAATTGCGCAAACATTTTATGGTTTTCTCTCTAAATCTTAACCACTGACATATTTATATATCATCAAATTAATCACATTTATTATATTTAAAAATAAGAAGTTAGATTTTTTTCATACTACACATATATGTGCCTCTATAAATATAACTAAACTAGTGTCTAGGTATTTATTTTTCATGAAACTACACTAGTGTCTAGGTATATATCTTTCACGAGGTACGGGGAAAATAGGATGAAAAAAAAAGGAAAATACTAACATAATGTTAGTTATAGAAGGAAAAAAAACATATTGACAAATTTGCTCTATTTATATTTAATCCTGTAGACACTTAAAAAAATACACGTGTCAAGAATTAAGCCTTGATTTTTTAAGAGGACGAAAAACCTTTATTAAATGTAGAGTGATTTTTTGTCAACTCAAGCTAGGAGATGCACATGAGGTTTTATTCATATGTCATGGATTTGAACTTTAAAGTTGACATGTTCCCTGAAGAGCCACTTACGATAACGCATGCCCGGTTTAGACATTGTAGTTTATCCCGAGTGACATTCACTATTTTTTGAAATACGTTGTTCCAAAAGAAAAAGTGACTTATTCTTTGAGGGAAAATGATCTAGTGGCAAGAATGCTTGTTTCATCACAATAGGTATTAGGTTTGATAACTACTTTATACATATATGAGGTGACTATGAGTATTTTATTTCCATTTACGGCAGACATGAGTGAGTTTTTTCATCCGGATATTTAGGCGATAAGAGTTTTTCATCAAATAGTTTAAATTGAAGATCTATTTTGTCGGCTTAAGATTTTTGAAGGCCTTAAGCGATATCAATTTTGGAGCCTAGTCCATTAACATATAAATTAAAGTAAACAGAAAAAGCAAAAAATAGGTAGCTCGATTTATGTGAACAAATTAATATAATAAAAAGATGAAAATGTTGATACAAAAACCAATAAAAATGTTAATTCAATGGAAATTATATAATGGTACTTAGACCAAAATCTAACATTAAGTCTAGCTTATAAAATCATGAGGCTCTAAAAACTTGGGGGCCTAAAACGATCACTTACTCCCATAATACTGTTGAGTCACCTTTGATTTTGTTTTAAGACTATTTAATTAATGCAGACCCGATTAAAACGACGTAGGTTACACCTTCGTTTTTTTTTTAAAAAAAGATAGACTTCAAAATTAGAGGTATGTTATTCTCTATTAATTGTGGTTGAAACATTTCTTTTAATGCCCATTCCATGCTTCTCAAAGTCGTGAATCATGATGTGATACTAGATTTAGACCCGTGTCAAATACACGGGTTTATTAAATTGTTAATATAAGAAATAATATATGCAAGACAAAGATACTTATAGGTGAAAATGTAAAAGTAGACTTTAAAAAATTGAGATACTCAAATGTAAATTGTTAATGCTAAATCAAATTGTTTAAAAAATCACATATCTTCCTTCATCTTTTGCAACACTTCTTTGTAGACGACATTCGTTGTAGTGTTTGTTGTCTTTCCATCTTTGTCGCATATCAGCACCTTGAGTCCCTTTTTCGACTTAACCCGAGAGATTGCAACATACAACTGTCCGTGTGTGAAAACTGGACGTTGTAGATACAGACCAACGGTCGATAAAGATTGGCCTTGACTTTTGTTGATTGTCATTGCGAAAGAAACGACCAATGGGAATTGTCTTCTATTAAACCTGAACGGTATTCTTTTATCTGAAGGTATTAGCTTCATTCTGGGGATGTAAGTTTTGTACCCAATGTAAACAATAAAACGCAGGTATCCTCTTAGACATACAGAATATGTAAGAAATTGGTGTAATTTCATGTGCTAGGATTTATTACCGGTTTAATCTTGCTTATCAAGTATGAGGCAGACCGATTAACCAAGCTGGTCACAACATTCTCAAATAGCCACAATGGACCACTTCCAGATTTGTCTTCCACCATCACTTGCAATTTTATTATGCATATCAAATGTAAGTTAGTTTTGGGATTTTAGGGTATATTTTTCACAAAGTATACTTGGGAAAAGGAGATAATTTTTACCTGCGGTAAACGCCGAGAACAACTGTACATTGTTCACATTTATAGTAAACTTTTTATGTCCTTATCTTCATCACTTTTTTCCAGCTTAACTACCTTCTTATTGCATTTACGGCATGCTAAGTAGTTCCAACCTTGGTCAGTTATGATGCTTGTTATCTTCCCAACAACAACACATGTAGTAGGCTGTATCATATGAATGGATAGATTATTAATGTGAAATAGGGAAAATATTTAATAAAATAAGTAAATGTTGTTTATAGTCTTGTTACCTCTGTTATACGAAGCAACTCAACAATGTCCTTCAAAGGAAACTTCAAATAAGAATCTTGAGGCTTGATTAGTATCACCTTGCTTGAAAGTTTTGTATATTGCTCAGAGGAATCCATTCCAAAATTTTTTCCTTTTAAGCTGAAGTTTTGAAACAGGTGTTCAGTTTTATTAAGGATGAGTTTGGTTTTGTTTATTCGGTTTATTATATTTAAAACTAAATAGACGCATCTAAAAGATAATAAATATATATTATTATTATAGATATAATTAACATAGAATAATTAATAATTAAGATATCAATGTTGATGTGTGTATTGTATATCCAATAGTCGGCAGAGTTAGAAGCTTTATATAATTTATATTACTTATACGGATGAATTAATTAATAAATTAAATTAAGTCGACAAAATTTCTGTAATTCAATTAAGTCACATGTTTAATTTGAAAAATTAACAAAATTGAGCGTTTTGATTGGCCAATTGAGTTTTGGTCAGTTGCCTTTTAATTAATATATATAAAGATAAAGATTTGATGCCCACACCCTTTTATCCACCATTTCCTATGGCCCGGCCCCGTGAATATATATGTTTATCGTTATCGTTATTATAATTATCACAAGTCATGTTAACATTGCTAGAAAACATATATCTTGTAATAATATAAGTACCAACAAACCTAATTAAAAAAGGTTAACGGCCATATTTATTTTAGAAATATTTTTAAGAGTGTAACACAGTGAGCATGATAAATGCTTATAGTTAAAGCTTTGCTGCATGTATGATGTAACTTGAGAAATGAGAGTTCATATGTATATCAGTATATCCATATTGTAATGCAAATTCACCATTTGTTAAAAGTGGAACTTTAATATCACTACCATAAAATTTACCTATATTGATTTGAAAATTAAAACATATCATTCAAACAATATATAACATTCATATAATTCAATTAAATAACATATATACTTTAGTTAAGTTATTTTTCGGTTTGCAAATTTGAAGATGCATTAGTGTTGGTAGTGACGGATATCACTAACGACCATTCACACGTTCGATTTCAAAGGGTGGGAGTAGTGACTCCATCGTAAGCAAACTAAATTACCGACTTGACTCCATACCAATGTTTTAAATACCGGTATATACTGGCCGGTATTACCGGTATCGGAAGGTACTCCGGTATTTTAATTCCGGTATTTTTCCGGTATTTTCACTATTCAATACCGCCCGATATTTCCGGTATTCCCGGTATTTTCCGGTATTACCACTCCGGTATTTTCATTTTTTTTAAAAAAATTTCTTTATGATATTTTAATGTTATTTTTTGTTATTTGTGAACTTTAAACCTTATATTTTGTTATGAAATACATATTTCGTATTATTTTTTAGTGGATTATAACTGTATTTTAACTATTTTTTGTTAAATTGTAACAAGTTTTGTAGGATTTTTTTACAAAAATAATAAAATAAATTAAAATAGTCGCACCGTCCGGTATTTCCGGTAATACCGATAATACCGGAAATTTTTTCCACACCGGTATGATTAAAATACCGGTTTTTAAAACATTGTTTATACCTATAATTGATGAAGATGTATGTAATTCCAGTATCCAATGTTTTGTGTCTAAAAATTGACATGAAGTTGGTCTCAATTAACAAGATTATAGTTTGAAGAGTTATTGACCTAAATCGTCCCTATGGTTTACCCAAATTGTAACACCCGTTGTTTAAAAACCTGGATTTTCAAAACTTTCGCCTAACGGCGTTTATTAATGGCGGAAAAGGATCTCATATAAATCTGCCCATTCGTAACCGGATGAAACCTTTGAAAACATTTGGTGTTACTTAATTGCATCATCGAAATAATAAAAGAAAATCCAAGTCTTGGCACCAACATAAATGCCAAACATTATTACATGATCTTACATCATAAAATCGTAAATGAAGTAGCCATACATAAGGCTAAGGGTAGTCTAAGCTTTAAGAACATAAATGCTATCATCTTTAATGTCTCTACCCATCCTTACAAAGCTATCCTTTCTCTAGCTCCGTATGCACCTAATCTGATGGCACAACATTTTCAAAGAGCAAGTGTTAGCTAATAAATTAGCTAAGTAAGATAACATGTATTGAAAACGTTTGCCAATTAAACATATTAACAAAGTCATATCATCATTATGTGTTAATAACACGTGAGCACCATAAACATCATATCATAAGAAACATCATGAACATCATAAGCATCATATAGCATTACACATTAGGAACATCATAATCCTAAGTGTGCCTAACTTTCTTACGTAACTTTCTTTACTTCATATCTTTCTTTACTTCGTATCTTTCTTTACTTCATATCTTTCTTTACTTCGTATCTTTTCTTTACTTCGTATCTTTTCTTTGTTTCTTTGCCTAGACGTAGGCTAAGTGACTTAAGCCACTTACATTGGGATGTGGGGTTGTGTGTAGGCGGTCAAAGACCATACAGGGAGTCCTCACACCCGACATGATGGGTAACCAATAAGGGGTCCATCGGCGTCGTTAAGGAAAGACAAAGTCATTTCCAACTGAATAAACCGTTTATGCCTTTTCGCATTGGTGGTTAGTTACTCCACCCGGAATAAACAAACATAACTATGCCACAAGGAGCAACTCAAGTGACCACGTACGCACCAGCTTTACAACTAGCACGGGTTAAGCTTAACACAACTTTAAATATGCTCGAGACTTCATTATTATGTTAGTTTAGGCTACACTTTCACCTAAACTAACCACTTTTATCTTTCTTTACTTCATCTTAGATTAGGCTACACTTTCACCTAAGCTAAGCACATGTTTCATCTTTACTTTATTTCAACTTAGGCTACACTTTCACCTAAGTTAATCACATAACGTCATTTCTTTAGTTTAGGGCCCTTAACGTGCACGTGAACATGGCAATCCTAATCAAAGGACTAGTGACTAAGTGATCAAGCCACACATGTAATCATATCATAAACATGTCACCATTTCGTGTTCACATATCAGAAGCATAACATCATATCATGATCAATTAACTTAAACATAACATTGGATCATGATCACATAACATAAACATGGCATCATATCATATTCACACTTCATAAACATATCATCATTCCATGATATGGGAACTTACCTTATGCCTTTGCAACCTGCATATACATGTCATTCATCATAGAAAGGTAAGCATCATATCCCATATCAACCTCCCATAATCCCTTTTACTTTACTTTTAATCATACATAAGCGTTTGGAAGGTTTTACTTATGAAAACGTGTTTTGTTGTACCACCAGGTGACAAAAGATGTTATCTTACCTTGGTACAGCATAAGAACCTGTTATGAACTGATTATAGTGCTTGCTAAGTGCTCCCGACTACCTGTAGATGACTTAGAGGATTCAAGATCTAATCAAAGCTTGATCAATACAGCACGAATCGATTGAATCTTGAGGGAACTTTGCTTTGGGAGAGGAGGGGATCGGTTGGGGCTTCACACACACAAGAGGGCAGAAGTTTTGTGACAATTCGGGTTGCCTAATCTCCCCTTAACCCCTGGTCATCAACTCCAAATCTTACACTTAAGACCCCTCAACTCTAAAACTTTACTTTCTTAGCTTAACTTTCTACCGGGAGTCTTAACATACTAACAAGCACTTTATAACTTAACTTTACTTTCGTTAATCATCATATTTGTCATTTCATATTAAATGCCTAAGCATTTAATCACATAATCCCATATAGGGCACATAAACATAATAGACCTAACGTTGACTAACGGTCAAGTCAATAAGTCAAACTCGAAAAAGTTTGGGATGTTACACAAATAATCAAGTTTCGTCCCTACATATTCAAAACGTCAAGGTCCGTCCTTTATAGGAGGATAAGGTAACCATTTAGTCCTTTGACTGTTTGACCGTTTCCGTTAAGCCCCCCACGTGCCATTCACGTGAGGGGTAGTCGAGTAATTTCTCACCCAGCTGCTTCTTTTAATCGACACGAATCGTCCTTGTGGTTTACCCAAATAATCAAGTTTCATCCCTGAAAATCCGAAACCTCAAAGTCAATCATTTATAGGAGGATAAGGTTCCTATTTGGTCCTTTGACTATTTGACCGTCTAATCTCTTTCGTTAAGCCCCTCACGTGCCATTCACGTGAGGGGTATTCGTGTAATTTCACACCCATCCTTTATAGACAAATCGTCCCTGTGGTTCACTTCCAGTCTTCCACTAAACAAAGAATCTCCATTCTCTAATATCTACTTTCTTTTCATGTTCCTATATCTAATCCTAAAATACATCACAAAAATAATTACCCAGTTTTCATCGATGAAATATAGTGAACATTAAATGCATACAACATATACATAAAATATACATACGCAACATAACTTGTGAGATGTTTGATATCTCATGAAAATGGGTTATGGGTTTTCTTGAAGATTCACACTGCAACGCGGTGGCCAGACACGATCGTTCCGTCCGTGGGTGGCAATGCAATGGGTAACCGGAATTCACCCAATAGATACTGGATCCCCTTCGTTTCCATATAGATATCGATCAAGGTATGGTGGTCGGATTTTATAGATATAGATCTGGATATAGATGGTGATCGGATTTTATAGATATAGATCTAGATATAGTCAAAGGACCAAATAGGAACCTTATCCTCCTATAAAGGATTGACTTTAAGGTTTCGGATTTTCAGGGATGAAACTTGATTATTTGGGTAAACCACAAGGATGATTCGTGTCGATTAAAAGAAGCAGCTTGGTGAGAAATTACTCGACTACCCCTCACGTGAATGGCACGTGGGGGGCTTAACGGAGGGGGGTAAACGGTCAAACAGTCAAAGGACTAAATGGTTACCTTATCCTCCTATAAAGGACGGACCTTGACGTTTCGAATATGTAGGGACGAAACTTGATTATTTGGGTAAACCACAGGGACGATTTAGGTCGATAACTCTAGTTTGAAACTGTTAAATATGTTAACGAAATTGTGTTATCACTAAAACTATTCCTTCATACATTTGGTTATGAATGAATGTATATGGAATTATTTAATACATGTAGAATAACAAAGACTTCAGAGTTGATTTACAATAGAAAGTTTATAAAATGAGAATGTTCCAATATGAAGAATAGGTCAAAAGAAGAACCAGTAATAAGTATAAAAATAAAATCAACGACTTTGATTGATATCTCTCTCCCTAATAAAACAAGGTTCCTTAGACTAATTACTTTAAAAAATTGCCAAGTGGCAGCCTCCTCTTTTGTTTGTCATAAAATAACACTAATTAATTTTCTTAAATTTAAACTTAAATTAAATTAAAATAAAATATAACCAAGAGTTTTCTTACTTCCCCACTTTCCCCATAAACAAAATCTTCATCATAGGATTGAGTTCGTGAATTCCAACTTTGGGCCAATAATGTCGTGTTTCAGATCCCTAACTTTAGGCGGTGTTTAAATTCCGATCCCGAATTTCATGATTGATGTCCTCGTGTTTCACTATGACGGGTTATTCAGGTGTAATGGATTTCAGGTGTCTTCCCAAATTCAATTAAGGTTTTTTTATATTTCAATTTTAGGGTTAGATCCACCGGAGTGGAAGCCTTAACCGGATGGTGATAATCTCGATCTCGAACTCTCAATCTCTAGCTCGATCCCAATCTCCGGTGCACAAGTTCCGATCTCAGATCTGGAAAATGTGACCGTTAGAGAGGGAGAGGTAGAGAGAGAGGGCAGAGAGAGAAACACCTAATGATATTTCAATTTTAGGGTTAGATCCACCGGAGTGGAAGCCTTAACCGGATGGTGATAATCTCGATCTCGAACTCTCAATCTCTAGCTCGATCCCAATCTCCGGTGCACAAGTTCCGATCTCTGGAAAATGTGACCGTTAGAGAGGGAGAGGTAGAGAGAGAGGGCAGAGAGAGAAACACCTTTTGATATTTCAAAAATAGGGTTAGATCCACCGGAGTGGAAGCCTTAACCGGATGGTGATAATCTCGATCTCGAACTCTCAATCTCTAGCTCGATCCCAATCTCCGGTGCACAAGTTCCGATCTCAGATCTGGAAAATGTGACCGTTAGAGAGGGAGAGGTAGAGAGAGAGGGCAGAGAGAGAAACACCTAATGATATTTCAATTTTAGGGTTAGATCCACCTTTTGATACCACCGGAGTGTAATGGATTTCAGGTATTTTCCCAAATTCAATTAAGGTTTTTTTGATATTTCAATTTTAGGGTTAGATCCACCGGAGTGGAAGCCTTAACCGGATGGTGATAATCTCGATCTCGAACTCTCAATCTCTAGCTCGATCCCAATCTCCGGTGCACAAGTTCCGATCTCAGATCTGGAAAATGTGACCGTTAGAGAGGGAGAGGTAGAGAGAGAGGGCAGAGAGAGAAACACCTTTTGATATTTCAATTTTAGGGTTAGATCCACCGGAGTGGAAGCCTTAACCGGATGGTGATAATCTCGATCTCGAACTCTCAATCTCTAGCTCGATCCCAATCTCCGGTGCACAAGTTCCGATCTCAGATCTGGAAAATGTGACCGTTAGAGAGGGAGAGGTAGAGAGAGAGGGCAGAGAGAGAAACACCTTTTGATATTTCAATTTTAGGGTTAATCACCTTTTGATATTTTAATTTGTTTTTTTTTTCAACTCTGGTGTGTAAATTTATAAATTTCCCCTTCATATTACATTTTTCTTTGACTTAAATGTGTAAATTAAGACTTTTTTTAAGGTTGTGCATAATATCATTCGATCACGAATTTCATTATAGATAGTTAGAAAGACCCTTTGATCTTTGATTCGATCAATCGTGTTTCAATCCATATAACAAACATGTACTGTAAATATTAGTAATTTTTTTTTTTTTTTTTTTTTTTTTTTTTTTTTTTTTTTTTTTTTTTTTTTTTTTTTTTTTTTTTTTTTTTTTTTTTTTTTTTTTTTTTTTTTTTTTTTTTTTTTTTTTTTGTTTGTCATAAAATAACACTAATTAATTTTCTTAAATTTAAACTTAAATTAAATTAAAATAAAATATAACCAAGAGTTTTCTTACTTCCCCACTTTCCCCATAAACAAAATCTTCATCATAGGATTGAGTTCGTGAATTCCAACTTTGGGCCAATAATGTCGTGTTTCAGATCCCTAACTTTAGGCGGTGTTTAAATTCCGATCCCGAATTTCATGATTGATGTCCTCGTGTTTCACTATGACGGGTTATTCAGGTGTAATGGATTTCAGGTGTCTTCCCAAATTCAATTAAGGTTTTTTTATATTTCAATTTTAGGGTCTTATTTTCATTCTTATTTTTATTTTCAACTCTGGTGTCTAAATTCATAAATTTCCCCTTCATATTACCTTTTTCTTTGACTTAAATGTGTAAATTCAGACTTTTTTTAAGGTTGTGCATAATATCATTCGATCACGAATTTCATTATAGATAGTTAGAAACTGAGTTCATTTGATTCGATTCGATATTTACCTGTAAACGATTTAATACAAACTATTAAAAATAAGTTCATTTGATTCGATCCATGGATGCACAGTTGTACTTTGACAGGCTTGATGGTGCACGGAGCAATTGTTCAAAGGCAATAGGAGAAGGCGAGTTACCTCATAGTGATCGAATCCTCCCCACGCAGCTTGAGAAAGTAACCGAGCTTTCCTCCTTTCTACATGCTTTTTTATTAAATCTTAATTATTGAGACAATATGGATGATTTGGTGTTTAAGAATATACCGCTGTTTTGAATCCCCTGTTTTTTTGAAATGATTTCGCTGCCTTTTTTTATAATTCACAAGATAAACTGCGTCTGATTACACAGATGAATTACTCTCAGTATATTGATGGTCTCTTGATGATTTAAAATCTTTTGGGTGTCCATGGACGAGGTGTTGATGCTCGGAGATAGAATTTACCCAATGCAACTTGATCATGTATGACTCTGTTATCTCTGTTACTCCACTCATTTTTAGCCATTAAAATGTGTTATTGTCATACTTCCTGTGATTAAATTTAGAATACTATTACTTTGATATATGGTTAAGATACCTTTATTAAGTTAAAGGGTATACAAAGCTCTGCATAAGCCAAGGTTTATAACTGATTTTGATTGATGACTAAAACTTTCATAATTTGTAGATGTCAAAATCGGCCTACATATACTCATCTTCAATCAAAGATGCAATGATGCTTGGTGGTCGTTATTACCCTCTAAAGCTTAACATGTATGACTTTTTATCTCTATATTGTAAATCTTCTGTCCATCCATGCCACTTTTATGATGAAGCAAACATGACGTGAATCTCTACTACTACTCACAACAATTCTTTTCACCATCTAATCAAGTATCACACGATTTACAAAATTCGTCATTTCATATGAGACTTTCTTATTCTTTTCTTTTATTTAACTGCAGTATATACCTATTAAATTTTGTAGAAGATATTTGACTTGTGGAACGTAGTGTATGGACTGTGTTCTTCATATGTGAGCTGGGTGGAAACTGGGTCCAATTCAATGCAAGGTGTACAAGAGACGTGCTAGACTGTATGGAAAAGTTTGAAGAAATTTAGTAATGACAATCATTTGGTTCATTGGTTGTGGATGATGTTTGTTTGTTAGAACTGGTAAGTGAGATTGGAAAGGTGCAGAAAGTCTCCATCACTTTGGCTCGGTCTAGGAAAGATAGTGTAGATATATTTGTTTTTCTGTGTAACTGTAACATGTTAATATCATCGTCTTTTCTTCTTTTTTCTTTGTGTTAGTAATGTTGGCGTGTTGGGTGGTGCTTTTGAGTTTTGGACAATTTTTTATGATGCTTTGTTAATTGACTCTGATTAGTCCAAGTGTTGAATAAGGAAACATGGTGTATGTTTTTCCCATTTATATTTCCCAATCCTTGTGGTTGGTTTGCTTAATCAAACCGCTGGTAACATGCCACCATTTATATGGCTTTTGCAATGACCCTTTGATCTTTGATTCGATCAATCGTGTTTCAATCCATATAACAAACATGTACTGTAAATATTAGTAATTTTTTTTTTTTAAACGCCCAGGTTAAACCCGGGTTTTTTTGATATTAAAGTAATAAAAATAGGATGGGGGGAGGCATGACTACAAGGTTCACCCCGGGACGGAAGCCAAGGGGTGTGCTAGGAGTGTGGTGTATTATAAAAAAACTTGAAAATTTTATTAAAACATACATATATGTGAAAAAGATAAAAAAAAAAAAAAAAAACCCAAAGAAAATCAAATCTAAAACCATATCATCCCCCATTTTGGCTTGCTTTGCCCCGAGCCAGCCAGCCAACTTGGCCCAAACAAAACACAAGGAAGGCCTTTCCTTTTTCTTCTTCTTCTTCTCCTCCTCCTTGTTGGATTTCCGACACCGACCCACCCAATCTCACACAAGATTTAGATATTATTTTATTTACTTTTCTAAGAACAGAAAAAAAAAAAGAAGATAAATAAAGTCTACATACATGGTGTCAAACTGTTTTCAGATCTCCACCACCGTCTAAAGTTAAAAATTAAAACTTTAGTAGGGAGAGTGATATGGGAGGAAGCAAGAATAATAATAATCATCATCTGAAGAAGAATCCTAGTACTAGTACAAGTAGTAGTAGTTTTACAACAAATCCACAAGATTACCAGCTTCTAGAAGAAGTTGGTTACGGTGCAAGTGCCACCGTTTACCGCGCGATCTATCTTCCTTCCAATGACGTCGTCGCCGTTAAATCCCTGGATCTCGAACGCATCAACAGCAATCTCGTAATTTCCTCTTTCTCTCTTTTTATTTATACAACATTTCTTGTTTATTTTATTTCACAACCGATCTTCAACTTGAATCTCAGTCAAACTTCCTTAGACTATATTTTTATATGTACTTACAATAGACAATAGATAATAGATAGATAGATACATACTTATTAAACATAGGCTATTAATTAGATGTCTAGATACATATGTTATTTGGAAAGGTAAGTATTATACACATCCACACAAATTTACAGTTTGTCTAGAACCTTTTGATTGATAGGACATCTCGAAGACTATGAGTCCATTTGATTTATCGGTCACCTCAAAGACTGTTACGAACGAGTCGATTTGCTAAAATGCATATATTTTTAGGGCTAATAAATTTAAGGCTGAAAGCTTTTCACCGTTATTTAGGGATTTTAGGATCTCAACTAAATCAGAATACATAGAATTGTTTGTCATTGCCAATCCCTTATAATGTTAAGTGGATGATATATTGTTAACTTCCGCAAGGCATTTTTTTCAAATAGTAGATTACACCTTACACGGGGAAAGTGTATTTAAATTTATCTAATTTATGCAGTGTCAAGTTTTGCTATAGTTTGCATCAGTCTTTAAAGCTTATATCTGTGTGTATCAAACATCCAGTTCTTATTTGTTTGTTGTATAGGACCTATTATAACTTCCAAGCCAGTGACGTGGCAGGTTATATGGTTGTCATGCTAGCAAAAGTACTGGTTTCCTGATGAAGAGGTCATACAATATCAATGAATATAAAGCTTGGTACACACATAAAGTTTGAATGTATGATACACATTGTAGCAAGATTTTGACTAGCTGGATACACTTAGAAATACTTAGCTCGTAGATACACACTAATTGCATTCCTTCTTGCTACAAAAAAGAATGACTAAAAAGTAGAAGAATACTTCGTAGATCAATTAGTTGATTGGTGGAAGGATTGGGCTAACTGCTAAGGTGCTAGTGTGATTTGTTTCATTTGGCGATGAATAACTTATGTAAGGACTGGTTACAGGATGATATTCGAAGGGAGGCCCAAACAATGAGTTTGATAGATCACCCTAATGTGATAAGGGCATTTTGTTCATTTGTTGTCAACCAAAACCTTTGGGTGGTTATGCCATTCATGGCTGAAGGTTCTTGTCTACATCTCATGAAAACAGCTTATCCAGATGGGTTTGAAGAGTCGGCTATTGCTTCTATTCTCAAGGAGACTCTTAAGGCATTGGAATACTTGCATCAACACGGACATATCCATCGTGATGTTAAGGTCATTCTTGATACATGCATCTATACTATCTCTATTGTTTAATAATTTGTGGAGTAGTTATTTAACAATATTTTGATTTAGGCTGGAAATATACTTCTTGACACTAATGGAGTGATAAAGCTCGGTGATTTTGGTGTCTCAGCTTGTATGTTTGATAGAGGTGATAGACAACGTTCAAGAAATACATTTGTAGGAACTCCTTGCTGGTAAGTAACTAGTCAACTATTTTTATTTTATTTTTTGTTTTTGACATGTAATGCATGACCTTTAATTTTGATACTGCTTACAGGATGGCTCCAGAGGTCCTTCAGCCAGGAAGTGGATATGATTTCAAGTGAGTGTTGATCTTTTACTATAAAATTGTTAATGGCTGTAGTATACATTTATGATTTTTTGCACTAAGAATTAAATGGTGGTAGTAAAGTATTATTATCATGATTCGTGAATATGGTGGTACCGTGAGCTAGCAAACGATGTTATTTTGTTATGATCCTTAAACTCCCACCTCGCATGTACAGGGCTGACATTTGGTCATTTGGAATTACTGCACTGGAGCTAGCTCATGGTCATGCCCCTTTCTCAAAGTACCCTCCGATGAAGGTTAGTATTGTGTGAACATAATGAATATATTCATTTCAGGTAATGGTTTTCTGAGGAGGTTTGCCCTTTATCCGTTTTATTTTATTTACTTAACTTTTTTTTTTATTGATTTTACGCCACAGGTACTCTTGATGACCATCCAAAATGCACCCCCTGGACTTGATTATGATCGCGATAAACGGTTTTCTAAGGTATCATATATTTTTTTTTAATTTTCATCGCACATCTTACATTGACATTGACAACTATCTTCTTCTGTTGATGAACAGTCTTTTAAAGAATTGGTTGCCATGTGCTTGGTGAAAGATCAAACAAAAAGGCCAACTGCTGAGAAGTTGTTAAAACATTCCTTTTTTAAGCAAGCTAAACCTCCAGAGCTTTCTGTCAAGAAACTCTTTACTGACTTGCCACCACTGTGGCATCGTGTGAAAGCCCTCCAGGTCTGTCTTTACAGTTTTATGGTGTATACAAGTTTCATTACTGTTATATGACCTTATTAAATATGTGCAGATTAAAGATGCTGCGCAACTAGCTCTGAAGAAGATGCCCTCAGCTGAACAAGAGGCCATATCACAGGTTTGAGTCATTATTTCACAGAAGCTGTGCTGATGTTTGTTCCCAAACATATATTAATCATCTAGTTATTCTGTTTTTTTTTTTTTTTTTTATGATAATCTTTCAGAGCGAGTACCAGCGGGGTGTCAGCGCCTGGAACTTTGATGTTCAAGATTTAAAATTCAAAGCTTCCTTGGTATTATTCTATACATCTTGCTCCTTTCTCAACTTACTTAACTATGCTAATGTATTATCTGTACTTTAGTAATTGACTATAACTCAATATTTCATGTTCATTGCAGGTGCAAGATGATGACGAAATTCAAGATATTAGGGAAGATGATGTAAATTCAAGTTCATATGTCAAGAATGTAAGGATTTATGTAAATTTTTTTGTGCTATATTTTAACTTACAATCCCTATATCTACTCTATGCCTACGTAGGTCCTTTAATATTTTAGAATGTACAGAATAAGATACCGTTCTCTTCTGCAGGATGCTTCTGATTCGAAGGCTACTAGTGGCAAACAATATTCCACAAGCGAGAGCGTTTGCAGGTCAGTGGTATGCGAAAGTACTAATATGAGATTATATTGCATAAGACTAGTAAAGAATTGTTGACCTTGTGGAAATTAAAAGCTATATTAGCATCTTTCATATTATAATCAACCTGTACTCTTTGTTTTATGATTTATAAACGCTCAAAACTTACCTTTCAGTGATGAGGTAGTTCCATCTGAAAGCATTAGCAACAAAGAAGAGACTCCAGAAAGTAATGTGTTAGAAGATAATAAAGGGACCATTGATCTAGAAAAAAACAGAGTAAAAGCAGAGCAATTACCGTCAACCTCAGATAAAGAAGCTAAGACTAGAATTTTAACCGCAAGAAATCGTCAAACACAGAGTGGGCCTCTTGTGGCTGGTGTCGTCTTGAATCATTCTAAGTCTGAAAGAAGTCGTATTTTTGAAAGGTTTCTTCCTTGCTGTTTAGCATCATTTGATTGTATATGTGTGTATGCATGATCTTATGTATTGTCCATCTGTACATGTTTTCTTAATTTGGTCGTTTATTATCAGATCTGATAATGGAAGCTCACAAGCAGTTGAAAAAGTTCATCAAGTAAGAAGAGCTCCTAGCTTCAGTGGTCCTTTGAACCTTCCAAACCGTGCATCTGGAAACAGTTTATCAGCCCCAATAAAACCAACCGGAGGTATTATTCAACTTTTTTTTGAACATTAATTAGTACACTCATTGTTTTACCAGCGTGCATATATTTTGACTTTTACAGGATACAGGGATTCGTTAGATGACAAGTCAAAAGCAAATTTGGTACAAATAAAAGGAAGGTTTTCTGTGACCTCTGAAGACCTTGATCTTGTTAAGGTATGCTCATTGTCATACTACTCGTCTATTAAATTACGGTTTTAACTCATAACTTTCACTTCAGGATATTCCATTATATTCAGTTCCTCGACGGTCACCCCAGGTAACTAGTCAAGTCTGAATTTATTTACTCATGACTGATACGCGTGAGTTTTCAATTAATGGCCTTTTTATATATATTAGGATGCTTCGCTGAGGAAGTCCGCAAGTGTAGGGGACTGGATATTTGATTCAAATAAAATGGTTTGTCATCACCAACTTCATCTTTGTATAGCTTCATGAATTTTGTGATGCGGAACTTTTTCTTTGCTGTTTGGCAGCCTACTCCTAGGGAGATTAATAGTAGTTCTGTACATAGCAATTTACCTGCATCAGTGCTCATGCCCCACCTTCAAAACCTCTTTCAGCAGACATCACTACAACAGGTAAACCAGGTCTAGTTCAAGAAAATTTTAAATATGAAATTAATGATGTTCTTACCAAATAAAACACTTAATTGTACAGGATCTTATCTTGAATTTGTTGAATAGCTTGCAATCATCTGAGGTGGTAGAGGGTGAGTTAAAATGTCAGTTCGATCTCACTGTGCTTGTTAAAAAAGAATGGACTAACTTGTGATTTGATTTTATTTCAGCTTCTCAAAATGGGAAGCTGCCCCCATTGCCTCGCAGCTCCGAGAACAATGGATCTGTATGTACATGCAGTTCTTCTGCTTCCTTTTTGCTTATTGGTGCTATATATAGTAATATTATTATCATTATACAGGTTGAAGTTTCCGATAGAGAACGTTTGCTGCTTACGAAGGTTTCTGAGCTACAGTCCAGGTTACTGAGTCGGCATATGTTTTACCCCTTGTTTTTGGCCAACTTTTGTCATTGATTTCTATTGTGGGTTCTTATATTGCAGTGTTGGAAGTCTATCTGAATTATCTGTGTTTGATATCTCTTTTACAGGTTAACTATTTTGACCGAGGAATTGACCACAGAAAAGTTAAAATACGTACAGGTAAGTTGATTGAGTTCTTGTATTATCTGTGGGTTCTTATTTTGTGAAGTATTGCATAAGTTGAAGTATCAAAGCAATTTTTTGAACTTCCATATATTCAGGCTTACTTATCTTTTTTTTTATTTTATTTTATAAATGAACATATAAGTTAATCGAACATGATTTGATGGATCATTGAGTAGGGGTGTAAACGAGCCGAGTCGAGCCGATACAGTGCCAAGCTCGAGCTCGACTCGACTACAAAACTCGAAGCTCGAAACTCGACTCGAGCTCGACCGAGCTTTAATTTTCAAGCTCGAACTCGAGCTCGACTTACGTATCGACACTTTCGAGCTCGACTCGGCTCGACTCGATTAAGTATTAAACTAAGTTTTAAGTCAAATTAGTCCTATAAGCTCGACAATTTCAAGCTCGACTCGATTAAGCTCGGCTCGGTAGGATAGTAATTATGTAAAAATATATAATATTCAAGGGTAAAATTGTAAATAAGCACAAGCTCGATTAAGCTCGCGAGCTTTTCGAGTAGGTTATTTTGAGGCTCGAGCTCGACTCGAAAATCTACTCGAGTAGCTCGAGCTCGGCTCGACTCAGACCGAGTCGATTTCGAATAATTTGCGAGTCGATTTCGGGTAGCTCGCGAACTGTCTCGTCTCGTTTACACCCCTAATTGGCTGGTATATATTAATCATGCCATGAACTTGTACTAGCGTTGTCAAAAAGTGTTAACCATAGTTGACCTACTGCTTTCAGTTACAAGAGAGAGTTGATGCTATCACCAGCCGAGAGGATGGGCAGAAAGGTGAATCTGATGCTTGAAGTCCTTGAGATACTGCTGATGTAATGCTGTATATTCTGGTAAACTTATTTATTTTTCTGTTCAACTTCTCTTTAGTGGTGTTTATTTATACTAACTTGTGAGAGTTACAGTTGCAAGTAGTGGGCTCGCAATCAAGATATTGGATGCTCTTCCTCAACAACCGTGTAATAAGTTTTTGTTAAAAGATTTTCTGATCTTGAAATGCGAACAATCGGGTAGTGAAGAAACCATTTCTTTGATTCATTTTTCGTACAAAGAGAAAGAGCACTTGGGTTTGCAAGCATGATTGCTTGATTCTTTGGGCTGAATCTCTTAAAGCTCATGCCATATATAATATGTATGTTCAATGTTGTAGTAGGGGTAGTCAACAAATATTTACATGACAAGTTTTTTGTTGTATCTTTGGCGGAAATGTGAATATCACAATAAACAAAACTACATGACGTTTTCTCTTATTGGGCTTGAGGGATCTGCCCTGTTTTGTGAATGCATGTGTATGCAATAATGTATAAAAGGACGTGATTTTCTTTTTTTTTTTCTTTTTTTTTTCTTTTTTGACCAAGTGGTCTTAATGAGCTCTTGTATCCCTTGTGAATGCTTGATCATCTCTAACAAATTTTTTGACCAACTTATTAGTGACGACCAAAACAGAATACAACATGTCATATCTTGTTAATGCAGTTAAGGTGCAAATCACACATTTAATTTATGCCTATAAGGGTCACGCACTCACACTTACATGTAGAGCGAGTTTAGGTAAATATGTGATCAAGACAATGTGCAGTTAAGAATGGTAATTACTAATTTGTTTCCAACTTAATTCAAAAATATACATAAAGAAAAAAAATCTGAATGACTCATTGATAAATCATGGTCCATAGCCAACCAACAATGATCCAAATTGAGGTTAAAAAAAAAGATTAAACGCTAATGCCTATCATTAAATTTAAAGAAATGATATATCTTCTTAAAAATTAGCTTAATAATTCTTTTTTTTTTGAACATTCAAAAAGATTTTATTAGGAAAAACTAGCGAGACGCTAGGAGAGAGTTACAAATACATCGCCGGGCATATACAAAAGTATAATAGCTAAATACTAAAGGTAGTCCATTTGTTCCATTCGACACAGAGACTTGAAGATCTATTTGAAAGCCAAAGGAAACTTGTAGATTTTATTTCTTTCGTTGCAAACCGGATTGAAGGTTGTTTGCCTGAGAACACACAGTCGTTGCGGTACTTCCAGATTACCCATACATATGCGAGTACCACCATGCTAATGATTTTTTTGCTTGCTGGATTGAGCATGGGGTGCTTAGAAGTCTCGAACAATTCCTTGAAGCTCGTGGGTCTGGTGCTAGGAAGTCTACACCAGGAGAGTATAAAGTGCCATATCGAACGTGCAAAGGGGCAATGTAGGAAGAGGTGGTCAGCTGACTCGTCGGCCTGGTTGCACATGAGACATATAGTAGAGGCAGTGGTGATGTTCCTTTTTCGCAGTTGATCAATCGTAGGAATTCGGTTCATCTCCAGCCTCCATCCAAGAATGTTTGCCTTCAACGGAGCCAACTTATTCCATGGGAAAGACCAGAGATTTGGGCCGTGCTTGGTAGATAGCAGGAGTGATTTCATTGATTTGACCGAAAATACACCAGAAGTATCTTTCCTCCATGTCCAAGTATCTTCATTGTTGTTGAGGGTGACCCGGGAAATTTGGGAGAGCATATCTTGAAGCTGTTGGAGTTCAGATTGGAGTGACGGTGGTCTAATCCATTCCCAGGTCCATTGTGAGAATCTGCCTTCACATGTACACCTTTCTTTGATGGAGCATCCTTTGTATTTCTCGAGTTTGTACAAATCTGGGAATTCTATACAAAATGGGCGATCGCCATGCCAAATATCAATCCAGAAGCGGATCGATTCACCATTCCCAATGTTACCTGCAAAAAACTTCTCCAGAGCAATATCGAAAGTTTGTAGGTGGGAGTTGAGATTTGAGATAGTTTTCCACGCACCCACAAGGTTAGAATTAAAAGGAAGAGGAGAACAATTTCTGGTGGAGAAATGTAATGACTTAATGACTCGACACCAGACAGCATGTGGGTTCACATGGAGACGCCACCACCATTTCGCAAGTAATGCAAGATTTTTAGACTGCAAACAACCCAACCCAAGCCCACCCTCAGAAACAGAAGCAATAACCCTATCCCAAGCCACCCACGGTATCTTTTTAATTCCGTTTGAACCGCCCCCCAAAAAAAGGTTCTACGAATCGATTCAAGTTTTGTAAGGACACTTACCGGGGCCTTGTACAACGAGAAGTAATGAGTTGGGAGACTGTCAAGCACAAAACGGATAAGGGTGATTCTACCACCAATGGAGAGAGTTGATGCTTTCCATTGTGATAGGCGGGATTCAAAGGTTTGAATAACGGGGAGCCAATGTTTTATGTGGTTCATATTAGCGCCCACCGGTAGACCAAGGTAGTCAATCGGAAAGTTACCAATCCTGCAGTTAAGGATGTTGGCCGATGCAACTATGGTGTCAGGGGAGATATTGATTCCGTAGAAAACGGACTTATGCATATTTATTTTGAGACCTGAGATCAGATGGAAGATACGCATAATCTGGTTTATGTTGCGGAGACAGTTAGCAGACCATGAACCAAAGACAAGAGCGTTGTCTGCATAAAGAAGGTGGGTGAGGTTTGGGCCGAAGTTGGGCAATTAAATGCCTGTAATCAGACCCAAATTTGAAGCTTTATGGAGAATATTGGTGAAGGCTTCCATGGCAATAATAAACAGAAAGGGAGATAGAGGGTCTCCTTGGGGCATGCCTCTTTCACAGTTGAATTCCTCGGTAGGACATCCATTTACAAGTACGACTGATCTAGCCGAGTGTAGAAGGCCATTAATCCAACTTAACCATCTATGGGGAAAACCCATTTGTTCCATGATTCCCAACAAGAATTCCCAATTCACATAGTCAAATGCCTTTTCAAAATCGATTTGAAAACAGAAGGCTTCGCGTTTGTTTTTTTTAGCCATGAGATGATTTCATTTAACATCAATGGACCATCAAGAATATTACGGTCGGCAAGGAATGCCGACTGAGTTGGGGATATTACCTGTGAAAGAATCTTTTTGAGCCGATTTGCAAGTGTTTTTGAGATGGTCTTCTTGATGCAGCCAATAAGGGTTATCGGGCGAAAATCTCCAAGCTCTCTGGCCGAATCTGTTTTGGGAATGAGGACTATATGCGAAGAACTACAGCCTCTGCTAATGGTTCCAGTATGGTAGAAATCAATCAAAATGTTCAGGAAGTCCATCTTGAGGTTATCCCAGAATTTTTTTATGAAACCAAAGTTGAAACCGTCTGGGCCGGGGGCCTTGTCACTTGCACAATCCCAGACAGCCTGGGTTATTTCAGAGAGGGTGAAAGGGGCAATAAGGCTGGCTGCCGATTCATGGGTCAGGGTTTTGAGTCCACTACAGGTGAGTTTGGGCCTGTGTTGGATCGGTTCTTTGAATTTTTCTTCAAAAAAAGAGCGGGCAGCCTCCCTGATGGTTGGAGGGTCCACGTGCCAGCTGCCATCAATATCCAGACCAGTAAGACAGTTTTTTGCAATTCTACTGTTAATATATCCGTGAAAAAAGGCGGAATTTTCATCCCCCTCTTTTATCCACTTGGCTCGAGATCTTTGGTGAAGGTCCATGGATTTTGACGTTTCGAGGGTTTGAAGTTTGGACTTTGTGTCAATCCAGAGGGCATGTTCGGTGTCAGTGAAGTCACGGTTGTCGATGATAAGGTCTAGGTTTTCAAGCAGGTCGGTGAGGGTGACTTTGTCTTGGTTTTCATTGACTGAAATTTCACGATGCCAACTTTTTAAATCTTGTTTGTGGTTCTTGAGTTTGGATTGGAGTATTTGATCAGGCCTGCCAAAAAATAAACCGTTGAGAGGCTGGTCAAAACGGTTTCCTCAAAACCTTGTTTGGTGAACCATGCGGAGAAGAGGCGAAAAGGTGGGGGGCCAAAATCAATAGTTGAAGTTGTGAGGACCAATGGGCGGTGATCCGATAGTGATATGGGTAGTGTGGTGTAGGAAGCATCGGGCCATTTGTTCAAAAAGCCCGATGAGACAAGGATTCGATCAATCTTACTACGTTTCTCACCATTGTCAGATACATAAGTAAACATATGACCATGCATTGTGTATTCCAAGAGCCCGTTATGATGAATGAATGAGTTGAAGGCGAGGGCACATGTGCTATTGAAGTTGGAGTTTTTACGTTCATCAGGACTTCTGACTGCATTGAAGTCACCCAACAGAATCCATAGGTCCTGAGGATTCATGATGTGTGACGATATTTCATCCCATAGCTGCTGTTTAGATGAGTTCTCTTGAGGGGCATAGACATTCAGAATATGGAGAAGATCGGTGGAGCCATTTATGTATCCGGATGTAATTATGAAATGGTTGGATTTAATTGTATTGGAGAGCGTAAAAACAAAAGGATCCAAGATGCTAAGGATGCCCCCTGAACGACCCTCAGATCCAGTTGAGGGAATAAAGTCATGGAGATGGTTATGGTTTCCCCAAAGGCTGTTTGTTGGTGTGGGGTTGCTACAGTGGGTTTCCTGTAGGCAAATGAAGTTGAGGTGATGATCTTTTTTGACTTGGTTGATCCATCTGGACTTGATCGAGTCCTTTAATCCACGTATATTCAATGAAAGGAAATTCATTGGGCTGCTGTTTTCTCACTGTTCTGGATGATTTGTTCCTCAATCAACTTTTCAAAGCCCGCCAGATTAGTACCAATACAATCCCCAACTGTCATGGTGTTTTGAACTTCACAAGCAATGTCGTCAGTTTCAGAGGAGCTGTTTTCTTGGTTATGAGGTTTGGGATGAGGTGATTTTGGGGAAGATGGAGGTGGGGGGGGGGGGGGAATGGTCGAAGTGTTTTCAGAATGGTGAGGGATAAGTTGGGCTGTTATGGAACTGGAGGGGTCGACATGGGATGGTTGCAGAGCAGGTGCAGGCTCATTGGTAGTATGAGTGATTACTAGACCAGATGGTTCATCAAGGAGGTGAAGGCCATTAAAGGGGATTGGTTCGATGTTTTGTCGGAATGAGAGATTAGGGTTGTTAGAGGAAAAGAGGGGTGGTGCCGTGTTACAGTGTATCTCGGTGTTATGGTTTAATAGGTTTTGTTTAGGGGGCGGGGAATTAAGGTCAATATGCACGCATGTATCATAGATGGGTGAGGCTTGGCGTTGTCGTTTTCTGGATACGCTTGAGGTAATGTTCTGTTGTGAAGGGTTGTATTGGGATTTGGGAGGAGGGAATTGTGGTGGGGGAGGAATGTTGTTGTGGGCCCAAGGGATGTCATGCTGGTTTGGATTTCCAAGGTCTGAGAATTTATGAGGCTTTTCAATATTCTTTTTGAAAAAAGGTGTATTTTGTTGGGTAGTTGCAGTAAATGCGTCTTTTTGGTTACCTTTGGAAGTTGGGGGGCCCACAGCCGGTTCCGGCGAGGCTGATGGATTCTGGGTGTCACAAGCTGAGATAGTACCCGAGTTGAGAAAAGGTGGAATCCAATCGCTATGTTCCTCAACTACACGAACAGCAAATGACTTGTTGGGTTTCAGATTAATTTTGATTACCTTGTCGACCTTTTGATGGGCATTGATAAGAACAGTTGCTAAAGCAAAGCTCAAGTTACCATCGTTGGCCGTCACAGATGGTGGTTCAAGGACTTGTCCCACTGTTGCAGCAACTTTTTGAACACAAGCATTATCCCATAATCGTAAGGGGATACCATAAATCTTGATTGTGGAGATTCTTCCTGAAGCATGCTCTTGTCTATTCCAAATTTCAAATCAGGAAAACCATTTTTCAAGGAAAGCGGATTTTGTTTTGAGAAAGTTGTCGGCAAAAACAGAGGCTTTGAACGTGAATAGAATGGTGAGGCCGCCAACATAGGAGATAGATGGTAACTTGAGCTTAATATGACAAATGTAATACTCCCTCCGTCCCAATTTAAATGTCCAAATTTGACTTGCTGAGTCTTTTTTCTCTAACTTTGACCGTAATTATTTTTGTTTGTATAATATAATACCTAATGAAAGTTATATAAATGAAAAATACATCTAAAGCTCAATCTATCCATATATTTTACGTCAAATATTGTATAACATATACGAAACAATTTACGGTCAAAGTTGCGAAAGAAAGACTTCAAAAGTCAAAATAGAACATTTAAATTGAGACGGAGGGAGTACATTTTAAGCTATTTAATTAGAGTAATTAATCATTTTATGAAGAATATTGAGATGTATCGAACACGTGAAAGACTAAACCTGACTGGCCACTCAACAAGAGCCAAAACCCCACGTTCCACTCGGCACGCTTCCCAAACTCTACCGAACTCCAAGGCACCACCGCCGTTTTCTACTCCGATGAATTCGCTGTCACTCAACCCTGTTTCCACCGCCGGCAACCACACCACCACCACCACCACCACCCCAAAACACACACTTCATCATCATCATCTTCACCACCACTTCAACAACAACATCAACCAGGTTATTATCTTTCTCTTCTTTTTTTTTTTTTTAAATTATTTGTTTGATTCTATGATTTTGTAACCTATAGTCAACAAACTTCTTTATTCTTAAACCCTAATTTATGATCGGGGTTTTGTTATATAATAGAAGCGAAAAACAAGGAGAGGTGGGAAGTGCAAGGCGGTTTTAGCACATGAAGCGCCGTTTGTGGTAGCAATGGGAGCATGTGTGCTAAACTCATTGGTGTTTCCGTTGCCAGTGGGTCCAGATGACAACGAAGACGGCGAGTCAGTGATCGAGTCAGCTGATGCTAGGTTTGCTGTTATGGGGATCATTAGTTTCATTCCTTACTTTAATTGGATGGTAATATTTACTTACTTTGTTTCCAGCTTAATTCATTTTTGTGTTAATTAGTAATTACTTTAAGAGTTAATCAAAATGATGTTGTGGTTTGGATTGTGGTGTAGAGTTGGGTGTTTGCTTGGATGGATACTATGGATAAACGATACGCTGTATATGCACTCGTTTACTTAGCTCCTTACTTAAAGTAAACTTCTCATCCTCGAATACTCTTTTCTGGTATTTATTCATTTCATTAGTTTAGGACTGAACTGCCCAATGCCACTTATATGTGAATGTGTTGTTGATCTGTTATTATGCATTTCACCAATAAAAATCCAGTTTGTTATCGAATACCCCTTACTATAATTTGCAGAACGTCTCTTGACAAATAACAAATTAGAGGTGGCAAAATGGACGGGTTGGGTAACGGGTCACAACGGGTTCTAGGTCATAACATATTAGCATTCATTTTAGAAAACGGTCCTGGTTAACCCACTAATTTTTTAACTTCTCTAAATTCATTAAATACACTTATCTAAAGCTAAGGTAATGGATTTTGTTTCTAAGCTGAGTTCAATTTGTTCGGACCTTCATTCAGGATGTAATCATAATTTGGGCGTTGAATGTTGTAACTAGCAAGTTAATTTCATACCTAGAAGGCTTGAACACATGCATGGTTTTAAGGTTATGTCGATACATGCTGTTAAAATTTTAACCCCGGTGAGGGGTGAACATTGGAGCAACTAGTAAGGCTGGGTGCAATGTGTTTTCCATGATATATCTTATGCATTGTGGCCGACCCATTCACAACTGAGAACTGATAAAGGACGCTTCATGTATACTTGTGGGAGAGGGTGACGGTTGTCTTGATGTTTCCGAACTCTTCTTAGAAAGTTTGGCGCGTAGCTGTAATACGTAAATGAAAATAACCGTTATTATCTCGAACCCCACTTGGTTTTTTGTCCTTATTCCTCTTCTTTGAGATCTTGTGTACTTCATTCGTTTCAATGCTGATTTATTGTGTGTATTTATGCTGATCGCTATTAGAAACTTGTAGCAAACTCTCATGATTTACTTGACTGCAACGTATTGTGCATCTATAAGGACCAAGGGTCATGTCATTTTTCTTACATAGTTACTGGCTGTGATCATAGGACGAAATTATCTCTGTCACCTGAGGAAAGCTGGTTGCCTATTACTAGCATTATTTGGTGCATTCTTCACATTCAGGTAAACGCCCTTTCTTCTCATAGTTCACAATTTTACACAAGGGCATCTCATTATGACAGAGTTCATCTTCATTCATGTAAAGTTGTTGATGTTTATACCATTGGCAGTTAGAAGCAAGCATCAAGAATGGAGATCTTCAAGGCATCCCATTGATTAATCGAGGTTTAAAGAATGCATCTTCAAAGAAAGATACCAGCATCTCAGAACAGGTACTTACAATTCGATCTAATAAATATATTATCCTGATCTTGGGTATGAAGTGTAAGACATTTGGTTTGATAGGAAACAAGAAAAGACGAACAAAACTTACCTTCTGCAAATGACGAAGTAAGAGATAAAATAAGAGGTTGGGGAATTCCTAAAAAGCCTTCTCGACAAGCTGACCGTTTGGATAAAGAAGACGAAGCGGAAGGGAAAAAGCACTAGGTGCTTTCACTCGTATAGGTACAAGACGAAGAGGATGGGAAAAAGCACTAGGCGCTTTCACTCATATAGGTATAAATATATCTAGTGGGTTTATCAATCCAATTAGAAAAAAAAGGTAAGCTGTCATGATTTGAAATCTTTGTTTTAGTTACCACTTACCACATTTGATTGGCTTCAAACTTCACTCATTAAAGAATTTTTAATTGTTACCCTTAATATTTGCTTTTTAAGTTGCGAACAACCCCAGATTTTAGCTATTCAGAGGTGGATCAAAAAGGGTTTGTACTTTGTAGGGTTTATATGTGCTTATATAAACTCTTTTTTTGGGTGAACTTTTTTGTAGTGTAAAAAGTAAATTTATTTGTGATGGATTGCGTATCTGAAATACAGTATGTTTTTGCAGCAGTGGTGCATTTCTTATGCTATTACCTTTTGCGTGATAATTTCGTTAGGAAGTGTTTTAGTGCTAGCCTCTCAATTCAATTGAGAATAAATGTTTTAACTATAGAAAGATGATGTGTATATTTTCTTTTCTATGAAACGCATATATTTGAACATTTAGGGATGTTTGCTTCCTGTAATCGAATAGAATGAAATTGAAGCAGTTAATGCATATCAACTTCTGTTCAAGCATACATATATATACATCTCAAAACTTTCATAAGGAAAACATAGCAACCATATGTATGGATTGTCGGTTTTGGTATCAGGTTTATAGTTCAGGTGGTGTTTCTTTGCTCCAAGAATCGATTTTGACTGTATTTTCTTGGTCTTTTAGTAAGAAGGATTGTTTATCATTGTTTGGGTTATGTAACTCCCAGCATCTATGTCGGGTTGATGTTTCCTTCTATGATTAAAGGGGCTATGTTCACTTGCAATTTGTAATATTATCGCGTAGGTTGTTGAACAAATGCAATAAGCCAATAACATAACTTTAAAAAGGAAAAATAAAAATTTAAATCTCTGTGTATCATTAATTGATTTTAATGGTATTTAAATCTCTGTCTGGTTAATTTAATAAAGTTGTGAATAATAACACAAGAATTTTGCTATTGCAGTCCTATAACATGCATAAAATATTTGTAACATATGTCATTAAATGGATTAACAAATAAGATTTGGAGTTTTTTTCTATCTTAGGTAAAACTTGAAAGCAATTTTTCTACTTTAGTTAAATGGTAAGATTATGTACATCTCAATTTTCTTATACACGTAAACATGTGAAAAACGTCATTGATTGTTACTTACTTTATTTTTTCTTTACTAAATGGATTAACAAATAAGGAGATGACATGTTTTGTTGATTTTAATGTTTGCAGTTTAACTGAGGTTATTGACAATTATTGAATGTATCACAATTGTGTGTTAAACTATGTAATATTTTTGTAAATGTATTACTACAATTGTGAGTTTTATAACAATTGTGTGTTAAACTATCACAATTTTTGTAAATGTATTACTACAATTTACAAGTAAATGTAAATACAAAGTATAATTCCCCAAACGCAATTAACCGAATATCCAAACTCCCAGTTACGCTTGTAAAGAAAGAAAGAAAGAGAAACGAGAAGTGTTTAATCAACAAACAAAAAGCATTTTTGAATATCACCAAAACAGGATCAATATTTTAATTTTCATTTCGCAAAAACCCTAAATAAGTAGTGACAATGGCAGACGACAAATTAAAACTAATACAAACCCTAATCTGGTACGCCGCTAGCGCTACCGTTAGTTACTGGGCAATGCTCGCCGGTCTCCGTCTTCTCGACAACAATCGCCAAGAAAACCAACGATCAATCGAACAACGTAAGCAGCTTTTCAAACGTCTTGGTCGTACCCTAATTCCCACCACTCCTTATGAGGTTAGTTTCTTACTTTATGTTAATTTTCTTTACTTTATACCCTTTTAATCCCTCCTTCATGTTTACTCTGTTTCTGTATTTATGAAGATGTTAAATGCCCGGTTTTTTAGGCCCCACTTATGTACAATTTCTTTGCGATAAGACCACATTTTATAAGCTCGTTTGAGGCTCTGAAATTGGTTGAAACGCCCCTGATAATTGTATGCATGTGTTCTTAAAAATGTTAGATATAATAATCGTATGTATATCTATGTATGCAGAATATGATAGCAAGTTTATTATTATATTTTTATTTATTTTCTCTGTTTCTGTATTATTGAAATAATTGCATATAATATAATACAGAATAGCAATTTTATTACTCTCTTTATCTTTTTCATAATTTTTATCTACTTACTCTGTTTCTATATGAATTAAAAATTTGTTGGATGTATATACAATGTTTATAAATACAGGATATGATAGCATCTGATGTTGTAAATCCAGACCATATAGATGTGGAATTTGATTCAATCGGTGGATTGGATAGTACTAAACAGGCATTGTATGAATTGGTTATACTTCCGTTACGTAGGCCCGAGCTGTTTGCCAGAGGAAAGCTTCTTGGTCCACAAAAAGGGGTTTTGTTATATGGCCCGCCTGGGACAGGGAAGACAATGCTGGCTAAGGCGATTGCTAAAGAATCTGGTGCTGTTTTTATAAATCTTAGGGTTTCTAATTTGATGAGCAAGTGGTTTGGTGATGCGCAGAAACTTGGTAAGGTTATGTTTGTTCCTTGTTTGAAATGAAGTATTGAAATGTGTTTGTTGTTGATTGGAGATTGTGTTATCAGTTTCAGCCGTTTTCAGCCTGGCTTATAAGTTGCAGCCTGCAATTATCTTCATTGATGAGGTTGACAGTTTTCTTGGACAGCGTCGTTCATCAGATAATGAAGTTTTAACCAATATGAAAACTGAATTCATGGCCTTGTGGGATGGTTTCACTACCGACTGTGAGTAACTGAGTATTCTCAAATCAATTGTGACTATACTTCTTGTGAGCAAATGGTAACTTTGCTATATGCTAGATTGGAAGATAATATTGGTTAGATGCTTGGAGTAAGTCATGTTCCGTAATAAGTATGGTTCATGTAATGTTTTATATTTCTTTTGCAGAAAATGCTCGAGTGATGGTACTAGCAGCAACTAATCGGCCCTCTGATCTTGATGAAGCAATACTTAGACGACTTCCACAGGCTTTTGAAATTGGAAAGCCTGGACAGGGTGATAGAGCAAAGATACTTAAAGTAACATTAAAAGGAGAGCGAATAGAAGAAAATATTGACTTTGATCACATAGCTAGTTTGTGTGGCGGTTTCACTGGTTCAGATCTTGTTGAGCTCTGTAAGCAAGCGGCTTATTATCCACTCAAGGAGTATTTGCAAGACGAGAAGGATGGGAAACAAGTTTGTGTGAGTACATAGTGCTAAATATAATGATTTTTTTGTATACTTAATGTATTTCATTCTTTATCTAATTCCATTTTAATGCCTCTGTTATATCATAGGCACCACGGCCATTGTCTCAAATAGACCTAGAACAAGCTGTTGCTGCATCAAGAAAAGCAAAGATTCCAACATATGCAGTTGGTGGGTCAACCGTTTGGTCAACACGTGTTAACCCAGACGATAATGAGGTAGAACTTCTTGTGAATAGCTTCAGCTTTATCTCTTCCCAGTCCAGTATGTTTGTTATTAGGCACATTGTAAGATACTCTGCAATTTCTTTTTCAGGATTTCTATAGCTGAAAGAGAAGGCTAACGTGTCTGTGTGTTGTTATGGTTCTGATTATATAACCTCACAGTTAGTTATATCTTCATTCTACACCTTATAATGATTCTTCTAACACAATTGTTGTATAGGAAGTCAACAGCAAGGCAGTTACTAGTCAAGTACTGTAGGCATTTACATTCTATGAAGAAACTGCGTTGTATTTCTATGGTTATCAATTCATATAAATTAGTTGATCATAGGTTTCCTCCATCTCTTCAAGCTCTGCTTCTTTCGTATTGTTCATTTTACTGAAATTTTATAATCTTCAATAGAAACCCACCTGCCTGTTACAATGAAACTCATAAATTAATAGTAAACAAACACGAAGCAGACCTCAGAGAGACTGGTTTTTATCTACATAAGTTTATCTTGATTAATGAGGTTAATATTTCCCTTGAACAACACTGTTCATCAGATAATGAAGTTCAATCAACATAAAAACAGAGTTCATGGCCTTGTGGGATGGGTTCGTTACAGGTTGCAAGTGTTTCCAAATTAATTCTTTAGTTCATATGAAAGAATTTTCCTGTACAATAGAATAGATCTACAGCTGGATTTGAAGAACACAATGTGCGTTAGGCAAGCTTTTATGGTTAGTCATTTTCTGCCTGATGTTCATGTATTCATAATGCTTCTGTCATGGATTTTGATGTGTATCTTTTCATAGAGAATGCTTGAGTAATGGTACTTGCAGTAACCAACCGGCCCTCACAAATGAGGCAATACTTTGAGCAGAGATATGCAAGCAAAAGCTGCTTATTTTCTGCTCATGGAAAGATGGGAACAAGCTTCCGTGAGTACATTATGCTACTAAAATGCTAACGGAGAAGGCTAGCATCTCTATGTGACACAAATATGTATATTTTAAACCCGAAAATGACTCCATTTTGGCATATTACTCGGTTAACACATAACCTCCAACAATTCTAATATTTGAACGTGCAAACTTTAAGCATCAATCATTAATAAACCATAACAAAATAAAGCTTACTGACTCCGACTATGACTTGCACTAGACACTGACTTAAAATACTTAAGACGCTTTCTAATTTAACCAAACATAAAACAATTTATTCATGTCAAGATTAATTTCATCAGTAAGTACTAAGTATAGAAAAAGTGAAATATATGAAAAACCTAATATAAGAATTGGGTGTAGACTATTTGATTATTAAAGACGTGGTGGAAGTCCATGTCTAGTTGGGGCTCGTTAAGAAATAAAGGAAGGAAAATAGGCGATGAAGGTATTGTTGTGGTCGCTTATTCGTGTATTTGGAAAGATAAAAACAATGTTAGATTCTCCGATTGCAATGTAAAGCTTGAGGTGATTTTGCAAAATCTTTTGAGTTTTTTGTGGTATAGGAATCGGGTGGGATAACAATCATTTAAAGTTAATCAACTTTATAGGTAAAGTTGGATCATCTTACACCCTTTGATTAAAATCAATGATCAAAACTTAAACTTAATTTTTTAATCATGACTCTGAATTTTAATCCAATGGTCAAAGTTGTTTCAATTTTACCTATAAAGTTGAAGCAACTTTATAAAATCTATATCCAATCGGGTGAATCATTGTACTACTAGTTGGAAAGATTCATGAAATTTCAAACTGATGTAAGTATTGTACTCTATAATTACGTACGTCTATGTTGAGATGTCTGAATAAAGTTACCTTTAAAAAAGAGTGAGATGTTAACAAACTTACTTTTTTACATAAATAAATAGTTTAGTTAAATTTAACTAATAATCATCCTATTCTAGTCTATTTATTTATTATTTTGATATTAGAGTTTGATACATATTAAATACTAATAAATAATGCAGTTGATTGTTAAATTTATAACGAATTAGCGTATCCTTATGTTTTTACTTTTATTAAATCGCATTCTTTTTTTTCTTCTTTATTTTGGTTATACAACCTATAAATTCCATATCCCAAATGCATCTACAATTTTCATATACAACTACTTTTTATCTTGGTTTGTTTGATATCTTGTCTTTATCGTGTTAAAAATCAATACGGTATGACATTACATTACCACTAATTGTTCTTGTTTTCCAACTTTCTATTAAACTTCATATAGAGCATAGTTTCTAAGATATTAAAAAAATAATGCAGTTGGTTTGTTTTATCTTGGTCGTGCTGACGTCAGCACGAGGACCACTCAACGTGATGCTGACGTCAGCACGAGGTGCGTTCTCTTGGACCTTTATTTCGCATATTACATAACATTCAACCACCGTTTAAGTATACTAAGACACTTATAAACCTTGGCTCTACGTTCTTGTACCTGCAAAACAATATATAGCACACAAACACATAAACAGATATAATATTGAAGTTCAAACGTAATCATTAAACTTAACAAATGTCCTAACGACTTATTATTTCAACGATTACATAAGTTTTCCTAAATAACAAAAACGTTAATCAAATCTACGTTGCTACTGTCACACAAATCTGCATCTACAACTTATAATTCATAGATTGTTAGGATATTTACATACTTGTAATATCTTGGTTCCGCAACAATCTTGTATTTTATTTAACATCAATAAATAAAATACACTTGAAAATTACATTGTGCCTCACCATTTATTTATTTACTTATTTATTGCTTTAAGTCTTGTATTACTTTATTTATATTCTTGCATTTATACTTATTGTAATACTAGTCCAAATCTAGTGCATACTTGACTTGTTATTCTGCACTCTTGGGTTAAACCATCGAGTGAGGGACTTAACAATTGGTATCAGAGCGGAAGGCTAATATACTTGCCTAGATCCGTTATTCTTGATGGCCAACCTAGAGAATACACAAGCTAATCTAAATGATCCTCCTATTAATAATGAACAAAATAATGACCCACCCATTGTTAATAACAATCCCCCACCACCTCCTCCTAATCCTGCTTCTCCACACGTGCATGTGCACTATTCGAACACTCCTGTTCCCAAATTCAGTGGGAACAGTGATGAATTCAGCACGTGGAAAGCTAGGATGATTTTACATGTTACTGGTATTGAGAGGAATATGATAAAATTTTTAAATGAAGGTCCTTATATTCCCAGATCTCCCCTCAATCCGATTCTTGATCCAACTGGATCTAGATCTGGAAGGGAAAAGAGGGAGGAACATCGGTCCGAAGAGGAGAGGAGACTGGTAAATTTAGATACCATTCTCAAAAACATGATCCTCTGGGCCGTTCCAGAAACTCTTATTCCCACACTAGTTCTCTATCCCAGTGCTAAAACCATGTGGGATGAACTAGTCAACCAGTATGAAGGAGGTGATGACACTGTTGTTACTAGAAAGGTCTCCCTAAACAAGAAGTATGAGTCATTTTTTGCTCTTCCCAACGAGTTTCTCACTGGTACTTACACCAGATTTATGAGCATCATAAACCAGTTGAGAGGTCTTGGGGTTGAGAAAGACAAGGATATACTTCTGGAGAAATTTTGTGATATTCTCCCCACCAAATGGTCTCACATGATTTTGAGACAAGGTAAAACCTTGCACACCCATACTCTATCAACATTGTATGGAGCCTTCAGATTTACTGAAGAAAATCAAGCCCAGAGGATTGAGGCTGAAAAAGATGCTTTAAATCATGCTTCCAGTAGTTCCCCAGTGGTTAGCCATACTGAACCACCATGTGTGGCATTAATGTCTTCCGAGAATGTATTTTCTATGAAGAAGATGATGTATGAACTAATGGAATATGGAGTCACTAACAATATCTCTCCAGACTGTGATGAAACTGATATGCTTGCTAAAACGTTTAACCGTTTTGAAGCAAGAGCAAATAGGCTCACTGGACAACATGCACCCAGTTCCTCTACTGATAAGGCTAATCTGACATGCTTTAAGTGTGACAGAAAAGGTCATTTCATGAAGGAGTGCAATCCTAGCCAGTTTGTTTCCCAGTTTGGTCCATCTGTTTCTTACCATAAGCCTGATGATAGCTACAAATTGAAATACAAAAAGCTTAAGGCACAAATTGCTCTCATGTCTGCAGAAAAAGATAATAATGAGTGCATGGTTGCTGAAGAAAAATAGGTTCCCTTTGATGATTTATCAGTTGATGAAGAAGAGGAAAGAGATTGTTGCTACATGGCTCTGGCTGATGAAGAACATATGGTGAAGGAAGATGTCACATCTGGAAGATGGGTGGACATTGTCATTAAAAAGGTTAGTGATTATGATAAGGAGGTTGACCCTGAATTACAATTGGACATTGCTGAAGCTCTTAATTCTGATTTAATTTTTATTGAAACTGTTAGATCTGACATGTCAAAAGGTTATGAAACAGATTTCACTGAACTTTCAATTTTACAATCAAAATTAAAAGAACTTCAAGTTATTGAACTGGATTTCAAAGCACAAGTTTTGGTAATTGAACAACTGGTTCAAGAAAAACAAGACCTGGAAAACATTTTAGAAAAAGAAAAACTGGTCATTAAAGTGAGGCTGGGTAGATGTATGCTATAAACGAAGACATTTATTAGTTTTAGCCTCCTTAATTTAGATAACATTTACTATTTAGTTTATTGTCGTTATCAACTTTATGATTATGGATTTTCTTGGATTATTGTTTTAATGCTATGAAGTAACACCAAACATATGATGACCATTCCGTTAGGAAATGGTTAAGTTTTAATTGGGACGTTTCCGCATTTTAAGTTATTTATTTAAAAGTTTTTGAAAATCCATATTTTTTTAATGTCGGGTGTTACAAGTGGTATCAGAGCAGTAGTTTAAGTGAACCATTGGCCACAAGTTGGCCATGGACTTAGACTAGTAATATGTTGCGCATTTAAGCTTAAGTAAATATGCAACCTTAAGAATATTGCTTTTAGGATGGGTTTGGGTTGAGCGTGAGAGTAGCATTAAGGCTTATATGTATTTGTTTGGGTGTATGCATATTTTTGTAGCTTAGCCTTATTTCCTTCTTTCTGACTATCCGTGGCTAATTATTTTAGTGCTTGTTGTAGATGATTCCTTGTTGGAATTTGTCTTAATTCCCCTATATTAAATATCTATGGGGAGTAAATAAGTAAGGAGGATAAATGTCCAAACTCGGTGTTGTTTTATGTAGAAGTCGGAATAATAATGAAGTCGACAATGTTATTACGGAGTTGTGTTCGTTGTTGTCAACCCTAATGGGTTAGTGATAATGACCTAGGTAAAAATGAAGTTGATTATTGTGACATAAGTTGTGGTCACTATTGTGGACTCACTGGTTTAGTGACAATAACCCGATAGAGATAAAGTATGACAATTGTGATAAATGAATAGATTTGAGAAATTCCCAAAGAAGGTGGTATAAGAGTGATACACAAGTGGAGTAATAGACACACATGTGAAAAGGATACAGTTACAATTATGGTCCGGAACATAATTGTAAATGTATCACGACGCGAGTGTGTTTGTGGCAACGCTTGTGTTGACTGGTGTGGGATGAATTTGCATTGGTGAAATAAATATATACTTTTATAACTTAATGCATAGTTGATGGTACTTTTATCATGTGAATAATTAAGTATGTAGGCTGAATTATTTGACATAAAGTAGAATAATGTGAGTCATTATATGGACCTGTCGAAATATATGTTGTCATTTAGTGTGTCATGTCGGTCTGTTTACCGTTGATTGTTACATTATGTATCATGGTAGGCGTTAAACAAAGTTAAAAGGTAGATCTTTAAAGTTAGTACCAGTAAAAAGAAATATATATATGCACGTTACTAATGCATAGAGAATTTTATAAGTTAAAATGTTTAAAAGAAAAGGTTGATTAACTTGCAGACATATAAATCTTGGCACATTGATATTTTAAGTTCATGAGTAATAAGTCAAGTAGGAAAGTTTGTGGAACTAGTAATGTAAATCAGTGAATTCTTAAAACAAATGTGCAAATTCTTTTCGGTAATTAAACAAGTAAACGTAAGGTGGTTTAGAAGGAAGACTATCTATTTCAGTTATGTCACAAGGTTGTAAGTCATTATAAGTTTGTGAATTAACAATTTAAAAAAAAAAATGTTGTTGTCCCTATATGTTGAAATAGTCGAATATATTGAGAAAACAGAAAGCAAATTGTTATGTTAGGTCCAGATTTAGTCCAGATTTACTGGACTCGCTCCAGACTTGACTACTGGAGCCTTACTGAAGATCTGTCCAGAAACGTGTTCTACTGGACCTACTCCAGACTTGGAATCTGGAGTCCCTCTGATGATTTGTCCAGAAATAATGGAAGACCAGTGAGCAAATACTTGTATAGGAAATCTGGAGTATTCTCCAGATTAGCTCACTGGACTTCACCCCAGTCCAGATCAACTCTACTGAAGACGTTCTCACTGAAGTCAAAGACTGAAGTCAGAATAAAGAAGACTTACAAATGGCGGAGTCCACTGGAAGTCTTACCAGATCTGTACACTGGAGGATTGTCAGTGTTCTAGACCTTACAAGTCTGAACACTGATATCGAGGATTGACTTTTGCCTTTACACACTTTCCAAAGAACAATCCACTTGTTCTTTACCAAAGTTTATGCGTGTAAAGGTGGTTGGATAAAAGGATACAAAGTCATTTGATGTGACTTTATCCTTATTCCTTATCCAATGCATTTAATGTTCTTGTCGGATCATTAAATGCATGCAACCATATTTGTACGGCACAAAATTCATTGGTGAATTTTGTTGCCTATAAATACAAAGTCATTTCCTTGACATAAATACTTTTAAGCATACATTTTGCATTAAAGTGAATTTGTCTAAATACTCTCGATCTTAAATAGGGATACTTCACAACTTTAAGTATCTCGATCCAAAAGAGTTATTTGACAAATATAGATCATTTGTAATTCATAGGTTGTTAGGATACATACTTATTTGTATTATCTTGATTCCGCACAACCTTGTATTTTATTTAACATCATAAATAAAATACACCATTGAAAAATACATAATGTTCCACTTTACTTGTTTATTGCTTTAAGTCTTGTATTACTTTGTTTATATATTCTTGCATTTATTTACAAGTAATACTAGTCCATTCTAGTGATTATTAGACTTGTTGTATTTTACACTTTCTAGGTTAACCATCGAATTTCAGGGACTCACATTTGGTATCAGAGCAGAAGGCTAAACATTGCCTAGATCTGTTTCTTTGATGGCTAACCAAGAAAATACGCAAGGAAGTTTTAATCTTGGTCCCGATCCTAATGCTAATATTAATGATCAAAATGAACCACCTATTGTTAATAACACTAATCCACCTCCTTCACCTCCTCATGCTTCTCCACACGTGCATGTGCACTATTCAAATAATCCTGTTCCTAAATTCAGTGGGAACAGTGATGAATTTGGTACGTAGAAGGCTAGGATGGTTTTGCATATCACTGGTATTGAGAGGAACATGATGAAAATTTTAAATGAAGGTCCTTATGTCCCTACATCACCTCTCAATCCCCTTCTTGATCCTTCTGGATCTAGAAGAGGAAGGGAAAAGAGGGAGGAACATTGGTCTGAAGAGGAGAGGAGATTGTTGAATCTAGACACCCTTCTCAAAAACATGATCCTCGGGGCCGTTCCTGAAACCCTAATTCCCACACTAGTTCTTTTTCCTAGTGCTAAAACCATGTGGGATGAACTTTTAAACCAGCATGAAGGAGGAGATGACACCATTGTCACCAGAAAGGTCTCCTTAAACAAGATGTATGAGTCATTTTTTGCTCAGCCTAATGAGTCTCTCACTGGTACTTACACCAGATTTATGAGTATCATAAACCAGTTGAGAGGTCTTGGGGTTGAGAAGGACAAGGATATACTTCTGGAGAAATTTTGTGATATTCTACCCACCAAATGGTCTCACATGATCCTGGTCTTACGACAAGGTAAAACTCTGCACACATACACTCTCTTAACTTTATATGGAGCTTTCAGGTACACTGAAGAAAATCAAGCCCAGAGAGTGGTGGCAGAACAAGATGCTTTTAACCATGCCTCCAGTAGTCCTAATGTGGTTAGTCATACTGAACCACAAAGTACAGCACTGATATCTTCTGAGAATGTATTTTCTATGAAGAAGATGGTGTCTGAACTCATGGATTCTGGAGAGTCCAGTCAAATCTCTCAAGACTGTTGTGATGAAACTGATGATGATGACCTCATTGCAATGATTGCTAAAACGTTTAACCATTTCAAAGCAAGAGCAACTAGGCCATCTGGACAATTTGCATCCAGTTCTTCAACTGATAAGACCAATTTGACATGCTTTAAGTGTGGTAAAAAAGGGTCATTTCATGAAAGATTGCAGGTCCAGCCAGTTTGCATCCAAGCCTGGTCCATTCTCTTCAAATAATAAGCTTGATGATAGCTATAAACTGAAATATAAAAAGCTTAAGGCCCAGATTGCTCTCATGGCACAACAAATTGAAAACAATAATAAGTGCATGATTACAACAACTGAAGAGAAGTGGGTTCCTTCTGATGTATCTGCTGATGAAGAAGAAGAAAGAGATTGCTGTTACATGGCTCTGGCAGACGATGAGCACCTGGTGAAGGAAGATGTCACATCTGGACGATGGGTGGACATTGTTATTAAGAAGGTTAGTGATTATGATTGTGCAACTGACCAAGAATTAAAACTGGACATAGCTGAAGCTCTTAATTCTGATTTGATATTTGTAGAAACTGTTAGATCTGATTGTGTAAATGGTCTAGAAACAGATTCTTCTGAAATAACTGCTTTAAAATCAAAATTGAAAGAACTTCAAGACATTGAACTGGCATTTCAAGCCCAGGTTCTGGTAACTGAACAATTGATTCAAGAAAACCAAGATCTTGAAGTCATTTTAGAGAAAGAAAAACTGGTAATTAAATCATGGCTAGAAACCAAAAAGCCATATGATGCTGGAGAAAATCAATTTCCTGCTCAAAAACGTGCATACTTAGATGGAAATACTCATGTAGCATCATTAATACCAGTAATCGATCGATTACCAGAGGGGTTCAGGCCCACCACTGTTTATGATGAGCCTGTAACTCCCAAGACCAATATTTACCCAGTTCAATCCCCAGAGGTCAAGACTGGAGCATTCCAGATGACTGCTCCAGTTAAAGAGGTTTATCGGAATAAACCTTTGCCTTAGACCAATCCCCTACCTAAGCCTAGGACTGGAAAGGCTAAGGTATCATCTGAAGAAAATAATTTGTCCAGGTTAGAGAGCCAGATTCAAACACTGACTCGTCAATCTCTCCAGACTGTTGTGATGAAACTGATGATGATGACCTCATTGCAATGATTGCTAAAACGTTTAACCATTTCAAAGCAAGAGCAACTAGGCCATCTGGACAATTTGCATCCAGTTCTTCAACTGATAAGACCAATTTGACATGCTTTAAGTGTGGTAAAAAAGGGTCATTTCATGAAAGATTGCAGGTCCAGCCAGTTTGCATCCAAGCCTGGTCCATTCTCTTCAAATAATAAGCTTGATGATAGCTATAAACTGAAATATAAAAAGCTTAAGGCCCAGATTGCTCTCATGGCACAACAAATTGAAAACAATAATAAGTGCATGATTACAACAACTGAAGAGAAGTGGGTTCCTTCTGATGTATCTGCTGATGAAGAAGAAGAAAGAGATTGCTGTTACATGGCTCTGGCAGACGATGAGCACCTGGTGAAGGAAGATGTCACATCTGGACGATGGGTGGACATTGTTATTAAGAAGGTTAGTGATTATGATTGTGCAACTGACCAAGAATTAAAACTGGACATAGCTGAAGCTCTTAATTCTGATTTGATATTTGTAGAAACTGTTAGATCTGATTGTGTAAATGGTCTAGAAACAGATTCTTCTGAAATAACTGCTTTAAAATCAAAATTGAAAGAACTTCAAGACATTGAACTGGCATTTCAAGCCCAGGTTCTGGTAACTGAACAATTGATTCAAGAAAACCAAGATCTTGAAGTCATTTTAGAGAAAGAAAAACTGGTAATTAAATCATGGCTAGAAACCAAAAAGCCATATGATGCTGGAGAAAATCAATTTCCTGCTCAAAAACGTGCATACTTAGATGGAAATACTCATGTAGCATCATTAATACCAGTAATCGATCGATTACCAGAGGGGTTCAGGCCCACCACTGTTTATGATGAGCCTGTAACTCCCAAGACCAATATTTACCCAGTTCAATCCCCAGAGGTCAAGACTGGAGCATTCCAGATGACTGCTCCAGTTAAAGAGGTTTATCGGAATAAACCTTTGCCTTAGACCAATCCCCTACCTAAGCCTAGGACTGGAAAGGCTAAGGTATCATCTGAAGAAAATAATTTGTCCAGGTTAGAGAGCCAGATTCAAACACTGACTCGTCAATCTCAAAGTTTTAATGCAAGATTAAACTTTATTGAGGGTACTTCATCTGGCCCTAGACAAAATACAAAACCTTTTGCAAAGAAAGTTAAATCTATTTCTCCAGTTGAGAAAAAGAAAAAGGTTTTAAAACTATCAACCCCAGTGGTCTTTTCAACTAAGACCACTGTTGAAGAAAGTGAACTAAACCAGATTGCCCAGGGACCTATAAGGGAGGGTCCAGTGAACCCATCAGTCGATGGGTTCCCAAATCTAACTGATAATATCTGGTGTATGTGCAGGGCGATCGAAAGAAATATATCTGATATCTTGACAGTGCTGCTGGCAGGACGATGACCGGATGTAAGACCCTGCTGGAGGAGTTCACCATTTCTGATGGACCCTCCATTACTTTTGGAAATGATGGTTATGGAAAGACTGAGGGATACAGTGTTTAGAACAATGGACAAGTCAAGTTCAGACGTGTTGCATTTGTGAATGGTTTGAAATATAACCTGATCAGTGTAAGCCAACTGTGTGATGATGGCTATCAAGTTCTATTCAATATTGCTCAGGGTATCGTATTCAACAAGGACTGGAAGGTAGTATTGATTGCTCCCAGAAAAGGGAATGTGTACGTGATGGATATGGAAAGCTCTCCTTCAGAGCAGTGTTTCTATACTCAAGCTGATAAAGACACAAACTGGTTATGGCACAAAAGGTTATCCCATTTAAATTTCAAGAATATTAATAAGTTGTCCAGAAAACAACTTGCAGATGGGATACCTTCAGTTTCCTTCAAAAAGGAAAGGCCATGTCCAGGATGTGAGATGGGTAAGCAAAAACGTACCAGTTTCAAGACCAGACAGAATTTCAGCATATCTGAACCTCTTCATATGCTTCATATGGACCTCTTTGGTCCAGTGAATGTTCAGACTCGTGTTGGTAAAAGATACACCCTGGTGATCGTAGATGAATTCTCTAGATATTGTTGGGTGATCTTTCTGAGGTCTAAAAGTGAAGCTGCTACTGAAATCATCAGTCTTATCAAGCAAATTGAGCTCAAGTACAGTCGAAAGGTGAGTCAGTTAAGAAGTGACAATGGAACAAAATTCCAGAATGCAACTCTGGAGTCATTCTGTACTGACACTGGCATCTCCCAGAATTTCTCATCAGCCCACTCTCCAGAACAGAATGGATTGGTGGAAAGGAAGAATCGAACGCTGATAGAAGCTGCCAGGAGTATGCTTGCTGAATCTGGTCTGTCTACCAGTTTCTGGGCTGAAGCAATTGCTACTGCTTGCCACACCCAGAACCGGTCAGTGTATGTGAAGCGACACAAAAAGACATCCTATGAAGTCTTAAGAAATAGAAAACCAAATATTGGTTATTTTCACATTTTTGGATGTCCAGTTTACATCCTGAACGACTCCATTCAGTTAGGCAAATTTGATGCCAAAGCTGATGAAGGGTATTTCTTAGGCTATTCAGCCATTCGCAAGGCCTTCAGAGTCTACAACAAGAGACTGGAAAAGGTCCATGAGTCAATTCATGTCACATTTGATGAATCAAATGCTGCAATCAACAAGAAGCCAGCCCTTGACACTCCCCCAATAACTCCAATTATCTTTTGTGAATCTGATCCTATAAACGACAATAAAGAAGATTCAGAAGACACAGTTTCCAGTTATCCTGATCTGGAACCTGTTCAGAAAAAGAAACACTCCAGTAGTACTCCATTCTATCCTTCTATTATTTTCAAACTACCCTCTGAAATTAATATTGGATCAGATGTTCGTACTACTCCCCCAGTATCAGTGTCAGTTGAGAATATACCAGAAATGTCTTCTTATGAAGAATTCCAAACTGAACCAGTACTTCAAGAAATGCCTTCAAATGAAGAATTTCATGATGCAAATCGTGATTTAAATGACTCAGATGAAGATACTGAAGTAGTCTGGCAAGATACTCCTCCAGAAGCAACTCCAGAGGAGACTCAACTGAATTCTTGCACTGATATTGTTGTCAGTAACAATCCTGGTCAGTACTCCAGATGGACAAAAGCTCATCCTATTGATCAGATCATAGGTGACTCCAGTAGAGGAGTTCAGACCAGAAGAGCCTCCAGTAATCAATGCTTATATGTTAGTTTTCTATCTTTGATGGAACCAAAGAAGATTGACGAGGCTATGGAAGATCCAAGCTGGGTGACTGCTATGCAAGAAGAGCTTCACCAGTTTGAAAGGAACAAGGTCTGGTATCTGGTTCCTTTCCCAGTTGGAAAGAAAGAACCAATTGGAACAAGATGGGTCTTCAGGAACAAAGTAGATGAAGATGGCCACGTAATCAGAAACAAGGCCAGACTGGTAGCACAAGGCTACTGCCAGTCAGATGTCGACTTTGATGAATCATTTGCTCCAGTGGCTAGACCTGAAGCAATCAGAATATTCTTAGCATTCGCTGCTTATCATCAGTTCAAGGTATACCAGATGGACAAAAGCTCATCCTATTGATCAGATCATAGGTGACTCCAGTAGAGGAGTTCAGACCAGAAGAGCCTCCAGTAATCAATGCTTATATGTTAGTTTTCTATCTTTGATGGAACCAAAGAAGATTGACGAGGCTATGGAAGATCCAAGCTGGGTGACTGCTATGCAAGAAGAGCTTCACCAGTTTGAAAGGAACAAGGTCTGGTATCTGGTTCCTTTCCCAGTTGGAAAGAAAGAACCAATTGGAACAAGATGGGTCTTCAGGAACAAAGTAGATGAAGATGGCCACGTAATCAGAAACAAGGCCAGACTGGTAGCACAAGGCTACTGCCAGTCAGATGTCGACTTTGATGAATCATTTGCTCCAGTGGCTAGACCTGAAGCAATCAGAATATTCTTAGCATTCGCTGCTTATCATCAGTTCAAGGTATACCAGATGGACAAAAGCTCATCCTATTGATCAGATCATAGGTGACTCCAGTAGAGGAGTTCAGACCAGAAGAGCCTCCAGTAATCAATGCTTATATGTTAGTTTTCTATCTTTGATGGAACCAAAGAAGATTGACGAGGCTATGGAAGATCCAAGCTGGGTGACTGCTATGCAAGAAGAGCTTCACCAGTTTGAAAGGAACAAGGTCTGGTATCTGGTTCCTTTCCCAGTTGGAAAGAAAGAACCAATTGGAACAAGATGGGTCTTCAGGAACAAAGTAGATGAAGATGGCCACGTAATCAGAAACAAGGCCAGACTGGTAGCACAAGGCTACTGCCAGTCAGATGTCGACTTTGATGAATCATTTGCTCCAGTGGCTAGACCTGAAGCAATCAGAATATTCTTAGCATTCGCTGCTTATCATCAGTTCAAGGTATACCAGATGGATGTAAAGAGTGCTTTCTTGAATGGAAAGCTTGAAGAAGAAGTTTATGTCAGACAACTACCAGGTTTCGTTGATGAAAAGCATCCACATTGGGTATATCGTCTGGACAAAGCGCTGTATGGCCTCAGACAAGCCCCACGTGCCTGGTATGACACTCTGACTAAACATTTGTTGAAAAATGGTTTCAAAAGAGGTGCAATTGACAATACCTTATTTATTATTCATGAAAAAGGTAATCTGTTAATGGTACAAATTTATGTTGATGATATTATTTTTGGGTCTACTGATGAAAACATGTGCAAGAAATTTTCGAAAATAATGTCAACTGAATATGAAATGAGTTTGATGGGTGATTTAACATATTTTCTTGGACTCCAGATTAAACAAATCAAAGATGGCATCTTTATTAATCAGGAAAAATATGTTAGAGATCTCTTAAAGAAATTTGATATGAACTCTTCACCATCTAAACCAACTCCAATTTCTGCACCACTGACACTGGACTCCGATCCAGATGGAAAACCAGTGAACACCACTGTTTATAGAGGCATGGTTGGTTCACTGATGTATTTAACTGCCAGTAGACCATATATTATGTTTTCAACATGTTTATGTGCCAGATATCAGTCTAATCCAAAGGAATCTCATATGCTTGCTGTAAAGCGCATACTGAAGTACCTCAAGGGTGTTCCCAGTTTGGGTCTTTGGTATCCTAAAGGCTCAGGCATGGATCTAATGGGTTATTCAGATTCAGATCATGCAGGTTGTAAGATAGACAGGAAATCCACTACTGGTGGATGTCATTTCCTTGGTGGCAAACTGGTCAGCTGGACCAGTAAGAAGCAAACTTCAGTTTCATTGTCCACTGCTGAAGCTGAATACGTGTCTGCAGCCAGTTGTTATGCTCAGATACTCTGGATGAAGAACCAGTTGCTTGATTATGGTATTAAATATTCAAAGACCCCAATCTTTTGTGATAATACCAGTGCCATTGCTATCTCGAACAATCCAGTCATGCACTCCAGAACGAAGCACATTGATCTCAGGTATCACTTCATTCGTGATCATATTATGAAAAACAACATTGAACTCCATTTTATTCCCACTGACAAACAACTCGCTGACATTTTTACCAAATGTGAGTCCCTATAATTACGAGATGGTTAACCAATAGAAAGTGTAAAATACAACAAGTCTAATAATCACTAGATTTGGACTAGTATTACTTGTAAATAAATAGGCAAGAATATATAAACAAAGTAATACAAGACTTAAAGCAATAAACAAATAAAGTGGAACATTATGTAGTTTTCATGGGTATTTTATTTATTGATGTTTAAACAAAATACAAGGTTGTTTCGGAATCAAGATAATACAATTAAGTATGTATCCTAACAACCTATGAGTTACAAATGATCTATATTTGTCAAATAACTCTTTAGGATCGAGATACTTAAAGTTGTGAAGTATCCCTGTTTAAGATCGAGAGTATTTGGACAAATTCACTTAAATGCAAAGTGTATGCTTAAAAGTATTTTTCTCAAGGAAATGACTTTGTATTTATAGGCAACAAAATTCACCAGTGAATTTTGTTCCGTACAAATATGGTTGCATACATTTAATGATCCGACAAGAACATTAAATGTATTGGATAAGGAATAAGGATAAAGTCACATCAAGTGCAAGTGTTTCCTTTTATCCAACCACCTTAACACACGTATACTTTGTTAAAGAACAAGTGGGTTGTTCTTTGGAAAGTGTGTTAAAGGCTAAAGTCAATCCTCGATATCAGTGTTCAGACTTGCAGGATCTAGATCACTGACAATCCTCCAGTGTACAGATCTGGTAAGACTTTGCAGTGGACTCCGCCATTTGTTAAGTCTTCTTCCTTCAGACTTCAGTCAGAATGTCTTCAGTAGAGTTGATCTGGACTAGGGTGAAGTCTTCAGTGAGCTAATCTGGAGAATGCTCCAGATTACCTATACAAGTATTTGCTCACTAGTCTTCTATTATTTCTGGACAAATCTTCAGAGGGACTCCAGATTCCAAGTCTGGAGTAGGTCCAGTAGAACATGTTTTCTGGACAGTTCTTCAGTGAGGCTCCAGTAGTCGAGTCTGGAGCGAGTCTAGCAAAACATGTTAACAAACCTAAATAAGGTTCCAGTAGTCCAGTCTGGAGCCAGTCCAGTAAGTCTGGACTAAATCTGGACCTAACAAATTCCCCCTATTTGTTTAGAAATAATGCAAGTATTTTTCAGACTTATAGATATACAAATTTGTATGTCTGGAAAACACTTGGTCGATTTAAGTCTAAAATCTAAGTTACTGGTAAACACTTTATAGATCATGAGTGTTTTCAGTTTCATCTTTTAAGTTCTAACTTAGACTAAATCTGGTCATTTACTTGTAAAAATAAAAAATTGCAACTATTATTACTTTCATCAAAAGGAAAATAATTACAACTTTCATAAGACAATTAATTATAATAAGTACAATGATAAAAAGGTTCAGGCCCTTCTTCTTGATGTCCTTTCTGGAGCATCTTCAGTAGCCTTCCTTTTTGGAGATGGAGATGATGGAACAGACACTGGTGGTCTCAGACCCAACACAGCTTCCATTTGTTGTATCCTTCTCCAGACCTTCTCGATTCTCTTCATGAAAGCCTTCACATCTGGAGAGAGATCAGTTTTACCTTTAAAAGTCAATCCTATCTCCTTCAGTTCAGTCCATCCAAAAGCTTGGACTGAAGTATCCTTCCTTTCATCTGTAAAGTTACCCTCTCTGGTCAACTTCACATTGAATCTGGTCATTCCTTGGTGACTTTCAGCCAACTTGATTTCAGCATTTACAATCCTTCTTGCATTGGCCCTGAAAGTCATCATTTCATCAAATTTTGCCTTCTGCTTAGCCATCTGAACCAATTCTTCAGTATCCCTGGATACACCACTCTGTTGTCCTTTAGTGGACTGATGTTCTTGTCGATTGATTCTCAGAGTAGTATCCAGAGGAATGAAGGTGCTAATATCACCATCTTTTATTGCCTTCATTTGTCTGGCAGTAAGCTTTGGCAGACCAGTCAATCTCTTCCTGTATTCCAACTCCAGAGCACCAGCATTTTTTCTTATCTTTTTCTGGAGGCTTATCAGTTCTTCCTTTCTTTGCCTGATCAACTCTGGAATGGTCACACCATAAATTAATGAGTCATATACCTGTTCTTCTTCAGCGTAAAATGAGCGTATATGGACATCATTCAATGCATCTAGACACTGATGAACTCTGGGATCATCCTTCATCCTTTTAAAAACTTCATTGTTTATGCCTAACCTACCAGCATTATAGGAATCCAGAGTACCCATTGTTGCCATCTCCCTTTGATGGGCCAGCAGTTCATTCTTTTGATTTGTCTTGAAAATTTCTATCATTATGCATTGTTGTTGTAACTTCCTAGAAGTTTCATTATCCACATCTTCAGTCTGCTCTTCCTCTTCACCAGATACAACCTTTTCTTTTCCTTTAACCATCTTCAGTGTGGTAGGAATATCTGGGAAGGTTTCAAACTGGGGCTCGGCTTCAGTACCAGCAGCCTCTTCTTCAGTCTGCACATTGGCTTCAGTGCCAAGTGCTCTCTGGGCTAATCGTGCACTGGCATCAGTACCAGTCACTTCCCTTATAGCAAATTCTTTTCTATTCCTTATCAAACTTTCTTGAACACCAGATGATGGACTAGACAATTTTTCCCCCTTGGAATGATCTCTAGTCCTGGACTTCAGATCATTCCACAATTCTTCCATCATGTGCCTGTCCAGTGAACCAAAGGTTCTTCCAGTTGCTGGACTTGCATCAGTCACAATCTTCTTGAGTGCCAGGACTTCATTTTTCATAATTTCAACTTCTTTTGGCAAGTCCTTTGGCAGCTCAACCTCAATCATCTGAACAACTTCAGGCAACAGCCTGTTCACCAGCCTGGACATTCAAGTCGATCTGACCCTCTTCCTCAGAAGATGCTTGTTCTTCAGTCTGAACCATCTCCTCAACAACTTCAGTCACATCTTCTTGTATAACAGCCTGGACATTCAAGTCGATCTGACCCTCTTCCTCAGAAGATGCTTGTTCTTCAGTCTGAACCATCTCCTCAACAACTTCAGTCACATCTTCTTGTATAACAGCCTGGACATTCAAGTCATCTGAGCCTCTTGCTCAGAAGATGCTTGTTCTTCAGTCTGAACCATCTCCTCAACAACTTCAGTCACATCTTCTTGTACAACAGCCTGGACATTCAAGTCATCTGACCCTCTTCCTCAGAAGATGCTTGTTCTTCAGTCTGAACCATCTCCTCAACAACTTCAGTCACATCTTCTTGTATAACAGCCTGGACATCAAGTGATCTGACCCTCTTCCTCAGAAGATGCTTGTTCTTCAGTCTGAACCATCTCCTCAACAACTTCAGTCACATCTTCTTGTATAACAGCCTGGACATCAAGTGATCTGACCCTCTTCCTCAGAAGATGCTTGTTCTTCAGTCTGAACCATCTCCTCAACAACTTCAGTCACATCTTCTTGTATAACAGCCTGGACATCAAGTCGATCTGACCCTCTTCCTCAGAAGATGCTTGTTCTTCAGTCTGAACCATCTCCTCAACAACTTCAGTCACATCTTCTTGTATAACAGCCTGGACATTCAAGTCGATCTGACCCTCTTCCTCAGAAGATGCTTGTTCTTCAGTCTGAACCATCTCCTCAACAACTTCAGTCACATCTTCTTGTATAACAGCCTGGACATTCAAGTCGATCTGACCCTCTTCCTCAGAAGATGCTTGTTCTTCAGTCTGAACCATCTCCTCAACAACTTCAGTCACATCTTCTTGTATAACAGCCTGGACATTCAAGTCGATCTGACCCTCTTCCTCAGAAGATGCTTGTTCTTCAGTCTGAACCATCTCCTCAACAACTTCAGTCACATCTTCTTGTATAACAGCCTGGACATTCAAGTCATCTGAGCCTCTTGCTCAGAAGATGCTTGTTCTTCAGTCTGAACCATCTCCTCAACAACTTCAGTCACATCTTCTTGTACAACAGCCTGGACATTCAAGTCGATCTGACCCTCTTCCTCAGAAGATGCTTGTTCTTCAGTCTGAACCATCTCCTCAACAACTTCAGTCACATCTTCTTGTATAACAGCCTGGACATTCAAGTCATCTGAGCCTCTTGCTCAGAAGATGCTTGTTCTTCAGTCTGAACCATCTCCTCAACAACTTCAGTCACATCTTCTTGTACAACAGCCTGGACATTCAAGTCATCTGACCCTCTTCCTCAGAAGATGCTTGTTCTTCAGTCTGAACCATCTCCTCAACAACTTCAGTCACATCTTCTTGTATAACAGCCTGGACATCAAGTGATCTGACCCTCTTCCTCAGAAGATGCTTGTTCTTCAGTCTGAACCATCTCCTCAACAACTTCAGTCACATCTTCTTGTATAACAGCCTGGACATCAAGTGATCTGACCCTCTTCCTCAGAAGATGCTTGTTCTTCAGTCTGAACCATCTCCTCAACAACTTCAGTCACATCTTCTTGTATAACAGCCTGGACATCAAGTCGATCTGACCCTCTTCCTCAGAAGATGCTTGTTCTTCAGTCTGAACCATCTCCTCAACAACTTCAGTCACATCTTCTTGTATAACAGCCTGGACATTCAAGTCGATCTGACCCTCTTCCTCAGAAGATGCTTGTTCTTCAGTCTGAACCATCTCCTCAACAACTTCAGTCACATCTTCTTGTATAACAGCCTGGACATTCAAGTCGATCTGACCCTCTTCCTCAGAAGATGCTTGTTCTTCAGTCTGAACCATCTCCTCAACAACTTCAGTCACATCTTCTTGTATAACAGCCTGGACATCAGTATCCACTCTCTGTTCAATTTGTACAAAAGATTCAATATTCTCTTCAAAAATTGGAGATCCATCAACATTAATTGTATCACCAGGATGGGTTGATGGATTTACCTGGACTCCTCCTCTCATCAGACGCCTATGTGTTCTGGGTCGTCTGGAAAGCTCAACAGTGGGTTGCACGCTTTCTTCAGGAGCCACTTGACTTAATGGTTGTACCATTTCTACAACCTGGACATCTTGCTCATCACCAGGGCTTTCAACAATTTGTACTCTGCCTGGTGTCACATTCTCTTCTATTCTTTGGAATGTCAACATGGCTTGAGGAATATCTACCTCACCATCTCTGGATCTTAAGTTTGTCAGATCCCTCATATACTCACTCATTGAAAAGTGAGTGGTTTCAAAATCGTACTGGTCTCCTAGAGCTCTCTTAAACACTAGTGAAAGAAATCGAATATAAGGAACGAATGCTTTTCTTCCTTTAACCTTGAGACGCTCTACCAGGTCATCAAAGATTATCTGAGCAAAATCTACTCTTAATCCAAACCAGAGACAGTATGCAATCTGGAGGTGGGTTTGATTGATTTGATCCAATCCTCCAGAACTGCCTCCTAAACACTCAACCAGATGAGTAAAGAAATATCTCCACGAATCTGTTAGCCTGCTCATGTAAATAGTCCCCTTTCTCAACAACTGCCCATGCTCATCCACTATCTCTGTATGCCCCATCAATCTGCATACCTCCCTGAAGTTTATACCAGAAGGGAGTGACATTCCCAGCTCATTTTCATCTAGATAGTCTAATTGAAGAGCTGCTCTAAGAGAATCTACAGAAAGAGCCAAGGGTCTGGTACCTTGCTCGAGAGAATAAACAATTGAGTGAGTAGATTCATCATATGCAGCTGTGTACCAGAATTCCCATAAATAGTCGTGATACATCTTTTCTGGGTTTAGAGTCAATGCACCATATAATGGGCAACAAAGAAAGAAAGAGTTTAATCTCCCAATGATTGATTGGGCATCATGAACACTGGATAGTGAGAGTTTTGCCATCCAATTATTCATATTCATTCTTATCGCCTTTGCTTCAAGATTGATATGGGCTGCCTTAACAACATATGCAGCCGGAGTATATTCAGCGGATAGAAGATTTTTGGGTGAGTTAGATTGTCTAGGTGCCATTTGATTGATAGATGAAGATGAAATTAAATGAATTTAGGATTTATGAAGAATTTAATGAAATGCAGTTAATATGAGAGTAATATGATTGGAAAATGAATGAAGAATTTAAGAATTGAATGAAGGAATTTTAGATTTGGGAGTAAATGTTCGAAGTAAATGTAAATTGAAAGTGAAAGTGGGTATATATATAGGAGGGACACTCCAGTATCACTGGTGGATTAGTCCAGTGAACATGTACTGTTGGTACACTGGAGGGACACTCCAGTATCACTGGTGGATTAGTCCAGTGAACATGTACTGTTGGTACACTGGAGGGACACTCCAGTATCACTGGTGGATTAGTCCAGTGAACATGTACTGTTGGTACACTGGAGGGACACTCCAGTATCACTGGTGGATTAGTCCAGTGAACATGTACTGTTGGTACACTGGAGGGACACTCCAGTATCACTGGTGGATTAGTCCAGTGAACATGTACTGTTGGTACACTGGAGGGACACTCCAGTATCACTGGTGGATTAGTCCAGTGAACATGTACTGTTGGTACACTGGAGGGACACTCCAGTATCACTGGTGGATTAGTCCAGTGAACATGTACTGTTGGTACACTGGAGGGACACTCCAGTATCACTGGTGGATTAGTCCAGTGAACATGTACTGTTGGTACACTGGAGGGACACTCCAGTATCACTGGTGGATTAGTCCAGTGAACATGTACTGTTGGTACACTGGAGGGACACTCCAGTATCACTGGTGGATTAGTCCAGTGAACATGTACTGTTGGTACACTGGAGGGACACTCCAGTATCACTGGTGGATTAGTCCAGTGAACATGTACTGTTGGTACACTGGAGGGACACTCCAGTATCACTGGTGGATTAGTCCAGTGAACATGTACTGTTGGTACACTGGAGGGACACTCCAGTATCACTGGTGGATTAGTCCAGTGAACATGTACTGTTGGTACACTGGAGGGACACTCCAGTATCACTGGTGGATTAGTCCAGTGAACATGTACTGTTGGTACACTGGAGGGACACTCCAGTATCACTGGTGGATTAGTCCAGTGAACATGTACTGTTGGTACACTGGAGGGACACTCCAGTATCACTGGTGGATTAGTCCAGTGAACATGTACTGTTGGTACACTGGAGGGACACTCCAGTATCACTGGTGGATTAGTCCAGTGAACATGTACTGTTGGTACACTGGAGGGACACTCCAGTATCACTGGTGGATTAGTCCAGTGAACATGTACTGTTGGTACACTGGAGGGACACTCCAGTATCACTGGTGGATTAGTCCAGTGAACATGTACTGTTGGTACACTGGAGGGACACTCCAGTATCACTGGTGGATTAGTCCAGTGAACATGTACTGTTGGTACACTGGAGGGACACTCCAGTATCACTGGTGGATTAGTCCAGTGAACATGTACTGTTGGTACACTGGAGGGACACTCCAGTATCACTGGTGGATTAGTCCAGTGAACATGTACTGTTGGTACACTGGAGGGACACTCCAGTATCACTGGTGGATTAGTCCAGTGAACATGTACTGTTGGTACACTGGAGGGACACTCCAGTATCACTGGTGGATTAGTCCAGTGAACATGTACTGTTGGTACACTGGAGGGACACTCCAGTATCACTGGTGGATTAGTCCAGTGAACATGTACTGTTGGTACACTGGAGGGACACTCCAGTATCACTGGTGGATTAGTCCAGTGAACATGTACTGTTGGTACACTGGAGGGACACTCCAGTATCACTGGTGGATTAGTCCAGTGAACATGTACTGTTGGTACACTGGAGGGACACTCCAGTATCACTGGTGGATTAGTCCAGTGAACATGTACTGTTGGTACACTGGAGGGACACTCCAGTATCACTGGTGGATTAGTCCAGTGAACATGTACTGTTGGTACACTGGAGGGACACTCCAGTATCACTGGTGGATTAGTCCAGTGAACATGTACTGTTGGTACACTGGAGGGACACTCCAGTATCACTGGTGGATTAGTCCAGTGAACATGTACTGTTGGTACACTGGAGGGACACTCCAGTAAAGTACCAGTGAAAACCATTTTTGAAAGACTGGTAACTTCAAACTTGCACGTCAACTAATACAGACAAATGAGAGGGACACATTTACAAGGAGACCTAAGTCAACTCAAACACGCACTTCAACCTGTCCAGTTACCAGTGAGAGGGACACATTTACAAAGCACCAGTAATATTTTCTAAAGAATTTGTCCAGCGAGAAAACAAATTCCCCCTGAACTTAAAACACTTTTCATAGAGAAAATATTTTTCAAGTCGTCCCTGGAATGTTGTTCCAGAAATCTAATAATGCAAAGATAGTACACAAAGGCGTTCAATATCTGAGCAATCACCAGATTTAAGGATTTAACATTCCCAACTCACCAACAAGATATTCAAAAGTTTTGACATCCAGTGGTTTGGTAAAAATGTTAGCGAGTTGTTTGTCAGTGGGAATAAAATGG